>CAVLGL010000115.1:63781909-64381909 GCA_963668995.1 Parnassius mnemosyne | reverse complement strand
AGTCAATTAAATATGACGATGTAAATAATGCTCTATCGAAACTAGTACATTGGTTTAACGCCAACAATTTGCTCTTAAACGGCAATAAGACAAAATGTATTAAATTTACAATACCTAATGTAAAACATTCGAAAACCAATGTGCTCTTAAATGTGGAGGAGTTGAGTCTTGTGGATACCACTGTTTTTCTCGGTATTACTATTGACGCGAAACTTCAATGGGGCCCCCATATATCTAAATTAGCAAGCAGACTTAGTTCTGCAGCATATGCTGTAAGAAAGATTAGAAGTCTCACAGATGTTGAGACAGCTAGGTTAGTGTATTTTAGTTACTTTCATAGCGTAATGTCTTATGGAATTTTGCTATGGGGTAATGCGACTGATATTGAAGCTATATTTGTTTTGCAAAAGAGAGCCGTACGGGCGATTTATAATCTAAATTGTAAAGAGTCCCTTAGAGAAAAATTTAAAGAAATAAACATATTAACTTTGGCATCGCAATATATTTATGAAAATGTAATGTATGTACATAAAAACATAAATAGCTTTAATAAGAATAAGGATGTTCATACCTTTTTTTTTTTTTTTTTTATAGGAGAGGGGGCAAACGAGCATGCGGCTCACCTGATGGTAAGTGACTACCGCCGCCCATGAACAACCGCAACACCAGGGGAATTGCAGATGCGTTGCCGGCCTTTTAAAAAGGAGTAGGCTCTTTTCTTGAAGGTCCCTAAGTCGTATCGGTCCGGAAAAATCCCTGGTGGTAACCTATTCCACAAGGAAGTTGTGCGAGGAAGAAAACATCTTCTAAATCGCACAGTGGTGGACCGCCAATCATCCAGATGGTGTGGATGGTATCGGGAGTTCTGCCGCGATGTGCGTTCGTGAAATTTGGCGGCTGGGATTAATCCGAACAATTCCTCAGAGCACTCCCCATGGTAGATGCGAAAGAAAATGCAAAGAGATGCAAAATCTCTTCGCAGTGCCAATGAATCGAGCCGATCGGAAAGGGCTCGGTCGTCGACGATTCGAGCCGCTCTGCGCTGGATGCGGTCAAGTGGAAGGAGCTGGCACTGGGGAGCCCCTGCCCAGAGATGGGAACAGTATTCCATGTGAGGCCGAACCTGCGCCTTGTAAAGTTGCAGGCGGTGTGCCGGCATGAAATACTGTCCCGCTCTGCTGAGCACGCCAAGCTTTTTAGAGGCCAATTTGGCCTTCTCTTCCAAGTGACCACGAAACTGCACGTCACTCGATATGTCGACTCCGAGGATACCGATACTGGCTGAGGCAAGAAGGGGAGTGCCTTGAAACTGAGGAGATACGACAAAGGGGTTCTTTTTAGCGGTAAACGCGCAAACTTGTGTCTTCTGAGGATTAAACTGGACTAGATTTAGTCGCCCCCAATCCGAGACTTTGTCCAGCAAAGACTCGACTTCAGACACAAGTTTGTTCCGGTACTCGGCGACGTTTTCCCGAGAAATATTGGCCCGGCCGGTGTATAGAGCATCACCAGTGCTGTCATCCGCATAGCAATGAATGTTACCAGTTAGCAACATATCATTGATATGCAGAAGAAACAGCGTTGGTGATAGCACACAGCCTTGTGGAACACCAGCGTTAAGAGGCTTGTAGTCAGAACATGCACCGTCTACAACGACCTTGATGCTCCGATCTGCAAGAAAGCTGGTGATCCAATTGCACAATTTCTCGGGAAGCCCATAGGAAGGCAGCTTCGAAAGAAGCGCTTTGTGCCAAACCCGATCAAAGGCCTTCGCAATGTCCAGACTAACGGCCAACGCCTCCCCCTTGGACTCTACTGCCTTCGCCCATCTATGGGTCAGGTAGACCAGAAGATCACCAGCTGACCGACCCCGACGAAAACCGTACTGGCGGTCACTAATCAGCTGGTGATCCTCAAGGTACCGGATGAGCTGGCAGTTAATAATGGATTCCATTATTTTGGAGAACAAGGAGGTGATCGCGATAGGCCTATAGTTGGACGGGTCTGAGCGGTCGCCTTTTTTAGGGATCGGGTGGACAAAAGCTGTCTTCCATGAATTCGGGACTACGCCTTGGGAGTAGGAGTACCGGAAAAGACGCGTTAGGACCGGTGCCAACTCCGGAGCACACGTCCTCAGCACAATTGGGGGGATTCCGTCAGGCCCACTCGACTTCTGGATGTCCAGGGAGAGAAGTGCTTTGCGAACTGAGCGCTGTGAGAATAGCACATCCGGCATGGAGCACTCACACCGCGGGATGGTCGGCGGTATTTTCCCCCCGTCATCAAGAGTCGAGTTGGACGCAAAAAGGGAGCCTAAAAGGTCGGCTTTGTCTTTTGCGTCTTGGGCCAGTGAGTCGTCCTCCCTGTGCAGAGATGGTAGTGATGGCTTACAGAAATTCCCTTGGACAGCCTTGGCGAGAGACCAGAATGCACGGGTTCCCGAAGGAAGGCGAACTAGTTTCTCGCCAATTCTGCCTATGTGCTCTGACTTTGCCTTGGCAATAACTCTTTTGAAGGACCTGGAGGCGAAGTTATACTTCTTTTTAAGTGTGCTGGTGTTTACATCCCGAGTCACCGAAGCCGCAGCCCAGGCTTGATAACACTCCTGCTTACTGCGCAATGCAGTCTTACAGGAGCGACCAAACCAAGGCTGAGATCTGCCTCCGATGGGTACCACAGATGATGGAATAAATAGTTCCATTCCCTGTAGCACCACATCAGTGACAGAGTCAGCAACAGCACTGGGATCATCCGGCGAGAAGCAAACCCGCCCCCATGGGTAGGATGCAAAGAAAGACCGCATTCCGTCCCAATCCGCCGACCTGTAATGCCAAACACGGCGGCAACCTGCAGAACGCAACCGCGAAGGGAGCGTGAGTGGCACCATACTCCGGATCAGACAATGGTCCGAAGAGCCGAGAGGGGCATCGACGGAAACCTGATATCCGTCCGGATGAGAGGTCAGCAGAAAGTCCAACAGGGAAGGTGTATGATCCTCCACATCTGGAATCCGCGTAGGCGAAGTAACCAGTTGTGTCAGACCATATGCCAAGGCAAAGTCATAAACAGATCTCCCCGCATGATCGGTTAAACGTGAACCGAGCCATTCGGCATGGTGGGCGTTAAAATCGCCAAGGATCACGATCTCTGCGGATTAAACACTAGGAACAAACATAAGCTTGTAATGCCACTTACAAGACTCCACAGTATTAGTAATTCATTTATGGGGCAATGTATACGCTTTTACAACAGAATCCCAGAACATGTTCAAAGTTTGTCAATAAACAAGTTTAAAAGTTTTATTAAAGAAAAACTGTACAAAAAGGGTTATTATAATATCAAGGAATACATGAATGAAAATAACCCCTGGGAATAAGGTGATCTCCAACATGCTGGTTCTATGAAAATTCATTTAAAATTGTATAAACAAAATTATTGTTAAGTGAAATTATGTTTAAAAAAAAGTCACGCTGGCTTTCTTGCTGGTTCTTCCCAGGACAGAGGTATTTTCCGAACCAGTGGTAAATAAAATAATGACTTTCAATAAGTATTATGTAATAATCCATATTGAATAAAAATCATTCTATTCTATTCTATTCTAAATATATGTTTAAACTTTTTCATCTATCATGAAATGTTAATGGCTGTTTATTTTGTTATGCTTAGTTATAATTATTTATTTTTCGGCTGAGAAATGCCGACATTTACGGTATTTTGCCTCACTCCGTGCCTCAGAGTACTTGCTTACTCTGGGCTCAGCGGCCGTCTTGAGTGGTCGTTTGTTAACAGAGGTTCGTGTTGGAAAATATCGATCGCTGTAGATATACAAAATATTCCAAAAACCAAATTTGATACATACTTGACCAAGGTTGTTACGGGTGGCTAGACCCACCAAGATGTCTGCATCAGCACAATATTCTGATTGTAGACCACAGGCATGTGCTGAGTGAACAAACGGAAACTGCCGAGCTCCTGTGTGGGCTCTCGTGCATTAGTTTTTAAGCATAGAATATTAAGTTGGTCTTAAACGACTTCTTGTAGCGATTAAACATCTTTTAATTAATAAAATTAGTATTTTTAAAACGTCCTCCGGCCCCTGCATAACTTGACTGGCGCAGCCGATAGGATTTTCGCGTCGCGTTTTACTTAAATTAAGTTAAATACGACGAGCGTTTTCTAACGTTTTCAACGAAAATCCACGAACCAAATAAATTCGTCGAGAATAAATGCAGCGAGGACGTCACGCTACAGAACTAAGACTCATCGGAGGGACATGGGCAGTATGTGAGTAGACTCAATCGCTATTCCATTTGCATTTTCCAATCCTATTTCATTTTAATTATAAGTATCTAGAAAGTGGTAGCGTTATTTCCAAAATTTGAAGTGTGTTATTATTTCTTTTATCTAGAAATAAGTAAAATAAATTAAACTCAACTTATAAATTAAAGATTTACTATAAAGTTTATTAAATATTACTATTAAATTAAACTAATAATAAATATACTTTAATAAAAATGCCTAAAATAACACAGATTCCCAAGGAACTTTCTGGTATTGTTCCAAAATTTGACGGTGATGAAAATTTACTTAACTTATTTATTCGTAAATGTGAATAATATGTTATACAGTTGTGTAGAGAAATAGGAAATACAGAACAAGATTTATACATATTTCATGTGATTACGTCAAAGTTAGTAGGCACAGCTGCCGCTCTTATTAGTGAGAGACCAGATATTGAAACTTAGGGAGAATTAAAATTAACTTTTGAGCAACATTTCGGTGCATTGCATCTCGATATCTGCAATAGAATACAATATATAAAGAGTATGTTAATAGTGAAAGTTAATATAGTAGTAGATATTAACCTTCGTAAGAGTAAAATTACTATATATAACCATATGTCTATGAACGTTTTCTTATATAATTTGCCCGAGAATTTATTGCGCATTGTACGGTTAAACGGATGTGACACTTTAGAAAGTGCTTTAAGCATAGTGATTGAAGAAGTTAATTTCTTATACCAATATCAGGCGAGAAATAAAATGTTACGATTACCGAACAACGCCCAACATAAACCTCAGTCAGTGTCTCAAAATCCCTTCATTGACAAATTTTCTATGAAAGCATTTTTCTCACAAAACACACAAATGCCACAACAAAGTTTTAAAATTAACACACCCCAAAACACACCAAACACGAGACCTCACTTTCAACAGCCTCAACAATCTCAACCAGAACGTAAAATGCAATTTCAACCAAGATTTAAATTTGGAATACAGCCAAGCAAGCAAATTAAGCTACCAACACAGCAACCCCAACAATTTGGAATTAGGCCGCAACCCCCTCAACAACCCATAGGATATAAACCGCAATTAACCAAGGTCACCAACCCACTGGTTATAGACCACGATCTCATTTACAACAACCACAATTTCAATCAACCGATGTAAGCATGCGTACAGCCCCACCTGTGAAACCTCAAGGTTTTCGTATGAACGAGTTATACGCGCTTAACGAAAACGATGACGATACTTATGACGACACCCAGTACTGTGACGTAGACCACACGCAAACAATTTTCCGCATCTGTAGCTTTCTTTGTCTGAAGTTCCTGATCAGGATGGTGGTTGCTCAGATGGTTAGCACTCGCTGTCAATTTCACAATACATGGGTAACGCGGGTTCGATCCCTGCCGGCACCATTGAAATTGTTTTTTTTTTTTTTTGCAATTTTAATTGCTGATTTACCACGTGCTCGGTGGTCAAGGAAAACTGCATGTCTGAAAAATAAGAAAAAAATCTAAGACATGTGAAGTTTGTTGACACGCATTCGGCAGCGTGGCAGACATTTTCTTGCCCTAAAACCTTCTCAGAATTAAGGGCAGGGCTGTGCCCAGCAGTGGGACAAAAGTAACTTTTATGCAAATTTTCAAGTTAATCGGCCGTCTACAAGTTGGTGAAAATTACATTAAAAGAATTCGTTACATGGATAGACAGATACATGCAAAGCTAATAAAAGTGTGTTAATAGGAAGGCATTACTAAAAATCTTCTCGCTTTCCATCGATGAGAACAAAGTAACTCAACGAATTGAATTATTAAAAGAAATTTTCTCTATTTATCTCACAGTTGGGTTACTTCGAGCAGGTAGAAACTGAACTGTCCGTGATTAAATACAAACGCATTAGTCTCCGCAGTATCGTTACGTCTGGGTTGTTTTTCCTCCTTCACAAGAATCCGTACAATTAATCTGTCCTATCCTGGTTTTAAACAATGCGTAAATCTTCTTTCTAGATTTTACAGAGCCATTGGCTTTCTTTTATAATACCTAAGTAAATTTAATTGATAATATTTATTGAACCAGTGTTAAGTAGCATCATATTGCTACTGTTTTTTTGTTTCTTTTTCTATTACAATGGTACCAGCGGGGATCAAACCAAGGTTTCTTGTGTACTGTGAAATTTACTACCAGAGCTTATCCTATTGGACTAATTTTAAAAAATACGAAAATAATATTTTTAAGGAAATGGGAAGCATCCATTTGCTGTTTCAGTTTCCCTCTGTTGCCTTTTATGACACCCACGTAATTACTTTAAGGAAGTGTGTTCTCTAACGCCGCCACTACACGTCATTCAAATAATATGATTGCAATTACTTCTGACAACAACTGATAATAATAAAACTATATCTATAGCCCACCTATGAGATAATCAATGAGAAAAGCCTGTGCTTAGCAGTGGATTTTTGATAGCTTGTAATAAATAACTAATATTTATTACACGCCCTACATTTAGAATTTCGTTTTCATATACAGGCAATTTAGAGCAGAGTTTCATGGGGAGAGCTTAGCAAGCCAGCGTGTGATTGCGCCCGAAGTACCGAAAATAAAGCGCGCTTTAGACCGTGCTCTCGACACGAATCGCAATTAAGCACGTGGCGTGAATTGAAAACGCTTCTCAGCAGGAGACTGGGGCTTAGATATTGCTGTAACAATCATACTAAGTTCCCAAGCTAGAAGGGCCACGACGTAACTAGCTCCAACTTAAATATTTTCTAGAAAGTGTATACAATTTATTTTATGTGAAACGTCTTTTGGCACGCCTTGGCATTAAAACTAACTCGTACGCCGTGACGGCGAACGGCATGATGCTTTCTCACGGCGTCATGCCCACTCAAACCACCACTTTTGGTTTCCTTATGTGTGTGTGCGTATATTTTCACTTCGTTGCTTCTCTGTGTGAGTTGTCTATTGTACGTGTACGTTTGGCTTTCTATTTTACTAACTATTGTATTCTAATCGCGTTCATTATTCAAATTAGAATAATAAGAACAATATATTGATTTTATTATTCTACTGCGCGTCCCAAAACGGCCAATTTTATTAAATATAGGCGCAATTAGGACTCGCTACGCAACTGAAATAAACTTTTACTTGGTACAATGAAACTAGCGGAGGCACATAATAAACGACATCGTGAGCTCTGAATATTTGGCATGAACCGTCGGAATACTCAGCATTTATCTTGCGTACACTTTTGACACGCCAAGACGATCATCCAGAATATTGATAATAATGGTATTTGATATTCTATCTACTTCTTCTAGTTGCTTTTTTTAAACAGGCTTCGTCCAATCTTCAATCCAATTTTTAACTATACCAGTTGAAGGGATTCTTTTTCCATTTGTAAAAAACACCAGTTCCACATTAGTTGTCTTAACTAGTCGAAATATTCCGGGATCGTTTTCAAAGGAGTATCTGCTTTAAGGTATTAAATAAATTGTGTTAAGTATCAAATCATGCCATCTAGTGGCAGTAAAAATATCCACTACCCCATACCTTTCATTGGATGTCGTAAGAGGCAACAGAGGGGAACAGGCAAGACTAGAAAACTGCAATGCAGTGTAAAGTACAAAGTCGTAGAAACTGTCCATGCGGTCAGAGCTAAGTTCTGCAATACCCGTCGCAGAAGAACATAAAACAACCCGACCAGAGTTTTACTCTCATTGCTGTTAGACAAGAAATGAAGTTGCGGTCTTCAGCATATTTGACAGCATACAGGCAACTGAACAAACAGATCTCCAAATGCATACGGCGGGACTTACTCTACTTTAATACAGCTTGTGTAGAAGTCTAAAAATTCCTTGTCTGAAATCTGTCTATCAGAAAGAGCCAACTGTCGAAGCTGAAGACCGAATGTGGCAGCATCGTTTCCGACAACTAAGATTTTGATTGAGATTTTTACGTTCTATGGGCAGCTGTACACTTCATCGTTGGAGCCACACGTATGTGCGAGTAACAATCCAAGATCAAGGCTTATCCAACACTATTCCAATGATATCCAGAACGTCAGTCTGGGCGAGATTAGAATGACTCTTCAGCATCTTGAAAACGGCAAGGGCCAGCCGTGGATGAAATTACAGCGTAGTTTCTGAAAGCGCATGAAAACCTGAAGAATCGGAACCTGAAGTTCTTCAGAAGCTTTTTAATTCCATTTTTTATTGTAAAGGAGGCGTGGAGCAGAAGTGCGGTGGTCGTGTTCTTCGAGAAAGGCGTACAATGCTCTATTGAAGAACTACATACCGATTTACCTTCTGAGCCACGTCTACGTGCTGTTTTCGATAGTCATTACGAATTATCTCGTACGCAGACTCGACCACTTCCAGTTTCCCGAACAAGCGTGTTTATAGACCACATTTATACCTTTCGGAAATTGTACAGAAAACCAAGGAGTACAATCTGTCGCTTTTCCTTGCGTATGTGGAATACTAGAAAGCCTTTGATTCCGTCGTAATTTGGGCGATGCTGCAGTCTCCTCAGTGGTGCCAAATTGACTGGCGATTATCGAAATACAGAAGTGTTTAAACAGTAGGACTACGATAGCTATCCTAGTACAGAACCAGAGTACGAAACCCATCCAACTGCAGAATGATATAAGACAGGTTGATGCAATATCCCCGAAACTCTTCACAACTGCACTGGAAGACGTTTCCAAGCTACTGGACTTGAAACGATACAGTATTATCTTCAATTGCGTACATCACTCACTTTTGATTTGCCGACGATAAAGTCCTTTAAGCAGAATTATTGGAGGACCTTAGCACTGTCTTAAGATGAACATGGACAAAACAAATCCATGTATTTATTACGTGGTAGAGTCATGCTGCAGCTATATTAGTAATATAGTTGTAGCACGAATGGGTCGGCTCCACCGGGGTAGGACCACGCTTTCACAGAAATAGCAGCTTAACGATGCTGTGTTTCGTATGGTGAGTGTAGAGAATCGGAGACCCTTTTTTCTGGCAAAGAGGCATTCCATCTTATTCCTCACGGGTGACAACGCATCTGCATCTTGAGTCTTTATTGAGGATATATGTAGATGTCTATGGATCACAGTAACCACTTACCATCAGGTGGACTGTGTATTCGTTTGTCACCCTATCCTATAAAAAAAAATGTGTAACGTCCATGTTACACCTATGGCGGTATTTGTTGGGAGCACTAAGCTCGAAGTTTTTGTCAAGTGTGTTTTACCTGGCACGAATAGCCCGACTAGGTAACTCCAACTTGGACCAAGAGATCATTCGACGGATTCAACTCGGCTGGGCAGCATTCGGGATATTACGACACATCTTCCCGTCAGGTATACCTCAAAGCATGAAAACCAGATTGTACAACCAGTGCGTGTTCCCAGTGATGACTTATGGGTCTGAGATTTGGTCCTTCTCTCTCGTTGCTCGTTGCTCAGCGAGCAATGAAGAGGGCAATGCTCGGAGTTTCTATGCGTAATAAACTTAAAAATGAGGATATATGCAGTAGAAGCAGAGTGAGCGTCATAGTCAAACGGATTAGTAACTTGAAGTGGCAATGGGCCGGCCATATAGTTTGAAGAACCGACAACTAATAGGGAAATTCTTGAGTGGTAATCTCGAACCGGCAGGCGAACCCTCCATCTAGTGGGGGGATACCCTACAAGTATCCCACCACTAGATGGAGTGACAACCTGATAACACATTCAGGAAGTCGATCGGTACCTCAGGAACGTGCTTTTGTGGCATTCCTTGGTGGAGGCCTATGTTAAGCAGTGGACTTGTTAATGGCTGTAATGATGATGATGATGATTAAATATATGATGATGATGAAATATATTATAGACTCACTAGGAAAAAAGTCCCCATCAACTGTAGATATCTCATCCAAAACGATTTCAGGAGATTTTTCCTGCTTATTCTTTTGTTTTATAGGTATAATCACAAAATTGCACACTTTACGACCTTTTATTTTTATATTACATAACAACAGGCCTACTGGATTATGTCGCATATACTCAGTTGTTTGTGTGTAAATGTAAATATAAAATAAAATGAGAATGAAGTTTGAAACGAACGAGAGAGTGTGTCAAACAAGTGGTAAATTTTTATACAACCGACATCATTATAAATAAAATGAGAACATTCTCAATGTAGTCGAAGTAAATTAAATACTCATTATTAAGGATAACTCAAAAACTTCTGTTCAGGTCTTGATCAAATTTATATGGAACCACATGAAAAACACCAGCCAGCTGTCAAATAAAAATGAATCATCAAAATCGGTTCACCTAGAAAAAAGTTCTGAAGTAACAAACAAAAAATACAGTGCAATTGAGAACCTATGGAGGAGGTTCTCAATTAGACTGTATTTTTTGAAATCGAATGAATAAACAAAACGAGCACAAGCAATGAAATTAACAAACATAACGTTGGTTGAAATAAAGGTTTGTTTATACTTCCGGGTGATCGATTACAGACGAAATCCTGTATTGTGGTCTGACGTTTTTTGTGGAGATTTTTATGGAGCTTAACAAAAGCCGTGTGTATTTTTTTTGATAAAGACTCGTACTATTGTACTTTTACCAATGTCAAAAGATGATAAATTATCCCTTATAATAATTTGTTTAAAAATTTCTTTACAATATGTTGATAAGTAACATAACATTGTAAAGTTTTTGAAAGATTTTGACGGTAGCTTGAGCCGGGAAATCAATGACGACAGTATCTCAAGGCAACCTTAGCAGACATATTATTTTTAGGTTCAAATCGCCATCGGAGCACTTTTTTCATAATTTCCAATTATAGTTCTGATGCGCAGAAATCGAATATTCAGCAGTCTTTGGGGAAGGCCTGTGTTTAGTAATGAGACTTTCGAAGGCTTTTGTTAGAAACATGCTGAAGTTATATTATGGTTGTCACACGAGTGGGTCGTTACGACCTGGGAAATATTACGCTTGGATAGAATATCGGTGTAAAATGTAAATGTAAAGCTCAATGCTACTGCGTTTTGTGTGGTGAGTGTTTTTGACACTGGTAGAGCGACAGCTTTTGCTGTCGCACGGATGGACCGGCTTAAACCGGGATGGTACCACGACCTCACAGAATACCAGCGTGAAGTAGAGGTTTACCTCTGCGTTTCGCTCGGTGAGTGCAGGTGACCAGAGGCCCTTTTTACTGGAAAAGAGGCATTCCATCTTAGTCCTCAACTAGTGACAACGCATCTGCATTTTGGTTCGCAAACGAGGATAGATGTAGATGTCTATGGGCCACAGCTACCACTTCCCATCAGGGGGACTGTGTGCTCGTTTGTCACCCTATCCTATAAAAAATGAAGAACCAGAGACACTTTTTACTGAATTCGAGGCATACCATGTCAAACCTCTGATGTGACAACGCATTTGCAATTTGATTCTTAATCGAGGATAATCGTAGATATCTATGGGCCACAGTATCCTCTTACCATCAGGTGGGATGGCTTGGTAAAAAAAAAACAATATTGTAAAGCATGCAACAACATCGCCGAGTACTGGTGGAGTAAGAGATTCCACTACCACACATCATATCGTGGGTGTCGCAAGAGGTGATACAAGGTATTGAAACTGGAGGTGAATAGCAGTGCTCTAGTGATAACAACTCAAAAAAAACCCTACTGAGAGTGGCAAATATGGCATTTATCATCCATATGCGGCAGTACTTGGGGGAGGCCTGTGTACAACAGTGGACTTTCATAGGCTAACATTACTTTAATACGAGCCAAGCTGCAGCTATACTATAGTTGTAGCTCGAATGGGTCGGCTCGACCGGATAAAAACTATGTTCTCTCAGAATACCAGCTTAAAATAGCAGTTTAATGCCGCTGGTTTTTATATAGTGAGTGTAGACAACCAGAAACCCTTTCTACAGCAAACTGGATACTGGATATATGTATATATCTATGGGCCATACACTTACTATCAGGTAGACTGTGTGCTCGTTTGTCACCTTCATTCTGTATATAAGACTGTATCGAATGATTGTATCCTACTAAGCTCAATAAAGATAACAACATTAATCAAGCTGTTTATTTCTTTCTTCGCGTTTTGTAATTAAGTTATTTTCGTTTCTTTCTTTATTGCTTGTTGTCAAGAGAAACACGTGTTTTAATTTTCTCAAAGTACCACTCGACAGTCACGACATCAGTCTTTCATTACATCGTACTCGAATTTCTCTTTTACGATGGAAAATGCTTTGCAATAAGAAACTTAAATTTTATTTATGTTTAGGTTTATATAAATACAAGTTATAAAAATTATTCTGCTGGATACAGGCCTTCACTCATTTCTTAGTGGGTTTGGAGCAATTAGTTAAATCCAGTAGTTCACAGTGTGTTCGAAATATTGCGTCAGACATGCACCAAATATCATACCATCTTCTTCTTCCAAATGTCAAGCCTTAAAAGTCAACTTCTGGACATGGACCTCTCCCATTGTTCATTCTTTCTTTATTTCTTTCTATTGTAAAGAGGATTTGCCTTAATCCTCACGCTTGGTAGACGGATTGGCAATCGCAGTACCATACGTTTCGTATCTATGACGTTTCTTCCCATCGGAGTCAAGGTCAAGCTTGTTGTATACAAGATGGTTATCTATTTGGAATTAATTGAAATGGAATATGTTTATTTCTTCGTCGTAAGTAAATAAATTTCGTGTGTCAAATGTCATTTTAATATAGATTAATTACAGGCTTAAACGCTATCCATCTTAGTTCTCAGAGGTAACAGCGCATCAGTCCATCTGATGTGGTAAGTGGCTTGCAGTAGCCACTTACCATCAGATGGACTGTAAGTTCGTTTGTCACTTCAGTTTCATAAAATAGCAACGAAAGGGCAAATGACAAGATGGAGATACTCATACGACGTCACGACACCGGTATTATATGTGAATAGTACCATAATTTAAAATTTAAAATTTTGTACAGCCGACTTCAATATAAGTTATTTAAGAATAACTCAATAACCATTGGTCTGCCCTTGATCAAATTAATATGGGGCTACACGAGAAGTACCAACTTTCAAATAAAAAAATCATCGAAAACGGTTCACCCAGTAAAAAGTTATGAAGTAACACACATAAAAAAAATATAGTCGAATTGAATACCGTCTCCATTTTGGAAGTCGGCAGATAAAACAATATAACTATGTAATACTTTTATAGATTCAGGTTTAGTATTATACTAGTTTGATATATTTACGATTCGGAGACAGAAAAAAGTTAAAGCGCAGGTATTTGCTGTAATTGTTATAATTTTTTTTAATTTCAAAATATATTTTGACTCTCGCTTACAATAAAACTAGCGGGTGGTTCAGAAATATAGCTCCGTGCGAAGCCGGGGCATCGATCCTGATGATTTCTGGATCACGACACCGGGTCCAATTTTAAATCTAAACCATCCTCGAACTTACTCAAACACACCCAAATAATTTCATCAGAATCAGTCGAGGCAGTTTCGAGTTTTAGTGAGACAATTAATGTAGCATGCCTTAAGCGCAAAGCGCGTAGGTATGTTCTACTAGCGTCTAAAAATCAAGATTCCAGCGTTTTGTTGCGTTAAATCGTATCTAAAAATCATATTGAACATATTATAAATGATATAAAAACACATTGTCAGAAAGATAAATGATTTTTGAACATATTAATATATTTTTAAATCAACTTATTGCTATTTTTAGATAAAAAAGTGGTTGTAGTGATTTGTGGTGTAGATTTATCAAGTCCACGTAGAGTTGTAAACACAATAACTTTTGAAAATATCAATTGTTTAACTCAATTTATTTTTAATCTCTTCATCTCTATGTGAGAAGTTATGCAATGTAAATGGCAGTTTAATTTTGTTTTTTTTTTTAGTTATAATTAATTTTTTTCGGCTGCGAAATATCGAAATTTCGGTGTTTTAGCAGCCTTGTATTAATTTATTTTACTAAATAGACTGCTTGTGCCTCACTCACGCACTTCGGCGTCGACCGCCATCGTGAGTGGATACTATATCTGTTGTTTGCAGCGGCTGAAAAAGATCGCTGTACAAATACAAAATATTCAAATAACCTAATTTCATACACACTTCATTATTATAATAATCAGAGATTTTTATTACAATATTTTAAAAGCACAGAAAAATAATAGTAATACATACTAAAAGTAAGTAGGATGTATATATTTATACTTAAATACGTCTTGGACTTTATGGAGTGCCCTGAACGATGATATGATGATCATATGAGCATTATGAGTCGTGCACTTTTGGATTTTCCAAACTTTTTTTTTTAATTTAAGTTTGACGTAAAGTTATTGGATAATTAGAAGTATAATAAGGTTATTGGTGAAAGCTTGTGTGTAGATAAACTACTTTAAAAAATTCCGTATAATTATGTTATACGTAATTTTTTAATGCGCTTAGAGCATGCACAATTTGATTTATCAATAATTTTTTTCTTTTACTTTCACTATAACGCCCCCGCAATCCCCTTCGTGAAAGGAATTTCGTAAAATTCGTTATTAGTTGAACTCAAGGAGACAAAAATAATAATTTCGCCGTATTTGAAACGTGTAGGAGCTATAAATTAAAAGTTTAATTTCTTTTTATTTTTAACTCCCCGCACCGCCTTTTGTGGGTAGAATTTCATAAAATCCGTTCTTGGTAATTTTTAACAGACCAAAAAGTATATTTTGGTAAAATTTTATACCTATGAGAGCTATAGCTTAATTTTTTTTTTATAGGAGAGGGTCCAAACGAGCATGCGGCTCACCTCTATATATTTTGTTAGCGCCGTATTACCTTCTTGATAAGGGAATGTGTCATCAATAGACAACGAGGCGCCATTCATCTCGTATTAAATTCATGTTTGTGATGGTATCAAAATAGAGACTTTTTTTTCATATAGGAGAGGAGGCAAACGAGCATGCGGCTCACCTGATGGTAAGTGACTACCGTCGCCCATGAACAACTGCAACACCATGGGAACCAGGGGAATTGCAGATGCGTTGCTGGCCTTTATGCGGCATGTAGTAACAATGCAATAAATTAAGACTCACTCATGCAGTTTAGTAACTAACCCTTTATTGATTTTGAGAAGACCTATATATAGTTATTGTGACATAGGTACATAGGTAGGGGGTAGGGTTTATGTTACGAGGTTTCAGGTAGAGATACATGAATGGTATCTTATTCTATAAATATAATATGACATTACTGAACTAAGTAGATATTATTTCTACTCCTTATAGATCACCTTGAGTGATGATATCATTAAATATTCCAGTTATATTGCTTTGTCATAGAACCTACACCACAATACTCGTAGTTTGAAAATGTATTTTTTTTAATTAACTCCCCCTCACCCCTTGAGGGTAAAATTTTTGTAAAATCCGTTCTTAGCTTATCTCGTCTGGGCGAAATAAAATAATCCTACCAAATTTCAAGTCTCTAGGCCTTATGGTTCCAGAGATATCGTGATGAGTCAGTACATAGGTGGAAATCTCTTTTCTATTCTGACATATAATACTGCACCGAAATCATAAACACAACAAAAAACTCATCAAGCACAAACATACTCGTATTTTAAAACTATCAAACGAAAAGGAAAAAAAGAAAAGTAATACGCGTTTACCATATTATAAAAGTAGTTAAGGGGCTACTCCATGCGAACGACCTTGAGCATTTTGCCGGCGGCACGCTGCTCGCCTCAATATATTGCTTATTTGAAATATGTACGACGCCACCACCTATTGTAGGTACGAACGTAGTATTATTTTTTCAACATCAATGAACTAATTTATGGAAATACACACAGCGTACAACGATAAATGTATTTTAATTTTTTTATTCGGTATATTAGTTGCATTATATTAGAATTATGTATTTTCATATATTATCTAATTATGAAATTTTATAATTAATTATATATTAAAAATGAAGCATTGAAAATTGTGAGTTTAAAAGATACCTATTCACTATAGGTAAATAAATAGATAGCTCGCCTTTTGTACAAATATTTGGTGCAATAAAGAATAAATAAATAAATAGGATGTTTCGTAGATGTGTTTTTGATTATTGTTAATTTTTACGTGTCACGTATTGAAAAGTAATATACCTACCTACTAATACAAAAATCAACAAGAAGTATAAGGGTTCAATCTTTCAATTTCAATTGTAAAAAAACGTTACCC
Source organism: Parnassius mnemosyne (assembly GCA_963668995.1). Taxonomy (NCBI): domain Eukaryota; kingdom Metazoa; phylum Arthropoda; class Insecta; order Lepidoptera; family Papilionidae; genus Parnassius; species Parnassius mnemosyne. Next base: position 64,365,400 of record CAVLGL010000115.1, on the reverse strand, counting down.
CCACACTAGGATTTTCTCCTGTGTCGTGGAGGCAGTTTACAAACATAAATTGCACAAGGACAAACATCCAGACCCGGAATAATTATTTGTAAGCCATACAAATACTTGTTCCGTGCGGGATTCGAACCCGCGGCCCCCAGCGCAACAACTAATTGCTAAGCCACTGCCCCACGGAGCCGTCGCCGGGTTATAGCTAAAGTGACCATACGTCCCGTTTTGAACGGGTCTGTCCCTTTACTCGGTCACCTGTCCCATTGTCCCCAAACAAAGCTCCGGGACACAAAATTGTCCCGTAACTCGTTGGATGGAAGTATTCAAAGTCAACAATCTTCAACATAATATTTTTTAATCGAATATATTTTATGCCTACCTGGTACGAATGCTCCGGTAGAAAGAGTATTTTTTTTATTTTGAATAATTTGTGGACGTCTGAAGGAAACACTTACGGTTCCAGAGTTCTAAAGGCGATGTTGTTAACAAAGATAACAATAAAAAAACTTGAGCAGAATTTTATTTTTATTTAACATCATCACCAACTTTATTAAAAAAAATTTAATCCACTGACAAATGTAATTAATAATTAAAAAAAATATGTTGCATTTAATAATTACCGTCTATACCGAATATAATTTTACAGTGAACACTAATTGTATAAAGTTATAGTTTTTAGAGTATAAATAAACCCATGTCCTGTTTTGAGTTAAAAAATAAATGGTCAGTTTAGTCTTTTTAGTTAAATTTAGTTTTAAAATTTTTTAGTTAATAGTAAAAAGTAGGTATATTAGTACCTACTTAGATACTTTTTACCGAATTATAAGTATAGAACACCTTATGTACTCAATTATTTATTGAAAAAGAAGAAAAAACAAGCAATAAATAATATACTATATTTTAGCAAAAAACTATAACTTAGTAATACTAATTATAACTTAGAACATAAATGAAAAACTCATAACTGACTTTTGGGCCCGACCCAGGATTCGAACCCGGGACCTCATTATCAGCAGTCGCACTACTACAACCACTAGACCAACGAGGCAGTATTATACTTAATAAGATATTGTGGTTGGGTGATAATATTGAATTAGCCTTTTATAGTGTAAATTATAATATTTGTCGAAATTTTAATTATGGATTCGAACCTTACATGCTAATGGTGCTTCATTTTTTTATTTGCATTTACTTCAAAGAAAATACACGCAAAAAGCTTCATCGCGCAGTAAAAAACACAACAAATATATGTATAACTAATACGAAAAATTATACCCAAAACAAACAAATAATACTACCTATAAATAACCTAATAAGTAATATTATTATCGACTAATATGACGTGAGTTGCGCTGGTCGACGCTCTAACGACACGGGCTTCGCGTCGAAGAGCTCAGGGCTCACTGACTTCAGCAAGCCCGTGAGCAGTGAATATGCCCAGATTTTAGAATAATTTCTAAATAAAATCAAATTTTGGTCTTTTGAAAAAAAATTTACTATAGAAATGTTTATTAATAAATTGCCTATCCATTGGTGTAAATGGCAAAATAAAATAATACTTACTTTACGAGGAGATGCATGTTATCAATAATAATTTCACATTTATGTGGTTTCGTTGTAAGGAGATTAAATTAATATTTATTCGTTTAAAAAAAATTGGATATAGCTTTTATGGAATCAAGATTATGTAGAAATATAATGTGTTTTTTATTTATTGATATATGTTTTAAATAAAAAGTAGATAGCTCCTAAAAACCACACAAATAAAGACTAGCGCGACATTTTGCTCAACCTGCGCCTTAATAATTAAAATATTATAAAAGTAGTTAATAATTAAATCCAAAGCCTGAATAATGTTTCTTAATTAGCAATGTTATAAGATGAAAGAAAATAATTAATTTCCGCATTGCAATGGCGGCGTAAGAGAATCCACTTCACTATATGATCGACCCGTCCTTTGGGTGTCATAGAGGAGACAGAGGGTAAGGTAACAGGAGATGGGCAACAGTATCAATACAACTCAAAATAATAATAAAAACCGGGGTTGCTAAGCGTGACAACTATGGCCCATATACTGTAGTAAATATAATGTAGCAATCTCATAAGGCCTATGTTTAGCAGTGGACTTTTTATACGCTGGTGAGGATGATGATGATGATACCATACCATAAAACATTAAAAAAAATCCGGACACATTTTCCTACATTCGAGCATTCATTTCACTTTATTCACAATGTATGGTTATAAAATTCCAATAAGTCTTTCATATATTTACAAATGTATATGTATACAAGCGATCCGCCCCGGCTTTCCACGGGTCATTTCTGGATCTGGACAACAGTGCCACCTACTAAGCCGAACTTAGGCTTTAAACCTCCCAGGTCACTTCATAAATACCCCATATATATTTCATTAAAATCAAAATGTGAAGAGTTATAAACATATACTGCAATTTTATATTTTAAGATATATTATAATCAAAACTGATAAATAAAATTGTAAAGTTAAAATCCCATCACAAGCGCCATTCCGCTTTACCATTATTTCTTACAAAACTATAACTTTCAAAGGCTATAATTTTAAAAAGTCAATTACTTTGGCCCGTAGTAAAAGAGCCGCCTAAATTGAAAGTGCCGCCGGCAAAAGCTCCGGCAATTGTTTCGATCAGATCTTCGGTTGTTTCTATACTAATGACGATTGAAATGTTCTTTATTATTGAAATTTTTCTCATTTTAATTATTTTCTACGGAAAATGCAACGTTTCTTTAAAAATTTCTTTTATTATCGTCATCATCACTTAATATGTTTTCCACGTGCAAGAGCCATGCTACAGCTATATTTTGTTCGTTGAAGCACGAATGACGCGAATGGGGAAAGACCACGCTCTCACGTAATACCAACATGAAATAATAGCTTAATGCTACTGTATGGTGAATGTAGACGAACAGAGACTGTTTTTACTGGAAACGAGGCATTCCAATTTAGTCCTCAGGGGTGAAAACAGATCTGTATTTTGAAACTTAATCGAGGATTGATGTTCAATTATATAAAGACAGACACATCAATTTTATTTACGTGAATAGATATTATATATTATATTTTATTCCACGTATGTAAACCGAAGATACGTCCCGGATCCTAGGTTTGTAATACATATAATTTCTTTCGGTGGAATTCGTTCTATAACCATAATAGATACACACGAGCGCTTTTGAACCTTAGTAAAATTGTTGTTATTTTTACTGTACGATCTTTCCTCGATACCTCGTTCCCAAAAATCTTCGATTTCAGACATTTCAACCCATGGCAGATAGACATTTATAAATTATAATGGTTAAAGTACTGGAGATATTTGACCTTTCCAACGTCTCCGGTTCTCTGTACGTTAGTATTCTGTGAGAGCGTAGTTCTACCCCGGTCAAGCCAACTCATTCCTGCTAGATCCATAATATAGCTGCAACATTGCTCTACCACGTTTAGTCATTGCAGCAGTTAATGTTGACTGTTTTTTTAAGTACTTTCCTGCCCTACAGGGTTCGCCATAGCTTTGAACTAAACTGCTGGTCTTTGCTTCACAATACTTGAAAATTACTTGCCTTCTTATCGGCTCACCGCAGATTACAAGGCAACTCCAAGCACTTTTTTTTCATCGATAACATATACTGGACCACATCTGCTGGTGCTTTGATGGCGCGGATACTGCGCCAAATTGATGCAAATTGACTGAAAGACAACCGAGATCTACACAACCACTGGCAAAGTTTTTGTTTTTGAGTTTTTGCGGTTTTCACTATTCGAACATGGCGAACACCGCATCAAAATAGATTCGGAAATTATGCCAAACCAACATATTTTATTCACAGGTTATCTTATATAATAATATGGTATAATTAATATGAATATCCTCCAGACCGAATTTCGGTCATGGTGGCCAATCTGAACTGAGACTAGCCCTTTTTGCTGGACAGAATTATAGTGCACGGTGTGTATGCCCAAGAACTAATGCATTTTCTATTCCCTAACTCCGATGGGATGGTAATCCGAAATGACCGGAGAGACCAACGGCTTTACGTACTTTCCGAGGCACGGTTGAGAAACACCAGCAACTTTCATATTCCGGGCTACTGCGAGTTCCATGTCAGTAAAACCTTATATGGCTCTTCACGTTGGCTAATATAGTGGCGAAAATGTTGGCCAATACCGATGGCCATCGTGTAGAGCGGGCGTTTTTGCTTCACTTGGTATGTATTGGAATGATGGCCCACAAGTTGGCACGAGATCCGTGTGGTGTCGGCCAACACATTCGCCACTATGTTGATCAACATGAAGAGCCGCCGTTATACCACACTGAGCGTTGGCCACTCCCCGGATTGGACATCTATCCTGGCTTGGGTTGGATTGAACATGTCCCCTTTTCCTTGGAGGATCAACTTTATGAAAATCAATTTTATGCTAATAATATCAAAGTAAAGTAATAAATAAAACAGATCATATCAAAGTTTGTCTGATTAGCTCATTAGAGAAATAAATGAATAACATTACAAGAAATTGTTCGAAGTTCGACGTATTTAAAATTTCCTTAAAGTCTCCAATGTTTATCCTCTAACTTCAATACAATATTCATAATCGTGTGACACTCGAGATGGCACCGAAACTTACTTTGAATCTTTTTGTTTATTTATTCTAACTTTTATTCAATGAATACTCATGACAAAAATTAAGTTAATGTACAAAGAATCAGGGATACTTATTACTTTGATGTTTTTGAAATTTGTCATAAAGATTTATATCCTTCTGTTTATTGAATCATTTTTTTTCTTCTTTATCTTTATATAAAATTCACCTCCACACTATCCTTTTACCTGTATCTTGGAGGCAGTTTACATACATACATTGCACAAACACAAACGTCTAGACCCGGAACAATTATTTGTAGGCCATACAAATACTTGTTCCGTGATTAATTCGAACCCGTGACCCTAAGTGTCGTAACTCATTGCTCAGCCACTGATCCACGGAACCTTCAAACTTAATGCTAATAGTAAATTACATGTTCCTGCAATGATCAATTTGTACATTTAAGAGTGAAGAAAATTTCATGGCATATTAGAGAAATCATATGTTTCTTCTCCATCAGAAGCCCACTGCTGAACATAAGCCTTTCCCATTGTATGGTGGTAAGGCTACAATTGGTATACTTGACAGATCGCAGTACCGGCGGTCTCGTACCTTGTAGGCTGTTCACCGATCTATATATAATGTGTGAATAAATAAAACGATCTTATTTTTTAAATAACCTGAAGATGCCGTTAGGCGAAACCGGTCGGTTTTATAGTGAATGCATTTAATACACATGTTGTGTGTTGGCGATATTTTCTTTAATATAAATATGTTTAACATTTATTATGCTTGAATAACTTGAACGCTGCTTTGGGGAGTAAAAAGCCAGTATAATTACAGGCTATGAGGCATTTCATCTTAGTCCTCAAAGGTGACAACGCATCTGTAGCCTTCTTAGTTTCAAACATGTTGCAGGTGTCGATGACCTGCAGTAGCCGCTTTTTTATAGTATAAGGGTGACAAAGGAGCACACAGTCCACCTGATGGTAAGTGTTTGCTGTGACTCATAGATATCTATATCTATCCTCGATTACGAATCAAAATGCAGATGCGATATCACCCGTGAGGACTAAGATGGAATGCCTAAAAAGGGTTTCCGGTACTCTACACTCACCATACGAAACAGAGCAGCGTTAAGCTGCTATTTTACGCTGGTATAATGTGAGAGCGTGGTCCTTTACCAGTCGAGCTGACCCATTTGTGCTACAACTATACCAGTAATATAGGGGGAGCATGGTTCCAACACGGTGTGATCAGATAGACTGTAAGTTCGCTTGTTACTTCAGTTTTAATAGAAAAATGAATTAACAAATAAATTACATATTTAGGAAGCAAATTATGTGAGCGGGTAGTAAAATAACTTTTGAATACCGTGCGATGTGAGAGTTTCAGCAAAAGTTTCGATTGCTTTCATACGAATTTGTTTTAGTCTGTTATCATTTTTTTAACAGTGGTAGAGCCACGTTGCAGCTTCTGCTGCAGCATCGATGGGCGGGCTCGAACTGGGGCAGTACCACGAACTCACAGAATACCAACGTAAAGTATAAGAAGGTTTGCTTCTGCGTTTCGCTTGGTTACTGCAGGTCGCTGGAGGCCCAATCCTTCCTCCCCCCCCCCCCCTCTCTGTGGAATAGCTTACCACCGTCGATTTCTCCGAACCGACACGACTTAGGGACCTTCAATGAAAGAGATTACTCCTTTCTAAAATCCCGGCAACGCACCTGCAATTCCCCTGGTGTTGCAATTGTTCATGGGCGTCGGTAGACACTTACCATAAGGTGAGCCGTATGCTCATTTGCCCCTATAAAATGTCTCCTATAAAAAATATCTCTCTTTGGATATTTAATCTTTTAGTTATAATTGTTTCAGTATTTTGTATAAAAAAATCATTTATTCATCATCATCATCAGTAAAAAGTGGAAATTATTGCAGAGAAAATATTATAGAATCAGTTTTTCATTTAAATGATAAATCCCAAAATCCACTAGATTTCTTTGGTGTGCCTTTTACTGTAATAGCCGATTCATCAGCTAGCTTTAGACTAAGAGTAAACATAAGCAAGCTATGCTAGTACAGGATGATGATAACTATAGGCGGAAGTTTTATAAGGTGTAAAGTCTATACATGAAAAAGATTGAGAATGAAATTAATGCTGTAGAAATGCGATCACTAAGATTGTTAGGTGTAACTCTGAATGATACGTCGTAAAAAAATAAGGTTTGCAAGACGTTATAGTGAAGAATATTGAGAAAATAATTTTTCGGTGTTTTGAACACGCAGAATGAATTTATAAGAAACAATTTCATTGCTAACGAATAGTTAAAGAAATCGAACGCAGAGTTCATACCTACTATGATCTAAATGGCCAGCGCTTAACCCCTGAACTTCTAAGGTTTATTTTATAAAGAAAATAATCAGTATATTTAGATTGACTTCAACTTTGAACGAGTTCTAAGTGTAATATCTATTGTGATACATATGAATAGTTCAAAGTGTTCATTCAAGTGAAAGTATTAAAGCTTTTACGATTCAATCCCGTCGAGATGATCAAACAGATCCCTGAAAGAAACATACATAATATTTAACTGTAATATAACAGTTACTTTTAATTTTCCTTATGAAAGGAACTACAATTTAAAAGGCTAGTATTTCAAAGGCGTCATGTTTATTTTTTTTAATAAGAGTGCACACAGGCATTTGACGGTAAGTGGATGCTATGGCCCATAGACATCAAAATGTTACAGACTCAATTAAAAATTAAAAATTTACTAGTTAGGCGGCATTTATTAATTACGTTAGGATCCATAGGTTAGAAAAATCTCTACTCGCCCTTATGTTGGCGAGGAGGGGGTGAAACCTATTACGCTATATTTCGTAAGTCGACACTTAATATTAGAAAGTTCGATTTTGGATGCCTAATCGTTTTCTTCATCTATAATGTACACTTCGATTTATATCTTATTTTACAAATTTTTATTGTTTATAAAATTTTTAAATCTTAAGGGTGTTCATTTCTATCCATTTTAAATGTTATAAGTAATAATTATTGTATATTCTTCCCGCGTATTAATCTTAGTTTAATTATTTGGAATATAATATTATAATATGAAATTAAATGCTGTAAACATTAGATGACTTGCAGTCTAAAGAGAAAGAAGCAGGTTTCACTATTGCAAGGAGTTATCTTTACAACAGGCTGACTCCAAAAAATTCTCGAACTAGACAGGGATTGCATCATCTGACAGTGTTGGATAATCTCTCTAAGCCGATAAATGATTTACACAAACAACACCCCGACGGAAAGTGTTCCCGCTCTTAAAAATATGTCCGATAGCTCTTGCGATTCGGAATGACTTTAAGAAAAATGTATCTCGACGATTTATTAGCACACAAAAAATTGCAATTGTTAGTAACAAAATAAGATAAAAAAGATATATTACTTTTTTAAATAATTCAAAAACTCCTAATATTTAAAAACTTTTGAAGATCCTTAAAGAAGAGAAATTTTCAATTAAAAGTCTGGACTTCCGGAATTCTTTCTCCATTATTTATTATTTTTATTTAACGCAGAAAATAGGACTCCGCGTGACCGTTACGGCTAGAGTGCATCGCCGTTGAAGACAATATATCACATAAAATAATTTTTATAGTATTAAATATTCATTTAAAAAATTGAAAAATGATGATATCATCAGAACACTTGGATAAATAAAGCCCCGTTGGGAAAAAAATTATGTCGATTATTCAAAAAAATATACTAATTAACAATTTTTTTTAATAGTCAATATAAAAGTTTAAATAATTGACTTATAAATTTTTTACTTCTTGGAGTCCTGCTTATATACACACTAAATTATATATATAAATAATATGTAATTATATATTGTATGTAATTTATTATTTTATGTACATAACTTATATATAATACTACGCATATATTAAACAATTTTTGATTTGTAAGTTTATGTATGGGTATATGTATTATATTTGTTTTATATTTATATACTTTAATTTATTTTCTTGTCTTTTAGCGTTTCACACACCTACTTCTTATTTTTATCTCTGCATCACCCAAAGGTTGACTGGTAGAGAATGCCTCAGGCATTAAGTCCGCCTATACATCATGTTGTATGAAGTGTAAATAAATAAATAAATTTAATAACAGTTGCAGCTGATGTTACTAGTGATAATGGCTCTCTCAGAATTTTTTATTATTTATCTATCATTTTGTTAACGACTTTACGATAGTACTAGAAAATACTAATCAAGTAAATGGCACAGTACTAGAAAATACTAATAAGTAAATAAATACATGCTAAAACCATAATATAGCTGCAGCATATATCAACCACGTATACGTGCTCTCTAATGGTCCGAGAGCTCATCTTTCAAACATTGTTTAAAAGTATCAGTCGATTCAATAAGCAGGTATATGACTGTCTGCCTGACCTACCTGGATGCCACCTGGTACTGCGCATACAAGTAAGTCGCAAAAAAAATTGCCCAAAAAAAGTGTAAAATAATAATGACTATTCGTCAGGTAAGTTAATAAATTTAAGAAAAAAAATGGCAGACACAGTTTGTTCTAATCTACCTCTTTTACAGCGTGTTTATTATATATAAAAGAAATCTCACAAAAGGGCAGACAGTTTCTTCGAGGGTTAATAATTTGAAAATATTTAAATAAATCGTGCGTGGACAGGAGACAAATGTGCTAAGGGTTGTAATGAGTTCAACAAAGAGCGACGGTCGCCGTTATGTTCTTAGTCATTCTTCGCGCTCCCATTGCGGATCACGTGATCTTGTACAGTTATGTTGTTACAATTGAAATGTAATATATGCAAAGTATGATATTACACATAATATGACTATAATATAATTTTCATACTTACGTTAAAATATTTATATATTTTAATATATATTTCATGAGATGAGAATTTCAAGAAGTAGATAAAGATGAAGTTAACTCAAATGCAGAACAATAATTGCAGCTAATGGTAGTAAGGAAGTAATTGTAGGGTTGAAGGAAGTAAGATTTTTTTATTATCTCATTGTTTACAATCCGTAGCACATTCGTCTCCTGTACACGCAAGATTTATTTAAACACTAGCTGTTCCCCTCGACTTCGCCCACATTTAATTTAGGGTTTTTTTCTGCGCGGAATCCTAATCATGTTTCTAAAATAATATATCCTTATTTACTAATTATAACATCAGCTATTTGCTAGTAAAAGTCCTGTCAAAATTGGTCCAGCCATTTCGGAGATAAGCCGGAACAAACAGACAGACAGACAGACAAAACATTTCAATATTTGTGTTTTTGTTATAAATACCGTATATAAATTCATATGCGTTTAGTAAAAAGTTGTTATTTTCACATTTTAAGCAGACACTTCAATTTTATTTATTTGTATAGATTTTTAAATTATTAACCCCCGGAGAAACTGTCGGCACGCTAGTGAGAATTTTTATTATATATAATAAACACGCTGTAAAAATGACAGATTAAATCAAACAGTTCTTTTGAAATTTTTGAAAATACAAGTTTGGGATAGTCTGCCCCTATGTCAACCCCTTCAGAAGTGTATGCCATTTTTTTTCTTAATTCTTTATCAACTTACCTGACGGATAGTCATTATTATTACTTGAATGAATGACTTTTTTTGGGCAACTTTTTTGCGACTAACCTGTATGCGCAGTACCAGGTGTATCCAAATAGGTCAGGCAGACAGTCATATATCTGCTTATTGAGTCGACTGATAATTTCAAACAAAGTTTCATGATGCATCAAACACTTCATGAAAAATGCGTTATGAGCTCTCGGACCATAACGCGTGTTACGAACGACCAAGTCTCGGTGGCTCTTCTAGTACGTAGTACATATTAGTTCCATGTTGTTATCTTGTGAATTTTCACTTTGTTACGGCCTACAGCTGCCCCGGGCCCATGAGCGTAAGATTCAACGAGCAGCCGCAGGTTCGAGCCAGAGTGGCTATAAGGAAGAATTTCCTATAAAACTATGCTATATGGAAAATGTTTTATCCTACTACAATTCAATGTGGAGGCTAGTCAAATAGAGAGGATTAAGACTTACCTGTATCTGAGGCACGACTGCTTCAAGGTTCGGTCAGGCAGGAGGTGTGTATGTGTTGCGTGTATGGTGATGGTTTTTGTGGTGTGGATGTGATTGACCTGACTGAACCATTGAGGTCGGTAGCTACCAGGACTCCGGCGCCGCTTCAAATTATGGTAATCTCTAGCAGCGTCACCCACGGTCAATTTCTTTCTTCTTCACTATGTCAGTCTATTAACTTTACCGTACAATTAACTAACTTCTCTAGTGTCACAAAGTTCAGCGTTCAATCGACAACCGAAAACGTATCCGAACTATATCCAATGCCACACGAGCAAATTAATATTGTCAAATGCACCTATCAAATTAGAATAACTAAAATCGCGTTAAATTAAGCGCGCACAACCCACAATTCAGACGTTGATCTCAATCAATATTAATTCTACATGATTAATCTAACCGGCATCTATTTGCTTAGACTTAACAAAACACCTCGTCGTGGCAACAATTTGCTAACAAAACCGACTCTAAAAAATGGAGGTTTCCCGGGCGACTTCACGACGTGCTCTCGACAGCACTGTATTCGAGCAACCAACTTTTGCGCTCGCGCCCTCTCGCCACAGCCACACCGCTCGCCCGAACGTCAAAACCGGTATGACCCCGAGCCGATCGCCCTCTGGCGTCAAATCCCCAAAACCAGCATTTGGGCGTGAACACACTTTAACATTTAAACTCGAGTGAAATAATGTAGAATTATTTCAAATCACAAACACCAAACAATGAAATTAATGCTCATGTTGCATTTTAATTGAATAATTTGAAGGTAGTAATCATTATCGTATTAGTAAGCATTACGTTTCAATAATCAACTATCAAGTTTATATCAAATAGCTTAGGATTGATTGTCAATAGTGGACGTGCAAGAAACGGGTTACAAATTAAACTAGATCACTGCACATAATATTAAATTTATAGAGCATCGTTATTAAATTAGTAACAGGTATAATACATAATACAATTCATTTATAACTTAACTACCTATAGTGTTATAAATAATCTATCATATTAATATAACATAATAATATTCTTACACCGTGTCTGTCTCAGTAGGTCCGTACGTGCGTGCGTGCTTTGTATGTGTATATGCGTGTATTAATACGCGTGCATGCGCCTGCATGTATGCATTTGTGATAGCAGCGGTCCCATAACCGAGAATGTAGAAATCAAGAAAACATTACCACAACCATGGAATACTATAATATACAATAGTATCAAACAATACTATAATACACAAGTATTATAGTATTCTATGACTCCAGAAATCATTACTGAACCCTAATTTAGTTTTCACCTTTTTTTTTTAAATTTCTGAATTGAATAACATTACGAATGGTTAATCTTTTCTGCTTCTTCTTTATCTTAATTATCTTTATATATACATATAAATAAAATTGATGTGTCTGTCTGTAATATCGAAATAACTAACTGCCTTATATTCAGCTGATACCATTAAAACATTACATAATCTCACATAACATCACAATTTAAAAATTGTTTGTCTGTCCGGGCTAATGTTCGTAATGGCTAAATCGAGTATTTAAGTATCCGGGCTTGTAAATAATTTGCAGTTATTAATATTTAAACATTAAGTACCTAAATCAACAAAACTAATTAAAAACTAAAAATAAAAAAATCCACATATACGACGTTACGACTCAGAGGCCTTCTAAAAAAAGCCATACTCCTTTTTTGAAAAACCGGTAACGCATCTGCAATTCCTCTCGTGTGGCAGATGTTCCTTTGCCCCCTCTTATATATAAAAAATTAGCTCCTGAATTATATGCTTAGACACAGCGTATCAAATAAATTAAACCATGAATAGGGAGCGGAACTCAAAGACATCCATTTCACAGGTTAAAAATTTAGGCAGTGTAAGAAGATTAGCCTGTTTTCCAGAGCGCCTTGCTTGAGAAGAACCAAGGAGTTTTCTTCTCCCTAGGAGGGAACGAAGAGCGGCTTACGCTGGTGGGACGCAGATGTGTGCGAAAACGTTCCCGTGGCTCGTGGCCAACCATGAGATTTAAGTCCGTGAAAATCCGATATAACCCATCCTTGGTTACAAGGTTATGCGTAGGCTTTTCCCATGAAAAAATATAATTTAATAGCAAAATTAATTTTGATTTCATTTTATTTCACTTTAGAAATCAATTTCGGTTAGACGTGGTGGCTCATTTTGTGAAACAACATTGCCGAACATTACATATTTAATATTAAGCAATATTTATGTAATTTTCCCTCTTACGTAAATTGAAAGCCTTAGGCGAAACCCAAAGGGACAACAGTAGACAGTAGTTAGGTACACGTACTTTTCTATCAGCAGTTATTTCAAATTAAAATCAAATTAAAACTTTTTTGTTGGTGTTCTGAAATGAAATAGAATATGTTTTACATTTTCCTTCGGAAAATGTGAGATACATTACTATACGATTATATAAATACTAAGGTCTGATATTTGAATCGTCAGTTCCAAGTTATCTGTCAAATAAATTATGTCCTGGCTGAATAAAAAGTAGGACAATTGAACAATTTTATGCATATAATTTAAATTTTTAATTTGTGTATGTAGTATTTTATTTTGTTGTATTTCATAAAAGCATTCGAAAAATGTATATCAGTTTTTCAAAAGCGGAATACCTTCCACGGACATAGTAATAGATCTCACCCCGACTTCCCATGAGTGAGATCTCTTAGTGTGACGTCATTTAGATTTTTTTTAAATAACTATCTATAGTAATAATTTATTATATTGATTTTACATAAAAAACAATCTCCGAGTTTTTTCGATAAAATATACGTAATATCACTCTTGGCATTGCTCTCTGTTTGTGAAGTTTCAAATCGGTTCAGCCATATTGACCGTTATCCCGGACTGACAGATAGGCAAAACTTTTACAAATAGTTATTAGTGTCTTGATGGCTCGCAAGTAACCTTCTGAATATTGATGTTACAGACAGACACTTCAATTTTATTTAATATAATGTAGATTTACGAGTAATTGATTTGTTGTTTAAGGATCAGTAAACTGTAGTGGTAATGAGACGGCCATATAACTCGAAGAACTGACAACCATGGGGAAGGAAGATTATCAAATGGCAACCCGTATCGGTAAGCAAAGTATAGAACTACTAAACGGAGTAACGTGAAATTATAATCATTAAAGCCCATTAGATCTCACTGCTCACTGCTGGACATAGGCCTCTCCTAAGCAATGCCATAAAACATGGTCCTAATGCCCCTGCATTCATCGATTTCCTACATCTCCAAAGATTAAGCTATTATTGTCGTGCATCAGACAGAAAAATTGTGTCACGAGTAAACTCGAATTCACAATTAACAAAATCCGATGCCAATATTAATTCTCTCAAATTTCAGCCAACAGATTAAAAGAGTTAAATAAGTCAGCTCCTAATAAATATTTATCGATAATGAAATCGACATACGAACTTGTGTCTGAAGTCGAGTCTTTGCTGAACAAAGTCTCGGATTGGGGGCGACTAAATCTAGTCCAGTTTAATCCTCAGAAGACACAAGTTTGCGCGTTTACCGCTAAAAAGTACCCCTTTGTCGTATCTCCTCAGTTTCATGGCACTCCCCTTCTTGCCTCAGCCAGTATCGGTATCCTCGGAGTCGACATATCGAGTGGCGTGCAGTTTCGTGGTCACTTGGAAGAGAAGGCCAAATTGGCCTCTAAAAAGCTTGGCGTGCTCAGCAGAGCGGGACAGTATTTCATGCTGGCACACCGCCTGCAACTTTACAAGGCGCAGGTTCGGCCTCACATGGAGTACTGTTCCCATCTCTGGGCAGGGGCTCCCCAGTGCCAGCTCCTTCCACTTGACCGCATCCAGCGCAGAGCGGCTCGAATCGTCGACGACCGAGCCCTTTCCGATCGGCTCTATTCATTGGCACTGCGAAGTGATGTTGCATCCCTTTGCATTTTCTTTCGCATCTACCATGGGGAGTGCTCTGAGGAATTGTTCGGATTAATCCCAGCCGCCAAATTTCACGAACGCACATCGCAGCAGAACTCCCGAGACCATCCACACCATCTGGATGATTGGCGGTCCACCACTGTGCGATTTAGAAGATGTTTTCTTCCTCGCACGACTTCCTTGTGGAATCGATTACCATCAGCGATTTTTCCAGACCGATACGACTTAGGGACCTTCAAGAAAAGAGCGTACTCCTTTTTAAAAGGCCGGCAACGCATCTGCAATTCTCACCCTGGTGTTGCAGTTGTTCATGGGAGGCGGTAGTCACTTACCATCAGGTAAGCCGCATGCTCGTTTGCCCACTCACCTATAAAAAAAAGTGTAACTCGAAAAATAAAGAGAAATCACTCTAAATCCAATATCGCGGACTTCCAAAGATGGCGGACTAAGTTTTTTATACTTTCCTACAATATGGGTGTCAAATAAAAGGGCGTGCTTAGTATAACTCGAAATATATGGTGACGTAACTCTAAATCCAATATGGCGAACTTCTAAAGATGGCGGACTAAGTTTAAGTTTAAGACTTGCTGAACATACGAATGCGAGTTAACCAAAAATAAGATATCCATAATAAACTCGGTTGCGCCAATCACTCTGAAATTTTGGTGTACTGGGGTTTTTGCAGTCCTCGATAATTATATTGAGGTCGAGTCTGTAGCATCGGTTGGTTAACTTTGACTTGTGTAATTGAGCGAGATAGGCGTCGACAGCATTGGTTTGCAACCGTTTAGGAGAAGAGTAACTCCAAAATTAAACCTGGAACTGTGTTTCTTAAGGCGCAAATAAGCTTTAAGCTGAAACAAGTAGTGCATTCCTCCAAACACCCGAGTCAAGGTGAGGCCGTGCTGAGGACTGAGTGGCATCAGGGTGTATCATGATGTCAATCCGTTTGAAATGTTGGTGTACTAGGGTTTTCGGAGATCTCGAATATGATATTGAGGTCGAATTGCTCGAGTCTGTAGCATTGGCTGATAAACTTTAACTGTCCAAAGGTCTGGTGAATGGTGCCATTGGAAATATTACATAAATCAAATGGCCCTGCTTCCAGAGAGCCCAAATGTATGATACTGACATACCATCAATTTTCTTCTTCTTCTTTATCTTAATTATCTATATGTATACTGTTACGAGTTCGGGGTTCGAGACAATAAAAAACTGCCAAGTGAATTAGCAAAATTGAAAATTTTATTACAGAACACTAATTACGACTTAAAACCACACTAATAAGAAAACACAATAGTACTACTGATCACTTTAGTTCGGAGTTGTATCGCTTCGAAGTATTCGATTATATTGCCAACTCAACACTGACTGGGTCGCGGTCTATACCGGCCTTATAAAGGGCCTCAGAAAATTTCCAGAACCTTTTAATATAGAAACATCTAGTGTTCGAGTACATACGGGTCCCGACTGACTAGCTTTCGATAATTTTTGAAAGTTCTTCCATGAAAATTTCTAGAAGGTCAGTTAGGTCAGTCAGTGGAGAGTCAAGACTCTCATAGTTCTGCTATTCAATACTAGACGGCGCTAGTATTAACTAGTGTTACCATGTACCAGGCATTAATGGTGGCGCTCAACAATACATGTAAATAAAATTGAATCGTCTGTCTGTAATATCGAAACAACTAAACTGCTTTATATTCAGTTGATACTATTAAAACATAAATAACACCTTAAAATTGTTTGTCTGTTCGGGCTAATCTTTGTAATGTCTAAATCACGTATTTAAGTAAGCCCCGAGCTTGGAAATAATTGTCAGTTATTAATATTTAAACTTTATGTAGCTAACTACAAACCGAATTTGAAACTAAAAATAATAAAATAATACAACATATACGACATTACGACCCAGGGGACTTCTAGAAAAAAGTCCTACTCTTTTTTTTAAAGCCCAGCAACGCATCTGCAATTCCTCTGGTGTTATATAAAATTTTAAAAATAGCTCCTGAATTATATGCTTAGACACAGCGTATCAAAGAAATTAAACCCTGAATAGAGAACGGAACTCGAATAGATCCATTGCGCAGGTAAAAATTTAGGCTGTGTAAGAAAATGCGCCGGTGTTCTAGAGCGCTTTGCTTGAGAAGAAACAAGGAGTTTTCTTCTCCCTATGAGGGACTCACGAAGAGCGGATTGTGCTGGTGAGACACAGAAGTGTGCAAAAGCGTCCCCGTGGCTTGTGGACAACCACGAGGTTTAAGTCCGCGCGAATCCCATATAACTCATCCTTGACCCCACAAGGGTATGCGTAGGCTTTTCTCATGCAAAAAAATATTTTAATAGCAAAATCAAGTTTGATTTCATTTTGTTTCACTTTAAAAATCAATTTCGTTTAGATGTAGTGTGTTATTTTGTGAAACAACATTGCCAAACATTACATATTTAATATCAAGCAAAATTTATATAAATTTTCCCTCATATGTAAATTGATAGCCTTAGGCGAAACCGAAAGGGACACAGTAACAGTAGTTAGGCACACGTAATTTTCTATCAGCAGTTATTTCAAGTTAAAATCAAATTTAAACTTTGTTGTTGTTGTTCTGAAATGAAACAGAATATGTTTTACATTATCCTTCGGAAAATGTGAGACTCATTACAGAACGAGTATACTAAGGTCTGATATTTGAATCGTCATTTAAACTTATCTGTCAAATAAAATATGACCTGGCTGAATAAAAAGTGAAACAATTGAACGATTTATGCATAGAATTTTAATTTTTAATTTGTGTATGTTGTATTTTATTTTGTTGTAATAGCTTGTCATAAAAGCACTTGAAAAACGTATATCACAGTTTTTCAAAAGCGGAAAACCTTCCTCGCAAATAGTAATAGATCTCGCTCCGACTTACCATGAGTGAGATCTCTTAGTGTAACGTCATTTAGATTTTTCTTAAATAATCGTCTATTAAAATAATTTATTATATTGATTTTACACAAAAAACAATCTCCGTGTTTGTCCGATAAAATATAGTTTATAAAATATATATAAAAAATGGTATATAAAATATAGTATATATAATATATATCGTTCTTGGCATTGCTCTCTGTTTGTGAAGTCTCAAAACGGTTCAGCCATTTCGAAGGTTATCCCGGCCTGACAAATAGTTATTCGTGTCTTGATGGCTCGCAAGTAACTTTCTGAGTTTTGATGTTACAGACAGACACTTCGATTTTATTTAATATAATGTAGATTTACCAGTAGCGATTCGTTGTTTAAGGATCAATAAGCTGTATTGGCAATGAGACGGCCATATAACTCGAAGAACTGACAGCCATGTGGAAGAAAGATTCTCGAATGGCAACCCGTATCGGTAAGCGAAGTATAGGACTACTAAATGGAGTAACGTGAAACTATAATCATTACAGCCCATTACATCTCACTGCTCACTGCTGAACATAGGCCTCCCCTAAGCAATGCCATAAAACATGGTCCTAATGCCCCTGCAATCATCGATTTCCTGAATCTCCAAAAATGAGACTATTGTTATCGCGCATCAGACAGAAAAATCGTGTCACGAATAAATTCATATTCACAATTTACAAAATCCGATGCCAATATTAACACTCTCCAATTTCAGCCAACAGATTTAAAGATTCAATTAATTCAGCTCCTAATAAATATTCATCGATAATGAAACCGACATTTTTATTTTTATTTTATTATCTTCAGGACAATAAACAATTGTGTAATAAAACATAATACAAAATACAGGTCTTATAAAAAGGGAAATACAAGTAATTACACAACCAGCACCGTTATCCACAAAGTAATATCACAATAAAAGTAATATAATAATGCACAGCAAACACCACAAAAGATGAATAATTCGAGCGTTCCCTGAGCAAATCCCAGCCAACACAACCACTGTAGTGGCTATGCTAGCCAAAAATTGCCTCGAGAAACAACAGTGAAACCATTAATAAACTGTTTAAACCATAAGGCAATACTTTACTTAGTAGTAATTTTTTTAAACTAACACTTTTTGAACATTACAAATGATAAAGCAAATATGTCAAGATCAGTAAAGTTATCATTATATGATTTCATGATACGCCTTAGTGGAGCTCTCTCTCCCGCGTTTGTTCGGCACATCTTAGGAGCAAATAAACGATGACTATACGTATTATGAATACGTTAGGACCGACTAGGTATGCGTAGATATATTTGATTTATGACTTGATTTCAATCTAATTTATTATGACAGATTTTGTATAAGAATAACTGATCGAAATATAATCTTCTAATTTTTAGAGTGGAAATTGAGAATTTATCTAAATGAGTGAGAAATGATGACCATTTTTTAAAGCATTTATAGTTTAAAAACCGAAGATATTTACGTTGTACCAATTCCAGCTGATCACTATATTTTTCATAATAAGGGTTCCAAACACAAGTGGCGTATTCGAGTTGTGGCCTAATGAGTGCCTTATATAGTAACAAATACGTCGCAGGCCTTTTAAACAGATTACAGGTCCTTCTTACGAAAGCACTAAGCTGAAAGCCTTTAGCCGTAATGTGACTAATATGAGCATCAAAATGTAGCTTCGAGTCAAATAGTATTCCCAGGTCTTTTATTATGGAGTCTTTTTGTAAGGGAGTGTTACAAATAGAGTATGTGAAATGGATTACATTAATAGTTTTAGTAAATGTGATAGATTTACATTTTGATAAACTCAGCTGTAAATTATTAGCAGCACAATAAGCAGACAAACGATCCAGATCACTTTGTAATTTATAACAATCTTCAGTTGTGTTTATTTTCCAAAATATTTTTATGGCGTCAGCATATAATAGAAAATGGGTGTTTTTGAAGCAGGTACTAATGTCATTTATGAAGATAACGAAAAGCAAAGGCCCCAAAATTGATCCCTGCGGTACACCAGATGTCACATCGACATACGAACTTTTTCAACAAATATGTTGATCTGGTCACGTCGCTTGCCTAATTGATTTGGACTTTCTCTTCGCAGGAATCGATTTGCGCAATGGAACATTTCAAAGACTTTAAAATTAATTTTCACAATATTTCTTTTTTTTTATAGAAGATAGACAAACAAGCCTGAGGCTCACCTGATGGTAAGAGTGTCGGCCGCCGCCTATGAACAACTGCAATACCAGGGGAAGTGCAGGTGCGTTGCCGACCTTCTTTTTCTTTTATAACAGCAGGGGAAACAGGGATATTCACTCCTCTTGCTGTTATATAAACAAGTTAAAGTCCTTCTATTAATATTTAGTTATGTTTTATTTCCTTGATTTAGATGTTTTGTTAATAGATAAATACACTAAACATTTTGTTTCGTTAGTAACAAGAAATGCAATTATCAGAACTCCGTGTTGGTTACTCGAAGCCATGGGTGAACTCAACATATTTTTTTATTAAATAAGTGTGACAAAAGAGCTTACATTCCACCTCATGGTAAGTGGATGGTATGGTCCACACATAAATATCTATAACTATCCTCGATTAGTAATCAAAATGCAGATGCGTTGTCACCACTGTGGACTAAGATGGAATGTCTCGTATTCAATAAAAAGGGTCACCGGTTCTCTACACTCGACATACAACATAGGTAATATATGGCATACAAATATAGCAGCATCGAGGTGCTATTTTACGCTGGTATCCCGTGAGAGAGTGGTCCTTCCCCGGTCGAACCGACCCATTCGTGCTACATCCATAATATAGCTGCAGCATGGCTCTTACATGTAAAAATAATATAATATTCAAATAATATTTTAGAAGAGACGTTGTAGCTTAGGGGATGATTTCATGCTCCCCTTAATTTCATAACACAGTTTCAAAACAGTAGCAAGCAAAGTTGGATCCTTGTCGGCCCCAATGAAATTAATTAAATGAAATAAATATAAGATTTTCACATTGCAAATTGACTTTTAAAAAAATATGTGACAAACGAATTTGCAGTTCACCTGATGGTAAGTGGCTACTGCGGTACATGGACATTTGGAACCACCTTCCAACAATGATAGTTACAGATGCGTCGTCACTTTTGATAACTAAGATGGAATGCCTCACAGCATGTAATCATACTGGCTCTCTATACTATTTCGTTAAGGATACAGCAGTGCTGACATAGTCACATTATCACCTAGTCAGATTCCTATGCAGAATGTTAGTCCTGCCGTTTAGGAATGCTTATTAATCACACTGTCAGCGGTGAATAAAAAATTTAACAAAAGCATGCATTTGTCAGAATTGTTTTTTCTTTAAAAAATATCTTTCCTGCCCTTGAAACCTTTTAAGAACGAGGTTATTTCTGTTACAAGCAGTTATATTAAAGAGCCGTTTTTTTATCATAATTGCTTTTGTAATTGCACCTGTGAATTATTGGTGGTGGTGAATTGTAATTCTGCTGGTGAAAATAAGAGATGTAATAAGGAAGACTAATTGGCTGTCTTACGACATGTACGGTGAGCGTAGAGAACCGGAAACCCTTAATACTGGAAATGATTGACAAAGTATCTTTTTTTTTATAGGATAATGGTGACAAACGAGCACACAGTCCACCTGATGGTAAGTGGTTGCTGCGGTCCATAGACATCTATATCTATCATCTATTCGAAAATAGATGTAGATGTCTATAGGCCACAGCAACCACTTACCATCAGGTATACTGTGTGCTCGTTTGTCACCCTTATTCTATAAAAAAAAATTAATAACATAAAAGTGTACGTTAGATGTTTTTTATTTTATGTTTGTTACTCAATCATAATAGACTGCCTGAACCGCTAACGCTCGCTTGTTACACATAAAAAATAAGAAGAAAAAAAGGTCTCTTACAGTATATACGAATGTTTTCATGTGTTCATGCACCCTAATTTTTATACTGGATGGGAATCGAACCACAGCCATCAGGATTTGTAGCTCAGTCGTAGTACAAACCGCTAGATCATTTGCAATCACCCACCATTGATTAAATAAATTAATTTAATATAGAAACTTGCAAGCACGTAGGTACTAATTTGGTAAGACTAAAAAAAAATTTGGACCTATACTTGAGAGAATTATGGTCTTCAGTGGGCACATAGCTTGAGCGAAGCAAGAGTGAGTGAATGCTTTTACATGGGAGAGCCATGCTGCAGCTATATTAGTAATATAGTTGTAGCACGAATGGGTCGGCTCGACCGGGGAAGGATCATGCTCTCACAGAATACCAGCGTAAAATAGCAGCTTAATGCTGCTGTGTTTCGTATGATGAGTGTAGAGAACCAGAGACCCTTTTTAGTGAAAAAGATGCATTCCATCTCAATCCTCAAGGGTGACAACGCATCTGCATTTTGATTTGCAAACGAGGATAGGTGAATGTGTCTATGGGCCACAGCAACCACTTGCCATCAGGTGGACTGTGTGCTCGTTTGTCACCCTACCTTATAAAAAAATGCTTTTGAACTAAAGCTGATGATTAAGTTAATCTTCAGCAACTTTTACAAGTTTTTAAATTATTAACACGATTGAAATAACGTTAGTTCATTAAAACCTATCAGCCAATACGGACAAGTTAACAAAACTGTTATGAAATTTATGAAACAAAAAGAATCACTTAAATTAGAATGTATCTGTCCTGCACCAAAAAATAAGGTTAAACGTCATGGGAGTTTATTGCCAAATACGATACGTAGTATTGTATGCACTCCATCAAATTGCGGAAAAACTAACATAGTTATTAGCTTAATGTTACATCAGAATGGACCGCGTTTTCGTAACCTTTATGTATATTCAAAGTCTTTATATCAACCTAAATACTTATTTTTAGAAAAAAGTACTGCAGAATGAGGAAGGTATATCTTATTACAAGTATAATCATAATAGCGAAATTTTGAGTCCACACGAAGCTTCGCCTAACTCAATTATAATATTTGACGATGTAGCTTGTGAAAATCAGAACAACATACGCGATTATTTCGCCATGGGTCGACATAAGAACAATGACTGTTTTTATATTAATCAAACGTATACTAAGATATCTAAGCAAATAGTTAGAGATAACGCTAACCTAATCATATTGTTTAAACAAGATGACGTAAATCTGAGACACATTAATGACGAGCATGTTGGGTCTGACATGACATGGTCTCAGTTCCGGGAAATGTGTTCAACTTTGTGGAGTAAACCTTTCAATTATATTGTTATAAATAAAGACTGTGAACGAAATAAAGGCTGTTACAGAATGATGTTTGATACATTCATAATTACCTAATTAACATACACAACATAATTACATAAATACATAATATTTTAACAGTGGTAGAGCCACGCGGCAGTTTTTGCTGTCGCCCGGATGGGCCGACTCGAACCGGGGTGGTACCACGACCTCACAGAATACCAGCGTGAAGTAGAGGCTTACCTCTGCGTTTCGTTTGGTGAGTGCAGGTGGCCGGAGGCCCTTTTTACTGGAAATGAGGCATTCCATCTTAGTCCTCACGGGTGACAACGCATCTGCATTTTGATTCGCAAACGAGGATAGATGTAGATGTCTATGGGCCGCAGCAACCACTTACTTTTTAATAAATAGTCATTATTAAAGGATTCGAATCTCCAAGTGTAAATATAAGCTCAGGTGTACCACAGGGTTCCATTCTTGGCCCTCTACTATTCGTATTATTCATTAACGATATTAATAAATGTTTTGATCACTGTAAGTTTCTTCTATATGAAAATGATTTAAAGATTTACAAGATTATTAACACTTTAGACGATCATGTTAAACTCCAAAATGACCTGAATCAACTCTCTTTATACTGCAGTGAAAATAAACTTGAACTTAGCATTGATAAATGCAAATCCATAACTTTCACAAGAAAGAGAAATGTTAGTAATTACTTTTATTCACCTTGCGGAATAACCTTAAGAAAGGAAAACACTATTAAAGATCTTGGAATCACACTTGATAGTAAACTACATTTCGATGTACATATAGAAAACATTATTAATAAAGCATTTAGAATGTATGGGTTCGTCATTAGGTCAGGTGTTATGTTTAAACAAATTTCTACATTCTTATATTTATTTAAATCATTGATACGTTGTCAGCTAGAATACGCTGTATCAATATGGAATTCACTTTATGAAAAATACAATTATATGCTTGAAAAGATACAAAAGAAATATTTTCGATACATACATTTTAAATTCCACCGCAAACGATTGTCGTATAATTTGTTACTAAAGACATACAATTTAATCGATCTTAAATCTAGACGCACACAACTTGAAGTAATGTTATTACATGATCTTACTCATAATAGATATGACTCTATGGAAATATCAAACAAACTTTGTTATAGTACCTCCTCGATTATTAATGAGGTCTACACGTCCGCATAGATTGTTTGCAACCTTATCCTGCCGAACAAATGCTGGCATTCGTTCTCCACTTCACCGTATGGCCAAAACATACAATAATATTTTCAATGATATCGATATTATTGCATTACGACATACATCTTTCAAGAAATGAGTCATTGATAGGCTTGGCTTAGTAACACATAAAAATTATTTTATTTTCTTCCTGTATATCGCATAGCTGGTTGTAAACAGTGGTAGAGCCACGCGGCAGCTTTTGCTGTCACACGGATGGGCCAGTTCGAACCGGGGTAGTACCACGACCTCACAGAAAACCAGCGTGAAGTAGAGGTTTACCTCTGCGTTTCGCTTGGTGAGTGCAGGTGGCCGGAGGCCCTTTTTACTGGAAATAAGGCATTCCATCTTAGTCCTCACGGGTGACAACGCATCTGCATTTTGATTTGTAACAGAGAATAGATGTAGATGTCTATGGGCCGCAGCAACTACTTACCATCGGGTGGACTGTGTGCTCGTTTGTACCCTGATCCCATAAAAAAAAAGATTCATGTACCAGCCAAACACGTCCCTGAACCCAAGGTCGCAGCTGCTGTAGGGCAGCCAGGCTTGTGGTGCCTTGTCTATTTGGCACTGCCTAGACATCCACCTCTGATTTTTCACATAACTCATTGAAATCACACGCACTAACACATACACACCTACCTCCACTCTTACACACACACACGCACACACACACACACACACACACACACACACACACACACACACACACACCCACACACCCACACACACACACACACACACACACACACAGGCGCGCGCGCACTCACGCACACGCGCACACGCACACACACACACATACACACACACACGCGCGCGCACGCATACGCACACATACACACACACACACACATACATAATACATACACACACATGTACCTATTAATAATGTTTATTAGTTACTTTATGATTTCTTAACTAGTTAACTAACACTTGTTATAATGTAAGATGAGCTCCACTTTAACACTAGATTATATGTATAATGAGACCAGCGCTGTTGGATTCATAATGATAATTACGTTTCTTTGTTTTGATATTTTGATGATTTTGTGAATCTGTTTGTGGTTCTTTAAATAAATGAAAAAAAAAACATACGATTATTAAAGGAATAGATGATTTATGGCAAGCTGACCTGATTAATTTTCAAAAATATTCCACGTTTAATAAAGGATATAAATATGTTCTAGTTGTAAACGATGTTCTATCAAAATACGTATGGGTTAAACCATTGAAAACGAAACATAAAATTGTGTCAAAAATGCGATGCAAAGTTTATTATCTGAATCAAAACGAAAACCTAAAAATTTACAAACAGATCTTGGTACAGAGTTTTATAATGATCCTTCTAAGAATTTAATGTAAAATTATAATATAAATCATTATTCCACGTACTCCGTTAAAAAGGCCTCCATTGTAGAACGAGTAATAAGAACTTTAAAAACTCACCTTTACAAAATTTATTTATTCAGTCTATGCAGACGATATCAATGGTACAAAAATAATTTAGATTTTGTTGTAAAGCGGTATAATAATACTTTACATCGCATTACAAAATTCAAGCCTATCAACGTTAATGATTCAAATGCGATTTTAGTTATGTCAAACATCAAGAAGTCTAAAAAGCCTAAGATACGTCAATGACCGGCGTTTCACGCTGGCGATTACGTTCGTATAAGCAAACACAAAGGAGATTTTTACAAACCCGGTTAGTCTGCGTATCTCGGTTATCGCTGCAGAAGTTTCGCGCGACCGGTGTATTGTTTAGATTGTTAGATTTAGTGCGTGTTACTTCGCTACGTAATTGGGGTTTTGTGAAAACCGCCTAGGTTTAGGTTGTCTAGAATTTAAGTTCTTGACAAGAAGCTTGTATTGTGTTTGACTGATTAAAGTAACTTCTATGAAAGTAATTGTGCAAATTACATAGTGATTGTATTAGTATTAGTTTTTGTAATTCGTAACCGTAAAAAGAGCCTAGAATTTTATGATTGTGTTTGTCTTCTATTTGATAGGTTTGAGGATTGGTTTGGTTGACTTTAACGATACGAAATATTTCTGTAGACCAATTAGGGGTATAAGCTTTGTAAAAATCTCCTTTGTATTTGCTTATACGAACGTAATCGCCAACATGAAACGCCGGTCCTTGACGTATCTTAGGCTTTTGAGACTTCTTGATGTTTGACATAACTAAAATCGCATTTGAATCATTAACGTTTATAGGCTAGAATTTTGTAATGCGATATAAGGTATTATTATACCGCTTAACAACAAAATCTAAATTATTTTTGAACCATTGCTATCGTCCGCATAGACTGAATATTTTGTAAAGGTGAGTTTTTAAAGTTCTTATTACTCGTTCTACAATGGAGGCCTTTTTAACGGAGTACGTGGAATAATGATTTATATTATAATTTTACATTAAATTCTTAGAAGGATCATTATAAAACTCTGTACCAAGATCTGTTTGTAAATTTTTAGGTTTTCGTTTTGATTCAGATAATAAGCTTTGCATCGCATTTTTGACACAATTTTTATGTTTCGTTTTCAATGGTTTAACCTATACGTATTTTGATAGAGCATCGATTACTACTAGAACATATATATCCTTTATTAAACGCGAAATATTTTTGAAAATTAATCAGGTCAGCTTGCCATAAATCATCTATTCCTTTAATAATCGTATGTTGACGAGAAAAATTTCTTCTTGCTGCTTTGTAAAGCTCATTGACTATATCTAGTTTACTCATTTTGGGCAGGTTTTGATGCAATTGTAACGAACCCCCCCCCATCTTTTTTTCTTTTCTACTATATCCCACTTATACTTGTATTTCTTAGTATCTATATCTGTAAGATATATAAATACATCTAATTTACGTGACCAGTATAACTTGATCTTTCTAAAGGTTTAAATATAGGCCGTTTAATAAATTTATGGCGTGATCGTCTTAGTTAGGACCCTTTTTTACGTTGTGTTTGTAGAGTAACTTAGTTCTTTTAGGTGTATCTTGGAAGAATGAATATTCACGAGAGCAATCGAAAGCTGTTGGTAGAGTCTTATAAGCTAAAGAACCCCGTTCACGAAGACAGAGCTCAAAAAGGTTAAGAACAATAAATTGTCCCTATTCCACTTGTATCTGGTTCACAACAGTCAATTCCTTATTAATTAATCCCTTCCCGCTTGGAAAAGGCTCACAATATTTATATCAAATACCAGTTACAAGGGCTTCGCTCTCCCACATTTTAAAAAAAATGTGGAGGAGGTACACGGCCCCACACACGCCGCGAACGGTGAGCGCCATTTTAATGCACCCCCCCGCATGAGGTCAACACATATGCTCCACCAACCAATACAATGGCAGATATAGCCAATAGGCAGTTATAAGATAATATTAATAATTCGCCATCAGAAAGGGTTTGTGTCTCTGACGTTGAGTATATGCATTTTTCGATCATGTTTGTCTCATCCACCAACAAGTTGCCTTCAATCTCTCAAAGGTGGGAACTTTATAGAGATATATTATTAAGTTGTTATATAAAACATCATGGAGGGCAGACAGCCTGCAGCCCCGCAATGAAGGGACCCGACTTGGGCAAAGCTACTTAGGTTGTGAGTCAAACCAAGACGCAGAGAGCGCCATTGAGAATAGCGACCCGCCAAACAACCATCGTAGAGACGCAATGCTACAGAATGCAACAAGCATCAATACGACTATCGTCGGGCTTACACCATCCCAAGGTCCCCCATACAGTCCCAGCAGACATCACCACCCGCATACCTCCATCGACCAGAACCACAAGATGCATCGAATCAGGTGCAGCATACCCGCAGATCCATCACAAGACACAATACTGCAAGTAGCAGTAAGCATCAATGCAACTATCATACGGATGGCGCCCCCTCACAACACACCCACATGATCCCTATCGACTTTGGTAACAAAATTTGATAATGTTGTTAACTAAAAATACCACCAACGTATCATAGTAGTACGGTACTAAGACGTCAGTAGCCAAAACTCCACGTATCATAGCGCTATTGCACTAAGACATGAAGTTTAGTATGCTTGCTGCACTTAAAAGTACTACCAAACACACTCACCCTAATCCGAAAGATAGCCGACGTATCATAACGCTATGCGCTAAGACGCCGCCCACAACCGGTAGGGGTGTGCGATGTCCACGGGCAAGTCGTATTGCTACAACAAACCCGCTTACCACCGGCACTAAGATGATATGTCTAGGACACATCGGTTAGTGAGTCCAAGTTTACCTCGGTCTCAGAGGCTGCGAAGCAACCTACACGCCACTATAATAATCCTTTTTAAGTCCCATTTCTTTCAATATAATGCTTTTACATATTTGAGACCTTCCACATATTTGCTTTATTTCATAGACCATACTACTGTATGTCTTATTCATATGGGACTTCAAGTCATAACTCTGCTATCATAATGCTTATGCATCATAGAGACCTTCTATATTAATGCTTTGGTTCGTTAGACCTTACTATGATAAATCCCTAATATAGGACTAGTCATTGTGCAACCTTAGTACTAGCAGTCGGTCAGCCGACCACCCCATATATATGTACAACCTTGGGTATGTGTCTCCGACAACGCCCCAATATAAGGGAACATTACAAGAACACGTTCATTAACTTAGAAATTTTCCAATTATTACACGAACACCTTCATCAACTTAGAAAATTTTTATCCATTTTTTCTATTATATTACCAATGTTATTTATCTTTGTTATTGCAATATAATCGCCTTGTATTTATATGATTTGATACATTTTGAACATTTTAAGCAGGTTTTTAATAAATTTAGAGATTTTTAGAGACATTTTATGCGTTTACTAATATATATAATATTCAATATTCCAAATGGATATTTTTGAACTCTATGCTTATTATTTGCATTTTATTGTTTAAATTATAATTTCTATGACATTTTTAAATGTCTGTATAATGAATTTAATTATTATTTATTAATAATAATTATGAGGATTCACACAATCATGAGGTCGATTTCCTTTTTAGTGTAATACATTGTCCTGAAATTGATAGTAGTCAATTTTTCTAAATTGTTAAGGTACTTTTTGACATTATCGTGAATTGTTTTCATTTCATTTTTAAGTTTTTGAACACACTTATCCACATATTCTTTATTCACGGCCTCATCCACTTTTTCAGGAGTTTGCAGTCCTTTTAATCTTGTTGATTTCAAATCAAAATCGCCAGCGTTTGTTCTTACTAAAGCGTCACTGAGAATATCAGAGCATTCAGATAGTCGTAAACGCTTATGAACATGATGACCAAATGTGTCTATATTATTAGCCGTCTTATCGGCTTCTGTAATGAAATGGTACTGCGCAATTTTCCTGTAGGCAGTTTAATATATTTAATATCTTTTATGATGCCAGATTCATGCAATTCTTCCACTATTGCATAAATTTCATTGTAAACCCCTTTGTTACCAGCTGCCCATGATCCAATTCGTAATTTTAATTGTTCCACTAACTCGTTTGGATCGTTCCAGTAAACTTTTTTAACTTCTTTTAAAATATCAACTCCTTCTCCCTTTGGAAGACTTTCTGCACTACTTTTATGATTTCTCGAGTGCTTAAACAATGGTTTGATCACTTGTATATATTTAAATCCTTTGTTACTGTTAATCGATTTTAGATGGATCATAATTACGTTTGTGTGCATTAGTATCCAAAAGTAACAATTTATAATTTTGTAAGTCTTCCTCTGTTTCAATATCTAAATTTAGTAGCTTTTTAAACAATAACTCTTATAATCCTGGAGTTTTTTCAAACTATGATTTCAAATTTTTAAGATGTGATCATTATCATAGACAAGAAATGGGCCGAGCATTAGTTTCCCACGTTCAAATCAGTCAGGCCGTAGGTAGGTGTAGGTAGATGTAAGTAGTGTATAGTAGTGTGTATGATGTTTGACCTGACTTAACCTTGAAATCGAACAGCAGCTTCAGCGTTGCTTCTCTCCATAGGTGGTAATTCACTTAGTCCGACCTCAAGTCTGACGTCACTTCACTATTTCAGTTTATCAACTATATTGTACATTTAATTAACTTCAAACTTAACTAAATCCCCGTTAATCGTAATCAAAACGTAACACACGGCATGACTAATGAACGGTGGATCAAAGTTCACTTCCGTTTCACGTAGCAACAAGATTATAATCACGAGCAAGAACGCGATCCCTTCTTCAAAGTTCAGCGTTCCTTAGCACAAATCTATAATCTAATACGAACATTGTTTCTCGTGGGTCACAAATTTTAGCGTTTTAACCGACAAAGGAAAATATCATCAACTCATCGACGCAAAATAATATTTTCAAGCACTTCAACCGGCAATCACTATACAATTTACGTAAATTACTTGCCAACGAATTTAGGTTAATCAATTAAATTATTCCTGCTTCGTCATCGCGTGAACGCCCTAAAGATAACCAAAACTAGAAGCGAAAAACTCCAATAGTAAATTCCACACGCATCAAAAAACCGGACGTTGGTCGCAATGAATATTAAATTCCAAACAATTAATCGACCCGGCGTCCAATTTGCTAGACTCAACAACTCCTCGTCGTTGCATAAATTTGATAACAAAAACCGACACTAATTAGAGGTTATACGGGACGCCACCACGCCGCTCTAGAGACTGCGCTGCATTGACTCACTTCCGACCCGCCCCGCTAGCAACCAATCCGATCTCGCGCGTACGTCAAACGATAGGAATCACCGCGCTGCGCACCCCCTGGCGTCGATTCTTGAAATTAGCGTTTGGCGCGAACACAAAGATATATTTATAATGAATCTAAATTCAATAAGTATTTTGACCGCTATATGATGACCCATTTCCATATTATTGTGAAATACACACGTTTAGCTGTAAAACACTGTCATATCATTTTACAGCGTCTGGCTGGTGCCAATAGTGTTTTCGGCTGACGACGCAACGTTAATTTGACATCGCATAAAAATATATTTTTTTATTTTATTTTGTTAATAACAATTGCAATTTTTTAAGTGCTAATAAATCGTCGAAATATATTATTCTGAAGTCATTCCAAATCGCATGAGCTATCAGACATATTTTCAAGAGCGGGAACAAGTATTAACACGTTTATGAACTTTTTGACTAGACTATGGACCGCAGCATCCACTTACCTTCGGGAGGACTGCTGTATGCTCTTATGTCATATTTATTCTATAATAAAGAAGCTCTGTAAAACTTATGTTTTTAAGAAGAGCGACATGTGTACTTGGGCCTTCTTCATTACTTTGCTACTTGTGAAACTAATTTCCATAAGATAATGGAAACCATAAGAAAAATATATTTAAAAAAATCTCCATATGGTGAATTAAAGTAAATCCTAACCGCCATTAACTCTTTTTCCCCCTCGAATGTAGCCAATTGAAAATTATTTCGCTCAGGGTTATGAAAGCTCGTCCTTTACAGGTAAGCCCCATTATATTAACCATTACTTGCATCGAGTTTTCCACAGTCTACTAGACCTGGAAGTGTTCAGCATCATCATCATCAAGACAGCAAGTATGTACGTAACACTTAGTCTCCCTAGTTAGTGTAGGAAGCGAGTCACAAATAACTCGTCGATGCAAATTAATGGCATAGAAGTTAATTTAAGCACTCAAAACTCAAGACTCACTCAACTCAACTCAACCTCGGTGTCATGTAACACGCTCAAAACAGACAACTCCATTCGAGGCGATCTTAACGAGACCCAAATATTCAATAGTAAATTCAAAACGACGCGCACAATTCTGGACACCAGCCGCGCCCAACTAACTCAAAATTTAGACCGTCTAAATCAATAGCGGCCACGCGCAACCAACTCAGCCGTCGCAGACAATACTAGTCGACAAGGCCGCAGCTGTAAAGACACTGTTGCCGGCCCACGCGGCCGAATGCCGGGAAGCGGCACACGCCCCCCCCCCGGCGGCGTTTACGTCACCTAGATACCATCGAACGCACATGACGCGCCGAGGCAAGCGTTTTTTAATGTTTTAGATTAGGCCTAAACATACATCATCATCACTCACCCCAGCTTCGACTAGCAGGAAACGTAAATTAAAAGTTTTTCCAGATTCTGAGGTAAACAAATCTTATTTAATTTTAATACTTTGAGTTACCATTCACATGATGAAGAGTCAGTTTCTATTTGATTGGATGTTGTGAATAAATTATCAGTCATAGGTTAATTTTTTTATGAAAACGTATTTAATTATATTCTTAGACGATCGATATGATTGATACAATTGTTAGTGAATTGGACTACTAATTCATGTTATGAGCATCGTATAAAAATATATTTATGCGGGGTAGGAGGGAATATAAATATTGTTCATTGCTTATCAGTATGCTTTTGTTTAAATAGTATTTTTATTGTTTCCAGGATGAAGATTCTGAACCTATCCGAGCGAGGATTTTAAAAAGCTACTTATCATTCCGAACAGGTTCGGGATATATACACCGAAGCGAGCCTTCGAAGCGAGGAGAATATTACATCGAAGTGCGCATCTCTAACTTTTGCGAGCTGGAGGCTATTCCATCAACCGACCGCTGGCAGCGCTCTCTGATCAGCTTTAATTCATTCATTGATCAGCTTCATTTTGGCGAAATTCACATGTCTACGAAACACTTTTTTTTCTTATTTCTCAGACTTGCAGGTTTCCTCGCGATGTTTTCCTTCACCGCCGAGCACATGGTAAATCACGAATATCTAAATCAAAGAAAAAAATACTTAACTCAATATTTATGGAAGCATTTTAAATATTTATTTGTTTATGTAACAGCATGTTGAGTGAATATCCCGGTTGGGTAACAACGTATCTGCATTTCGGATTTGAGGATAATGTAGATGTTTATGGGCTACAGCAACCACTTACCATCAGAACTATGTCCTCTCTTGTCACGCTTATTCATTAAAAAAACGAAAAAAAAATATAAAAACTCTAAGAGCAAAAGACTCCTAGAACTTGCAAAAGACAGGCAAAAGACTTCTTGCAATAATTACGGGTTAGAGAGGAGTGCTAACGTACATATACACACGATACACAAATACACTGAGGCTTAACTAGCTAACAGATGTATGTCATATTGTATATATTTATATAATATCTACACATGCAGATATACTTTTGCGCGCCACAATTAATGCATGGTACATGGCAACGCTAGTTACCTCTAGCACCATTTAGTATGGAGTAGCAGAACTAGGAGAGTCAAGATCCTTCTAGAAAATGTCCATGGAAGAACTTTCCTGAAGTATCGATACCTAGTCAGTCGGGACCGGTATGTACTCGAACATTCTAGATGTTTCTACAGTAGAAGGTTCTGGAAACTATCCGAGGGCCTACATAAGGCCGGTGTAGACCGCGAACGGGGTCAATATTGAATTGGCGATACAAGCAAATACTTCGAAACGATACACCTGCGAACTAAAGTGATCAGTAGTATGATTGTGGTTTTAAGTTGTAATTAGTGTTCTGTAATTAAAGTGTCAACTTTGGTAATTTAATCGGCAGTTTTTAATAGTCTTAAACGCCAAGCTCGTAGCAATACTTACACTTATAATATTATTATTTTGACATTCGGCTTAATGGCGTAGATACATTTTACTTTTTTTACAAAACCTAAAATGCAGTCCAAGTATCAATAGAATTTATGATTTTAGTAAGTTATTTATATTTCGTACTCAAAGAGACACGCCATGTTATGAGATCTGATAGCTTTTAAGAAAAGAAATAAAAGTTTATGTCTAATAAATAATGAATAACCCTTCATCAAATAACAGAAATACATTAATAACCATCAATCAATAATATTTCAACGTCAATATAAAAAAAATAATGCATAAGAAATATTAATATTATAACAATTTTACGTTCAAAACAAAAGGTTTGTTATTACGTATTTTACACTTGTTGTACCAATAAATATATACAAATTTGGCAAATTGGAAGTGAAATTTAATGCAAGTGAAAAATTGATGTCAATAGCGTATCCTTTCCTGTACAGTAGCTTGGAAACGTCTTTCAATGCAGCGGTGCAACGTCACCCTCGTTTAATCAAAATGGTCAAAAATTAAACTTAATAAAAACTAGCTCGCCAGGCAGACGTTGTTCTGCCCTTTCCAACGACCCTTCCTATAAAAATCTTAAAATGCGAAATTAAAAATTTTTAGGGTCATTTATCGAGATAAAAACTATCCTATCTCTCAAGTTGGACCAAAATGCACAAAGTCTGCAAAATTTCATTGAAATCAGTTCAACAGCTTAGGAGTTCATCGTGGACAAACAACGTGACACGTAATTTTTATATATAAAGATTAAAAGCCGACTTCTAAGGACCAAGAAAACATAAAATGATATAACAATATGAAGTCAGGACCTCAATTGTTCTATAAGTACATTATGTCATAGCATCGGCTTCAAAATGCAAAATAATTATTTTTTCCTCTTTATTTCTTTGAGATCAGCTTTTACATTTTATTTTTATTGAACCTTTAATTTTAAAGTAATCGAATAATAAAAAAACGTCTTATTAATAGCTCGAGGTGCGCACTTTCGGATTTTACAAGTATATTCAACCGTATTATTGTCTTTTAAAAAGAAGCCATTCGTTTGAAATTCCTAATCAAAAACTTCTGAACAAAAATTGAGTTACCGAAAAATAAACTCAAAGCGGAGAGTACAGTTGACGAAAAGTTTAAAACTTTATGATGTTATAAAAATTAAATAAATCCGGAAAATACGTTTCGACGAAAAAACACTGGCTGGAATTTTTATCAGATATATTCTTTATAATGCTAAAGTGACAAATGAACTTTAGTCCACCTGATGACACTAACATCCCATTTCAAACAAAGAAGGCTACGGATGCAATGTCACCTCTGAAGTCAATTTTAATTTTTAAATTTTTATAAAAATGATTATAAAAAGCGGACCCGTCTCCCACACACAAGCGGCTTGCGGTGGCGGCTAATCGTGAGCCACGGCTCCAGCCGCTGCAACAACACACCACCGTGGCCCAAGTGGCGGCCTGAAGCGCCATTCGCAGTGGTGTCTGTGCTACGATCGGACGTCAGTAAACATAACAAACCGTGACGAAGTCTTATTATATTCAGCAATATTATCATATATTTTGTTTTTAATCCCAATGATTTTGTGATCACGATGCAAATTATCATAAAGTACTGGATAATTTCGCCTTGTTTCTATTAAAATCTCTGAATTTAGCACCATTTTTCACGCGGTACACGTGGCCTGTTGTAAAAATTTGCAACTGACCGCGCTGCGGCCACCGAGTGGAGCATGTGGCCGCGGCCAGCCGCTGTCAGGCTGCGCCATGGCCGCACGATTTTGCAGACTCTCTTACATTGCAAGCGAATACAACTGGCCGCCACCGCGGCCGCCACCGCAAGCCGCTTCTGTGTGGGAGACGCTTAATACCTTTCGGCAATCTTTCTCTGTCAACTCTAGTTGGATGGAGATAATGTGAATCGCCTCCAATGCTTCTAGGAGCTGCTCGTAAGTCACTTCCTTACCGAGAGCTTCCAGAACAGTTAAGGCCTGATCGCGCAGACCTAGGGTGAAAGCAGTCATGGCCTGACTTTTATTCCAGCCGTTCGTCGTCATGACAGCCTCGAACTGGATTTTGTAGACCGACCAGAAAGAAGTCCCGTTGAACGGCGGCACTTTGAATTTACGTAGCGAAGTTGTTGTAGCTCCCGCGGGAGCTGTAATTCCATCCCCAAGTTTGAGGTCGTCCAGCGTTTTTTTCACGTCAGCTATCACGTTGTCAACCCGATTGTTCAGTTGATCGATTCGGGTTTCAGCTCCCTACAGGCGGTTGTTATGTTGAGCAACCCTATACTTCACCTCCCTTATCTCTTTCCCGAAGGAAGGCTGAAGGTCCTTCATGAGGAAAGTCTTCTTATTCTTATCGCGTTTGAGCTGCTCTTCCCAACGATGGGTCTGTTGCTCCCATCGGCGGGCCTGCTCCTGCAGCATCATCATCAAAGAACCTAAGTTAGGTACTTCATATGCAGGAGCTGCTGATGGGCCAGCCTGCGTGATCAGCAGCTGGCCCTTAAACGTCTGCGTCGTTGCACCACCAAATCGTTTCTGGTATGTCTCCTGCTGGTTTGCACTTCTAATACCAATTGTTACGAGCATGGGGTTCAAGACAATGAAAAACTGCCCAGTGAATTACCAAAATTGACAATTTAATTACAGTACACTAATTACAACTTAAAACTAAACACTAATACTACTGATCACTTTAGTTCGCAGTTGTATCGCTTCGAAGTATTAGCTTGTGTCGCCCATTCAACACTGACCCCGGTCGCGGTCTATACCGGCCTTATGTAGGGCCTCAGATAGTTCCAGAATCTATTACTGTAGAAACATCTTGTTCGAGTTGAGAATGTTCGAGTTCATACCAATCCTAATTGACTACGTGTTGATAGTTCTAGAAAGTTCTGCCATGGAAATTTCTAGAAGGATCTTGACTCTCCTAGTTCTGCTACTCGATACTAAAGGGCGCTAGTGGTAACTAGTGTTGCCGTGGAAAAGGCATTAATGGTGGTTCTCAACAATATAATATTTTATAGAATATTATTTATGGAATAGAATATTTTGTTTTTAACATGTATTATAACAAAACACTTTTATAGAATGAGAGGAAATATGAGCGCACAGTCAACCTGATGTGATGATATATAGACATTTACATCTTTCTCCGATTAAGAATCATAATGCAGATGCATTGTCACCCTTGAGAACTAAGATGGAATGCCTCATTTCCAGTAATAAGAATCTTCGGTTCTCTACTCTAACCATACGGAACATA
This sequence comes from Parnassius mnemosyne, assembly GCA_963668995.1. Classification (NCBI taxonomy): domain Eukaryota; kingdom Metazoa; phylum Arthropoda; class Insecta; order Lepidoptera; family Papilionidae; genus Parnassius; species Parnassius mnemosyne. Next base: position 64,328,386 of record CAVLGL010000115.1, on the reverse strand, counting down.
GCAGCATTAAGCTGCTATTTTGGCTGGTATTTGTGAGAGCTTAGTTCTTACCCGGTCGAGCCGACCTATTTGTGCTACAACTATAATAGAGCTGCATCGTGGCTCTACCACGTAGTGTGTTTATGTAGATTGCTTTCGATATTTTACGCATTTGAACCGAATGCTTCGGCTTAGGCACATAAATGGAGTAGAATAGTTTGCGTAAACAGAATAAATATCTTGTAGTGTGTGGAGACTTTAAAATCAATCTCCTGGAAACTTCTTCCATCAGTATTAAATTCTGTTCTTTGTTCAAATCCTATAATCTTAATAATTTATTCTTTGAAGCTACACGTATTGCAGGGTATAGTGCAACTTGTATTGATAATATTTTTACAGGTGTTTGTAGTGTTATGCTACTTACTTATCATTTTACATTATTTTAAATTCATTTTTCCATTCTGTTTCGATTTTCTGCATTCACCTCAAAACTGGATATTTTACATCACCTTTATTTCCATAGGATCCTGTAACGATTTTAAACCATAAGAACACAATAACAAATCATTTCTACTTCGTATTTTCACATTATCAGCACTTTTAAATTGGTGTCAATGGAGTCTACCTTTTTTCGATCTTTTAGTTAGTTTTCCGTAACTCTACAATCTCGGGCTTTGTGTGGGCAGTTGCGCTACCTTTTTTCCTATATCAATAATATCTCATTTTCCACTTAAATCTTGCCGTTTTCTTATTACAAGCCTAAAACCAAAATTTGACATGTTTTGACATTGTTGTTTATTTGGTCTCCATAGCAATTATATTCAAATTTGCTACCGGTCTGTTGTTCCTATTTCGATAATTCCACATAAATACTCTTTTCTCTTGACCATTTACAAAAAATTTGCGTTTAATTTAAATAATTTTTCCGTTCTCTCTAGAAAGGTATATAAGCCGAACAATCGGTGAAGAAAGGCAGTCTCGCTTCAGTTCTCGAATTGGAAGCATCTCCTAAAGGCCTTATCCCGGGGCCGCACTGCCCCGGGATCCTGCAAGCCTCTGTCCTGCCGGAAGCCACTGGACTCTACGAACCTCTGCTCTACCTGAAGTCGCTGGACTCTACAAACCGTTGCTCTGCCTGAAGTCGCCGGGATCCTACAAGTCTTTGCTCTAACTGGAGTCGCCGGAACCTGCAAACCTCAGTTCCGCCTGAAGTCACCGGAACCTGCAACCTCTGTTCCGCCTGCAGTCACCGGATCCTGCAGGATTCTGTTTTGTCTGAAGCCGCTGAGGATCCTGCAAGCCCCTGTCTGGCCTGAAATCGCCGGATCCTGCAATTACCACATTCTCCGGAGGTCGTCGCCTAGAGACGCCCACGCCTTTTCACCTACGCCGTGCGAGCTCGTTCCAGGCGCTGAGAGCACACCTTGGATCTTCAGACTCAGCTTCGGCACTAATCTCTTTTTTTATTACTTTTTTTTAAATAATCTGTAAATCGCATCATCCATCCTCATATTCATACTCCATTTTTGTATAAAATTGTAAATATCTTTGAATTTTAAACATATTTTTGTTTTTGTTGTATTTTTGTTGTTTTGTTGTACTTAGGTTAGATCCTTTTGTTCTTTATTGTCGCTTCACGACATGTTGTACCAATCAACAAATCAATAATACAAAAACTTAGTTCAGATCACTGTGGACAACTGGTTTCGTTACCTTATATGCATAAAAAACAGGTAAATGAGAAAATTGTGTTTGTTCCTATTAATGCAAAACGCCTGGAGAGATTTAGAAGTAATATGTTAAAAATCCTTCCATCCCTTTCTTATAAAAACAATGCAGACTATTTATATAGAGAATTATTTACCTTTATAAACAATGAATTTAATAAAACATTCACTTCTAAAACATTCTCAGGAAACAGTCGCAAGGCGTTTAATGTGTGGGCGATAGTAGGAATTCATAAAAGCAGACGAAGGTTATATGACCTTTACCATGAAAGATCGTATAATCTTTCCGATGCTTTTAAAGAATATGTAAAAAATTATTCTAAAATGTTTAAAAGAGTTTGCTCCACAGCCAAATCATAACATATTAGTAACAAAATTAAGACAGCTAAGAATAAAATAAAAATGACGTGGAGTATAATTAACAGCGAAACCGGTAAAGAGAAACCTCGTAATTCAAACTATCAATTAAAAATTAATAATGAATTGACTAAATCAAATCAAGAAGTTGCAGCGGTGTTTGAGAAATATTTCACTGATGTTCCTATCTTGACAACAGAGTCATTGAATGCTTCTCCAACTGTCGCCGAATCATTACTTAAACAGAATGTTAATACCTGTTTAAAAGAATTTGGATTTGAAAAAGTATTACCGCATAATATTGTAAAATACTTCAAAACCATTGATGTAAAGAAAACCGAAGATTTGTGGGGGATTTCCGTTACAGTGATTGCGTCCATAATAGATTTAATTGCACCTCATCTTGCTATTATTTTTAATACTTGTATCGATTCTGGTGTGTTTCCTGATTTAATGAAGTATAGTAAAGTAATACCTTTATTCAAATCTGGTAGTACATTGGACCCCGCTAATTATAGACCTGTTTCTGTACTACCAACTCTCAGTAAAATTTTTGAAAAAATAATTTTGGATCAATTGTTAAGTTTTTTTAATACAAATAAATTACTTCATAAAAATCAATTTGGTTTTACAAGGGGTCGCTCGACGTCTGACGCCGGTGTTGAGCTTATGAAATATATTTTTTATGCCTGGGAGAATTCACAAGATGCCTTAGGTATTTTCTGTGACCTTTCCAAGGCTTTCGATTGTGTTCATCATGATACATTAATCAGGAAACTACAACATTACGGTGTAAAAAATTTGGCGCTTAAACTTATTACTTCATGTTTAAGTAACAGAACTCAAAAAGTCGTCATTAATGGTAAATGTTCCTCCGGAACGGTAGTATCAATGGGCGTTCCTCAGGGCTCGATTCTTGGCCCATTCCTGTTCTTAATCTATATTAATGACTTACCTTATCTTGTAGGGGACAATCACGATATAGTATTATTTGCTGACGATACCTCTTTAATTTTCAAACTGAAACGGCAGTCAATTAAAAATGACGATGTAAATAATGCTCTATCGAAACTAGTACATTGGTTTAACGCCAACAATTTGCTCTTAAACGGCAATAAGACAAAATGTATTAAATTTACAATACCTAATGTAAAACATTCGAAAACCAATGTGCTCTTAAATGGGGAGGAGTTGAGTCTTGTGGATACCACTGTTTTTCTCGGTATTACTATTGACGCGAAACTTCAATGGGGCCCCCATATATCTAAATTAGCAAGCAGACTTAGTTCTGCAGCATATGCTGTAAGAAAGATTAGAAGTCTCACAGATGTTGAGACAGCTAGGTTAGTGTATTTTAGTTACTTTCATAGCGTATTGTCTTATGGAATTTTGCTATGGGGTAATGCGACTGATATTGAAGCTATATTTGTTTTGCAAAAGAGAGCCGTACGGGCGATTTATAACCTAAATCGTAAAGAGTCCCTTAGAGAAAAATTTAAAGAAATAAACATATTAACTTTGGCATCGCAATATATTTATGAAAATGTAATGTATGTACATAAAAACATAAATAGCTTTAATAAGAATAAGGATGTTCATACCTTAAACACTAGGAAAAAACATAAGCTTGTAATGCCACTTACAAGACTCCACAGTATTAGTAATTCATTTATGGGGCAATGTATACGCTTTTACAACAGAATCCCAGAACATGTTCAAAGTTTGTCAATAAACAAGTTTAAAAGTTTTATTAAAGAAAAACTGTACAAAAAGGGTTATTATAATATCAAGGAATACATGAATGAAAATAACCCCTGGGAATAAGGTGATCGCCACCATGCTGGTTCTATGAAAATTCATTTAAAATTGTATTAAACAAAATTATTGTTAAGTGAAATTATGTTTAAAAAAAAAGTCCCGCTGGGTTTCTTGCTGGTTCTTCCCAGGACAGAGGTATTTTCCGAACCAGTGGTAAATAAAATAATGACTTTCAATAAGTATTATGTAATAATCCATATTGAATAAAAATCATTCTATTCTATTCTATTCTATTCTATAGTCTGTCTTTCCGTGTGATTAAAATCCCGGCATCTTCAAGTAAAGAGTGATTACATAGGCTTTTGATACGCTAAGATAATGTGATTTACTATCTAGAGTTATATTACCATATCACACACCAAGCACTTGTTTAATATTATGTAAGTTAAAAAATATTTTAAAAATAACCTATGTTTTCATTACTATATTAATATATTTCAAAAGTGCAATTGTATGTGGTACCGATCTATCATTATCATGCTCGGCATGAAGTTCATTGACTATAAAGTAGAAATTTTAGGTAATGACTTCTTTTGTGGTTTGTATTATTATTACGCTTCAGATACTGCTGCACATCTCTTATGACATACACGGAATTACTTAAACTAACAGTTATTTAAACTATTTTTTTTTTGTATTTGGGTACGCTTATTATTTAGCAAGCGTAGTTTTCAGTGGTGAAATTACTTGTAGTAAATTTCTTTCATTCCAATCGTTAGATGAGTTTTGCTAATTTACACAAGCATAAATTAATATTAATAATAAAAAAAAATTAAAATACCAAATTTAACAGATATTCTTGTAGTAGATTCGGCAAAGGCTTTATATATTATACTTTACTTTTATTATTTTTTACTTTACTTTAATTTTATTTTACTCTCACACAATATTTACTATAAGCCGTACTTGTAAAAGGGCGACCATTTAACCAAACACTTGTTATCTGCTAAAGATCAAATTCATTTTCTTACGAAGGATGAGAGTCCTACACTAGAGAAATAAACTCCTTTATCTCAATAACAAACAATGAGACTGATCGTATTTTGGAGAACATCCATATATTTTGGGTATTTTCGTTCAGTTGTTGCCAACATTTTTCATATTTCTGTAATATTTACAAAAAATAACATTAAAGTTTGAAAAAACTTAAACCCATACATTGATCATGAGATATGATGATCCTAGTGGAAATTTTAGATCATAGTTACAATATTATTGTATTGTTTTTGGTTCTTAATACGTCGTTCGTTCGTTCGTTTACGTAAACGTCGAAAATATTTGTGTAAAGAGAAAATTTATTTATAGCAGAATGCGCAGTGGGGCATTGTCCCAGCGTTTTGAGGTAGCGTAATTAAGCTACCCCGGAAATACTGAAAACGACAGCTTGAAGTTTTCAGAAATCACTTCAGCCGGCGTCTTTTGTATCCCTGGTTGCAGCAATAGTGTATAAGGTTCCGAAATTCTTTTTTGTAAAATTTCTAACGCGGAATTTCTTTTTCCTGTAATATAACATTTGAATCCTTTCTTTTTCTAGGATAGAAAACTATATAATCCCTTCTGAATTACAAGTTCTTTGAGTTTCAATTTTAATTTGAAGTACAAAAACACTTTGCAATTACTAAGAGGTGAAGTTTCAACCGCGGTTTTTATTTTGTAGAGATAAATAATCGAGTCTTTCCTTATAACTCTTAATAGTGTGACGTACTCCTGCAATGCATTAGAGTTTGCAAATTAACTTCTCTTGGATGTTTTCTAATCTATGAATATTATTTTGATAATTAATGAATTTAGACAATGAAAGATAGGCAATTTGCACTAAACCATATTTACTTTTATTTTTTGGCGGAATTTTTTTTCTTTTTGTTAAAAAAAACGTTAACCCCACACTATGATTTTCTCCTGTATCGTGGAGGCAGTTTACAAACATAAATTGTACAAGGACAAACATCCAGACCCGGAACAATTATTTGTAGGCCATACAAATACTTGTATTTTTTTTTATAGAAATAGGGTGACAAACGAGCACACTGTCCACCTGATGGTAAGTGGTTGTTGTGGCCCATAGACATCTACATCCATCCTCGTTTGCGAATCAAAATGCAGATGCGTTGTCAAACTTGAGGACTAAGATGAAATGCCTCTTTTCCAGTACAAAGGGTATCCGGTTCTCTACACTCACCATAAGAAACTCAGCAGCATTATGCTGCTATTTTACGCTGGTATTCTGTGAGAGCGTGGTACTTCCCCGGTCGAGCCGACCCATTCGTGATACAATTATATTATAAATATAAGACGTAAGGTATATTGTTTTTAGGGTTGACTAAAATAAACTATATTGTGTTGCTCTGTAAACAAAGTTTTATATTTCATTAATTTTAAGTTCCATTACGAAACTACACTATTACAATAATAACTAAAAACAAACCTGTAAACAAAGAAACGACATTTAAAGTTTATTCCTTAATATGTCAATTCCCTTTGTAACAATTCTGTTTTTAATAAACTTAAATTATAATTTTCTACAAGCAGCTTATCATTGTCAACAGTCAATACAGTCAATATGTTATTTCACAGATTCTATCTACACTACACAAATATAGATAAAACCACAGATAAAACACACAGACAAAATATTAAAGAAATACATTTTCTTTACATCTCCCCCCCTCGGGAAAGTAGATTTACAACAAAATGTTCACGTAACCTTCTCATCTTCTGTTTCTTCTTCGTCAAATGAACGGACTGGAATAATTTTTGTGATGTGGAAAAGATTTGATTCAGTTTTTTTGTGACCAATTTCAATTCTATATATTGATTTTGAAATTTTTTCAACTATCTCATAAGGTCCAATTCTCAGTTCATCTAATTTTTTTCTGTTTATTTTGTTTCCATTTTCCACATACACCATGTCTCCTACATTAAATTGATAGTATTTTCGATTTTTGTCGAATAGTGTTTTGTTGTAGTTATGTGATTTCATAGTATTTTCAAGTGCAGATTTTCTGTCTCTAATCCAGTCCTTATTTGATATTTCTTGTTTTAATTCATTTGGTATAATTGTAACATCCTTACCATACAAAAGATAACTCGGTGTAAAGCCAGTGACTGAGTGAATAGTATCATTATATTTATTTACACATTCTTGAGCTATTGTTGTCCAGGCTCTTTTTTTTCCTTCTCCATTTATTTTACATCTGATTTTGTTCACTAATGTTTGATTCAATCTCTCATTGAGGCCATTTGAAAATGGTGCATTTACTGCTGTGAAGACCAAAGGTATCTGTTTGTCATTTAAGAATTTCTTAAAATCTTTTGAATTGATTCCCGGGTATTGGTCGGTGAGAATTATACCAATGTCCTCCGTGTCTGTTATGTTTGTAATTAGTTTTATAAAATCATTTGCACTCTGAGTTTTTGAGGTTAAAATAAATGCATATCTTGTAAAATGGTCTACTAACAGATGTAGATACTTTTTTGTCGATCTTGAACCTCCAAAACCTCCAATTGTATCTATAGAGACTATTTCGAAAGGCTTTGTAGCTGGACCTAGATGAGACATCAAGCCAAATCGGTCATGTCCTCTTGATTTATTTTTAATACAAATTTCACAGCTTGTACAAATTTTTTTGATGTTTTTTATCAAATTTTTGGCTGTGTATAGCGGACTAACAGTCTTTTGCATTTGTCCGATTCCAATATGGCATAGGTTTTCATGTATATTTTTTAAGAGTTTTATACTTAACTCTTCTGATAGAATTATTTTTTCTTTTTTCCTTATCTTTTTGTAGAATATACTCTGTTTTTCAATCAATTTGTTTTTGTTATTTTGTATTTCTTCATTTTTATTTTGATCTGTAACAATATCTTCCAGTTTAATTAAATTCACAATTTTTAATTGTTCATCTGTGTTCTCATTCGATTCTAATACTGGATTTCTGCTTAGACAGTCTGCTTCCAAATTTTCTTTTCCTGGATTATATTTTATTTTGAATTCATACTGTGAGAGATAATATATTAAATCACCCAGTTCTTCATCGGTTCTAGATTTCAGATTCATGTTTTCCAGTGGTTTGTGGTCTGAATAAACTGTAAATGATTTACCTATCAACCAGTATTGCCAGTATCTCACTGCTTCTTTGATAGCTAAACATTCTAAGTATATTGCTTTTTTCTTCTTTTGTGCTTCATTTAACTTTTTTGAAAAGTAAGCCACTGGTTTTTCTTTTCCATTAGGTTGTGTCTGTTTTAAAATGGCTCCTATACCTTCCAAAGAAGCATCTGTATAAATGTTGATTGGTAAATCTTGATCAAAAATTTCAAGAACTGGTTGGGAGCATAGCAGGCTTTTTATCATTTCAAATGATTTTTGACAATCATCAGACCAAATGAACTTTTGATTTTTTCTGAGTAAATTATGCAATGGGTCTAGTATTATTGAACTTCTCGGTATATACTCATGGTAAAAATTAATTTTTCCTAGAAATTGTCTTATATTTTTCTGCGTTTTTGGAACAGGAAAATTTTTTATTGAAATTAAATTGTCCTTTACTGGTCTGATAGAATTATTTTGTATTACATGACCCAAGTATTTTACTGAGTCTGATGCAAATGTGCATTTTTGAAATTTTAACCTGAAACCTTCTGTTTTTATTGCTTCCAGCAACCGTGAAAGATGGTTAATGTGTTCAGTAAAAGATTTCGAAAATATAAGGATATCATCTATGTAATTAACCGTAAAATCAGTAAGTTTATACTTCCTCAAAATATTACTTAATATCCTCTGAAAAATTGCCGGCGATGTCTTTAGTCCAAAAGGTAGGCATGTCCATTGGAAATGTCCTTCCTGTGTTACGAATCCTGTCTTTTTCCTATCTTCGATTCGAAGAGGAATAGACCAAAATGCAGAGTTAATATCTAGAGTTGAAAAAAATTTGCAGTTCCTCGTCTTTATCATTAGATCTTCAATTAATGGAAATGGTTGAGCTTGAGGTACCACTATTTTATTTAAATCCCTGAAGTCTATACACAGTCGGGATTTTTTGTTTTCTTCTTTTTTAAATGCTAAAGTAACAGGTGCAGCGAATGGACTGCATGATTCCTCTATCAGATTCTTATCTAGTAATTTTGCTATTTGTTCTTCGATTTCTTTTTTATCTTCAAAAGTGCATCTGTAAGGTCTCTTACTACAATATTTATCTACTAATAAGTCTATCCTCGCTTCATATCCTTTAACAGTACCCACATCGTATTTGTTTTTTGCAAATACTGATTTATATTTGCAAATCAGTTTATTTATTTCTAATTTTTGATAGTGATTTAAATGATTTATTTTTATTTCAAAGTCTTCTTCTCTTACATGTTCATTAAAATTTATTTTATATTCTTTCGTTGTGTTAGTTTTTGTACTTTTTAATTCAGTATTTGTTTGTTTCTTTGTAGAAATTTCTTCTACTTTATTTTCATTTTCATTATTCAGACTCAGTTTCTGAGTTATTTTTAAATCTTCATTTTGGATTAATTTGAACTTTTCTTTCAAGTCTAATCCAATTAAAAAATCATATTTGAAATTTTCATCATCAATAATATATACATCAACACTATATTCTAATTCAAATATTTTTATTTTCAAGGTTGTCAAACCACTTGTTTTTTTAACACCATTAATTGTTACTAAATCTGCTTCATTCAAACTGTTTCCCTTTCCTTTTAGTTTTAGTAACTTAGCATTTATCAGAGAAACATTTGAACCTGAATCGTAAACTCCATATATTTTTAATTTATCATTCAATAGTAGTTTGACATTTATTAATGGTGTTTCTATTCGTTTTTTGGATAAGTTTCATTTAACTCTGCTTCTATTACCGAATTGTTTACGTGTTTAATTATATTTTTCTTTACCTTATCATCTTGTTTTGATTTAAACCAACATGTAGCTTCAGAGTGATAACGGGTACCTTTATTTAATTTTTCACAAATCTTACACGGATTGTGATCTTCATTTTTATCATAAGTTGTTACATTTGCATATTTTTTCTTACCTTGAAAACTTTTTTTATTTACCATGTGTTCATATCTGCTTACTTCATTAAACAAATCTACTGTATCTTTTAATGTTTCCCTATCAATTTTATTAAGTATGAATTCTGGTAAGCCAGCTGCAATAAGATCCACCAAGGTACCTGTGTCAATTGATCTCCTCATACCCAATAAAAGTTTTTCTTTTCTCATAGCATAATCCAACAATGAACCATCTTTATATTTAAATAATAATGCGTAAGTGACTGGGTTCCATCCTTTGTTTGCAAATGTTTCACAAAATTTGTTTTTCCATGTCAGCCATTCAGAGTTCATTGTTAATTTTATAATCATTGAGCTGTACCAATCTACGCAAGAACCATCCATAAACAATCTAAGCATTTCAATTTTCTTTTCATCTGTAGTCACATCAAAGCGTATGCATTCTTTTTCAAAGATATCAATCCACTGGTTTGCATTAGAATTCTTGCTTGTAAATTTTTCAATCACAAATTTTTCTGCAATGTGTTTTAAGCTCTGCTGTCTATTTTCCTTTGTGGTTTCTACTAATTTCTCAAATAATCTTTCCAATGTACTTGTTTCTTTTTGACATGTTATGTCAACAAGTTTTTCTTGGTTTAATTCTTCTAGAAATTGATCCCCAAATTGTAAATTACCATCCTCATCTATGTACGTTCTTTTAAGTTCTTCTGTCACAGTTATCCAGACTCTTCTAATCTGGTATCTTTTTTGTAAACTATTTTTCACTTTATTATAAGCAGCTGTTTTCATTATTTCTCTATGATGACTAGCTGATTGGAACTCTTTTGGTATTGCATACATTTTATTTTCATTCGTGGTTATTGAGGTTATAGAAAAAATGTTTGACTTTCCATCGCTTCCAGGTAATAGTGTAAATTCAAAACAAAGCTTCTCCATTTTTTTTGTTTGGATTTAATAACCAAAAATGTCGTTTTATAAGACGTAAGGTATATTGTTTTTAGGGTTGACTAAAATAAACTATATTGTGTTGCTCTGTAAACAAAGTTTTATATTTCATTAATTTTAAGTTCCATTACGAAACTACACTATTACAATAATAACTAAAAACAAACCTGTAAACAAAGAAACGACATTTAAAGTTTATTCCTTAATATGTCAATTCCCTTTGTAACAATTCTGTTTTTAATAAACTTAAATTATAATTTTCTACAAGCAGCTTATCATTGTCAACAGTCAATACAGTCAATATGTTATTTCACAGATTCTATCTACACTACACAAATATAGATAAAACCACAGATAAAACACACAGACAAAATATTAAAGAAATACATTTTCTTTACATAAATATAGCTGCAGCTTGGCTCTACCACGTACAAAACACTTGTTCCGTGCGGGATTCGAACCCGCGGCCCCCAGCGCAGCAACTCATTGCTAAGCCTTTGCGCCACGGAGCCGTGAAGAAATTGATTGTTATTTTGTATTTATAAATATTAGGTATTTATAAATAAATAATAACAATCATGTTAAAGTAAAACTCAGAGTATAAAGTATTTATTAAAATATTTATCATTATAAAAGAACAAAAAAATACAACTTCTTTAATTTATCAACTTAACATTAATTTTATTACTACTTATTTCAAATGGCACCTTTAATTATCACAATCATTTTAACTTTATAAATAACAATACATTTTCTAATAATTAAACATAAATTGAACACAGGAAAGATACATTTGAATTGAGATCATCGGTGTTCAATTGACCACAGTCTTGACAAAAAAATCAGTATGCTCCATGTATATTGGCACATAACATTTTTTACGCGAGTATTTTGTTTTACGATCTTTATTTCTAAGCATCCTTTTTGAGCATTAGACCTTCTTGCTGGGCGTTCATTTTAATTTTCATGCGAAACATCAAAATATTTGAGTTTAAGTGGCCTTTTGTCAAAGCAATACCACCAAGCAAATGTTTGTACTTTCTGTTCTACAGCGAACATTGATCCTGTATGGTTTTTTTTTCCACTTCGCTGTCTTACCTTTGCCAATATAATACTTTTGGCTAGACGGGCGAAGCTCTGAAAGTGGTACATCGTCATCACTGTACAAAATCGGAAGAAAGTATTTCTGCATCAAATTTTCTGCTCGTGTCACTCTGAATACAAAAAATTAGATTCCCCTGCAGATCCTGGTCCTAAACCTCCAGATTCTAACTCAAAGTCGTCTCCTTCGTCTAAAAATGCTTGTAATATATCAGCTTTCTTGATGTGCGCCATTTTTCTTGTAAACTATTATCTGTAACGAATTAAAAGCCATTTAAAATGCTAAACATCCATAAATTAAACACACATAAATAAAAAAAAAAACATAAATTACAACGAATAAAAATCTTATCTCTTTATCAACGTGCTGTACGAGGTGGGGTGTGTGACACCCATACGTACTTTAAGGGCGTGTAGTTCATTTGGAAGTTGTTGCTGGACTGACTTAGCGCCACCGTCACTGATCGGAGTAGAAACGTCGCAATTCCAGCTTTTGAGAACATTGGCTTTGGTGCGTCCACAGTTTTAAATTTATTGCGAAATTTGAAGGACTGGGTTTTGTCAAACCCCACCTGGTGCACGGAGGGTTAAGGGCCATGTGTTCAGCGGTGATGGAATATATCGTGAGGCAACCTGTATGCTAATGAATAGATCCCTCGGAAATGAAAAGAAGCTTGTGGCCCACCAATGTGGCATTATACGACTATATGATGTAACTATAATGATTTCTTATAATATTTACGCGAACACTAAACATTGAATAAAACTACTTTTACGGATTTTATCACGTTTAATTATACTTATTTTTAAATCCCGACGTTTCGTATGCTTTACAGCACCCATGGTCACTCAGTCTGCCGTTAACTACATTAAAAACTTTGCAAAAAAATATCATTCATAGAATCGGAGATAGTGCAAGCATTTGAGCGTGGGCAGGAGCTGCTCTTCAATCTAGGTAGGATACATCATTTTATTTTATTACAAGTAAATTAAGTAAATTTTAATATCTTTAAAAAAAAAATTCACAAAAACATGAAAAATAGATGTTAAAATCCACTCCAAGCATTTTTTTAATATCGTAAACTAATAGAGACTATCGTAAACTAACGTAATGAGGTAGAACTTTATTTACAAGTGCTCTGTTCGTGACGCGTAAAATGAGGATTGTTCAAAACTGCACTTTTAACTCGCGGCAAAATTAGTGGCACGCCTAGCGTGAAATGAGTTCTAGTTTGAGTATGAGCACTGATGTGCCTGATTGGTGGTAGCTCTTTATAGTTTCGGTATTTCTCTTTTAATGTAGGAGATTGTGGTGACTACTTCAGCCCGTAGCCAGATGTAAACAAATTTAAACAAATAAGGTTATTTGTTTAAATTTGGTTACATCTATTATATGTGTTGTCACCTCTGTGACAGGTACACGCTCTGCTGCTTGCGGCAAAACTTGTAAAGAAGTACTCATGGGCAGCAAAGTATCCTACCACGTAATAAAATGTCTCATTAAAGATATTAAAATTAATTGACTAAGTCCATGTGACACATGTAATGGTATTTTAGTTTCCCCAAAGTGACATCTGATTTTTTTTTATAGAATAGGGGGCAAACGAGCATGCGGCTCATCAGATGGTAAGTGACTACCGCCGCCCATGAACAACCGCAACACCAGGGGAATTGCAGATGCGTTGCCGGCCTTTTAGAAAGGTGTAAGCTCTTTTCTTGAAGGTTCCTAAGTCGTATCGGTTCGGAAAATTCGCTGGTGGTAATTGATTCCACAAAGAAGTTGTGCGAGGGAGAAAACTTCTTCTAAATCGCACAGTGGTGGACCGCCAATCATCCAGATGGTATGGATGGTAACGTGAGTTTTGTCGCGACGTGCGATGGTGAAATTGAGCGGCTGGAATTAGTCCGAACAATTCCTCAGAGCACTCCCCGTGATAGATGCGATAAAATACGCAAAGAGATGCAACATCTCTACGCAGTGCCAGTGTATCGAGCCGATCGGAAAAAACTCGGTCGTCGACGATTCGAATCGCTCTGCGCTGGATGCGGTCAAGTGGAAGGAGCTGGTACTGGGGTGCCCCGGCCCAGAGATGGAATATATAAAAAATGAAGTGGATGGAAGATATAAAAAAGAATGTAAGAATTACAGAAAAAACAGTTCTCCCAACCTTTTAAAGACCTTTTAAACGAGCACTTTTTAAAGTTACCCAATAACAGCAGTCTGTCGTTATTTGAAGTAACCTACTTTCAAAACCATCGCTTTAGTTCTGCTATATTCAGACTTAAAACAGTGAATGAGAGTGATGTGCTAAGAATCATAAGGAGTCTCAAATCAAATGCAATAGGTTTAGATGGAATTTCATTAGATATGCTTGTATTAACACTTGATCAATCGCTCGCTGTTATAACCTCACTTATAAACAAATCTATCGAAACGTCTACCTTCCCATCCGCATAGCAAGCTGTTGTAGTAAGACCTGTACCTAAGATATCGTGCCCCACATCTCCAAACGATTTAAGACCTGTTAGTGTACTACCATGTGTTTTAAAAATATTAGAAAAGATAATAGCAGAGCAATTACGTAATTACTTAGAGAGTGAAAATATATTACCAATAAATCAGTCAGGTTTCCGAAAATCACATAGTACAACAACAGCAATGTTGGAAGTGGTCGATGACATACTTGGAGCAGCTAATAACGGGGAGGGTACTATATTAGCGCTACTAGACTTTTCTCGCGCATTTGACCGTATAAATATTACTTTATTATTGGCTAAATTAAAATATTATGGTTTTTGCGAAGATACCCTTAATTAGTTTGATAGTTACTTCAGTGATAGAACCCAACAAGTTGAGCTGAAAACAGAAAACGGTATGATTCTTAATTCAAAACCGAAACAAGTCAAACGTGGGGTTCCTAAAGGCTCAATTTTAGGGCCATTAATTTTTATACTATATAGCGCTGACGTCATTAAGAACCTAATACATTGTAAGCATCACATGTTCGCAGACGATCTTCAGATATATATTTCATGTAAACCTAGTGACACTTCCTCCGCATTTCAAAAAATCAATGAAGATTTGGCACGCATAGCTCAATGGTCCGCAGCAAATACTTTAGCACTTAACGCAAGTAAGTCAAAGTATTTGATTCTTTCTTGGCACAAAACACCAAATACAAAACATAGTAAATAAAGGACAGCATATATCGATTAGTGGTGAAGTAGTAAATAGGGTGAAGGAAGCTAGAATTCTTGGATTAATGGTAGATGATGAGCTCAAATTTGAAAAACATATCTCTAAGATCGCAAGAAATTGTTTCTACCGATTAAAAATTCTTTATCAAATTAGGGATTCGCTAAGTACGAGTATTAGGATTCAGCTGGCTAATTCTCTGGTGCTGTCAAAATTTGACTACATGGATGTTGTTTATGGTCCTTGCTTACTCGCTCGAACAGAAAACACTATTCAGAGGGTTCAAAACGCATGTGCTCGGTTTGTCTTCAGTATACCACCCCGTACTCATGTCACACCTTTTCTTAACAGTGCTAATATGATAAAAATGAAAGGTAGACGCAATCTGCATATGGCTTGTTTATTATTTAATTTATTAAAATATCGTACTCCACCCTATCTTGCAAATAAACTTGACAACTCCTGTGAGACGCAAAAATATCAAACAAGGCGGTCTAAGTGGTCTTTAAAAGTTCCAAGCTGTCGTATTCAGTTATTTCGGGGTAGCTTTAGATACGCAGCCTCAAAATGCTGCAACGATTTACCACCCCCACTGCGTAGTTTGACATCGTTATTAGTTTTTAGAAAAAAATACAGAATTTATGTTCTCAATATACAAAAACGTATTTAAATATTATTTACAGCTGCCACCACACAGACATAATATACTCATTATTAGCAAACGTCATATGTAGGTTCTAGTAAATTTTTGTAGTATGTAGAATTAGTAATAGTAGTAGATTTTATAATTATTATATTGTTGGTAATAAATAATTTGCGATGTTTGTTATTATAAAATCAGCAATATCTGCATCTCACTTTTTCACTTTTTTATTTTTGTTTTTTACTCACTATGTGTTTATGTGTGGTAGGTGCAACAAGTGTAGCGTTGTAATAGTGGTACTGGTTGTTGCATATTTGGCCGTACGTTACTCACTAGAGGGTGCACTGAAAACCAGCTTCGTGGATAATACCACGAAATATTGCTGAGTGTAGCCCTTTTATACCAAACCCACATACATAATAAAAGTTTGATTGTAATGATTTTATTTAATTTTGTTTTGATCTGTAGTTATAAGTTTTTTAGTGCATAATATCTTTTGTAACATGTGTGTTGGTGTTTGGTGTAATAAATAATTTTTCTTTCTTTCTTTCTTTCTAGATGAGAACAGTATTCCATGTGGGGCCGAACTTGCGCTTTGTAAAGTTGCAAGCGATGTGCCGGCATGAAATACTGTCTCGCTCTGCTGAGCACGCCAAGCTTTAAAGTTTTAAGTAGAGCCATGCTGCAGCTGTATTGTAGTTGTAGCACGAATGGGTTGGCTCTACCGGGGAAGAGCCACGCTAGAATCACAGAATTCCAGCGTGAAATAGCAGCTTAATGCTACCGCATTTCATATGGTAAGTGTAGGGAACTGGAGTAGCTTTTTCTGGAACTGAAAACGGGTAGTTCTTATATCTTAACCCTCAGAGACGATTCAGACACATCTGCATTGATTCATAATCGAGAATAGATGTAGTCCATGAGCAACAGCATTTACTTACCAACACGTAGACTGTGTTCTCGTTACCATTATTATCGTGCCATGATTTAAAAAAATATTGTACCATTATTCAAAAAATTGAGTGCACACGTACGAAGTAAAACTTTTTTACGACATATCATTTTTTTATTACTCATGCAGCCCCGGCGATGAAAAGTTACAAAAGAAAACGTTAGTAAATTTCTGCACTACGTCGATAAAGAAGTTTCACTTCACAAACAATACTCATTAAATTGTATAAGAAGCGAAATATTTGCATAATTAAATTTGATTTTAGATATACATAATTAATTATTGTGTAGAACAGAACATACGTGAATTTCAGTTACAAATATGATGGATGGCTTCTATAAGTGTAACACCGCACGATCTTTTTGTTGTAATTTTCTATTTTCTATGGAAATGTTTTTAATATAATAGGAATCTTGGTAATTAAGACAGAAAGTGCTTACGTGCACAGAACTTTAATTAACAGACAAACTTAAGTCAGCAAAAGGAATTATATTATTAACCAAATAATAGCCTTGCTGTTTTATCAGTCATTTAATTAGCCCCAAGTTTGTAGTGTCATGTTTATAGTTATAATATAGTTTTGGTATTCGGTTTTCTACACCAACTTTACGAAACACAGCATAAAATAGCATTAATAAGTTTCTATTTTACGTTGTTATTCTGTGAAAGCGTGATCCTTCTCCAGACGAGTGAACGCATTTGCTCATATAGCCATCAATCATCTGCCAAGTATGATTGAGGCTACTTTCAAATATAGCTATGTATGATTTTTTTAGAATGATACATTAAAAATTCTAATAGTTTAACGTGGCATTTTCCATACATAAATTGCACACTGAAAAACATTTAAAACTGGTATTATTATCTGCAGGTCATACAAATTAGTTGACCCTAACGGGATTCAAACCCGCGATTAGTAGAATCGCTGCCTAATACTTATTCACTGAGCTACCAACATTAATAAAATTAGTTTACTTACCCTTTGAAACCTACAAAAATGTTTGTGTAAAAATTCACCGCAAAACTTTTTGGTTATAATTCATAGATACTTGACACATCCTCTTGAGGATACTCCATCCATGTAAGGTTTGTCGAAAGATCAAAAACTCCTTTTATCTTTGGACGTTGGCACGGGTCCTGTTTTGACGTACGCGATAATATTTCAGTTAAAGGAAAAAAATATAATACATATCCGCCCTATTTTAATTATATTTACAACTAGTGCCCCCCCCCCCCCCACACACACACACACACACACACGGCTGATTTCTGGTTCTCGACAATAGCTCCTCCTATAAGGTCAAATTTTGAATCTAAATCATCCAAATCCACTATGAACCAATCAAATACACACACACAAAAAAAACAAAGTCGCTCCAGCCGTTTAGGAATTTAGTGACAAACACACGTATCGTCTTTACAGCCTACTAAAGTCCACTGCTGAACATAGGCCTACCCCATAGATTGCCTCATTGGATAATTGGCATGGTAGCCACGCTTGACAAGCGGGTCGGCAACTATTTTGTTTTATTTCTAGTCATTATTAGGAAGACGCTGCTGCTCATAGACATCTATATCGACCTCGATTACGGATACGAAACGCAGCAGCACTAATCTGAGAACATGGTCATTCCCCAGATGAGCGAGCCCTTCGCGCTGCAGCCATGATATAGCTGCAGCATGGCTCTACCAAGTATAAAAGTGGCATAACCATCTCATTTACACTAGAAGTAAATGAGAAATAAAACTCGTTAATTTGTTATTCCTTATAATAATATTCCAGTCCTACATCGAATCGTTCGCTCCTTGACAATTACCAATTACCCTCTTAATTTTCAATATGACAGTAAACTAACCAGACAGGTGATGGGCAGCAGCGTTAAATCCGAAAAAAAGTCTTTAGATTCTTAATAGATATAGATGGATAACTGTATATCAACAGCTATCCATCTATATCTATTAACTATTGGTACCGGTATCCACTTACCATCAAGTGGACTATATGCTCGTTTGTCAAATATACTTCTAATAAAAGAAAAACTCTGATTCGTTGGCAGCACCTAATTGGGTTCGGTACAGATAGAAATATTGCTAGGAGTGATCTAGGCAATATTTTATACGAAAAATTACAAAAAAATATTGTGAGCCGGCGCGGGACGCCTGGCAGATGTGAACCATCGAAATTATTTTTACAGGTAATATACATAAAAGCATAGTTTACGACAGGAAACAAATAACGTAAAATAAAATATAAAGAATTTTTTCAAGAACAAGATGACTGTTTATTTAGTAAACACATTTACATTCATTAAATACAAAAATCAAATTTGCAACATTTTTATAAAATTGTGGCAACTCAATCCTTTTAATATGTGACTTCTATAATAGTTGTATGGTTGTATTCGATGTGGCCTCTGACGGTATTATTGCGATAATTGGTCGATGATAACTGAAGTATGTTAAAAAAGTGTAGTGTATTAAGTTAAGTTTAGTAGTGTAACTAAATTTTTGAAAATTTAATTTTTTAAAAGTTTATTATAATTTAAATGTGTAGTGTTCGCGTAAACGTTATGGTGGGATGATGAGGTACGGATGGAAGTTGAAGCAAAGAAGAAAGCATGGCTAGATTTACTAGCAACCAAGGCTAGTAATTCTAGCAGTATGAATGATGATATTGAAAGGAAAAAGGCGGTTTTTAGACACCTAAATAAGAGAGTAAAAGAAGTAGTTGAAAGGAAAAAGCAAGAAAGAACGGATAAGAATGATAGAAGAATATCGGATAACTTCCAGGAAAACATTAAAATGTTCTGGAAACTCGTAAGAACTACCAGGGGACATTCACAACAGCCTAGAATGAATGCTATACGAGACCAGAATGGCTGTATTCTGAATGACGAAGTTTTGAGTTTAAGGAGATGGAAGGAATACTTTGAAAGCGTGTTTATGAGTGATGAGACGTTTGAATTAAATGAAATAGAAATTCCGAAAGAAGAGGAAATAGATAGAGATATAAGTATAGATGAAATAATGAAAGCAATGAAAAGTATGAAAGTAGGTAAGGCAGCTGGTTATGATAGAGTATCTCTCGAAATGCTAAGGGCTGGAGAAGGAGTGGTGGCAGACCTGCTGTACACCTTGTTTAATTTATGTTGGGAACTTAAGCGGGTACCGGGAGACTGGTGCAAAGCCGTGATAGTCCCAATATATAAGGGAAAAGGATCACAGCAGGACTGTAAAAACTACCGTGGTATCAGCCTTCTTAGCATTGTGGGAAAACTGTATGCTAAGGTACTAATTGAAAGAGTTATGAAAGAAACTGACGGAAAAATTTGGGATGTGCAAGCGGGATTTAGAAAGGGAATGGGATGTACGGATCAGGTATTTTCCATGCGCATGATCGCCGAGAAGTTTTTGGCCAAAAACCAAAAAGTTTTTTGTGCGTTCATGGACTTGGAGAAGGCTTATGACAGAGTGGACAGGGATGTGTTATGGCAAACACTGAACTCATTTGGGTTGAGCGCTGGTCTGATACAGGCATTGAAGTCTCTATATAGGGACTCTAGTGCTTGTGTCAGGATCAACGGGGCCTACTCGGACTGGTTTGACATCCATAAAGGTGTCAGACAGGGCTGTGTGGCTTCCCCGTGGTTGTTCAACCTGTTTATGGACAGTTGTTTGGAAAATTTGAAAGTAGAAGAATGCGGGTTAAGAATGGGTGAGTTAACCGTCAAATGCCTTTTGTACGCCGATGATCAAGTCATACTTGCGTCGTCGGCAGCCGAGTTGCAAATGATGGTTACATTAATGAACAGGACATTAAAAGAAAAGGGAATGAAAGTGAACGCAAGTAAGACGAAAGTTATGGTTTTTGAAAGAGAAGAAAGTAAAACGATATGTGAAATAAGAATAGAAGGGGAGTTGGTAGAGCAAGTAGATGAGTTTGTATATTTGGGATGTGTGTTTAGCAGGGATGGTAGATATGATAAGGATATAGAACGACGAGTGAATGCAGGAAATAGAGTGAATGGGGCTCTACACTCTATTGTGAAAAGTCAGAATGTGTCCAAAAAGGCACGTATGGCAATTCACAATGCTGTGTTAGTGCCTACTTTAATGTATGGTAGTGAAAGTTGGGTGTGGCAGAAGAAGCATGAGAGTAGAATAAATGCTGTAGAAATGCGGTCATTAAGGAGTATGTTAGGGATGAAGCTGAATGACAGAGTGAGAAATTGTTTAATAAGAGAAGAGTGTGGTTTGCAAGATGATGTTGTGACCAGGATTAAGAAAGGAATGCTTCGGTGGTTTGGCCATGTAGAAAGAATGAATGAGGAAAGAGTGACAAAGCAAATTTATGTTGCAGAGGTGAACGGCATAGTCGGGAAGGGTCGCCCTAGGCGAAAGTTTATCGACCAAATTGGCGATATATTAAAAATGGGCCAAATCAAGAGTACCTTTAACCGACGAGCGTGTATGCGTAGGTATATGGATGTGGAGGAAGCGAGAGAGGTGTGTCAGGATCGTGCCAAATGGAAGTCCATAATCTCTGCCTACCCCTCTGGGTGACAGGCGTGAGTGTTTATGTGTATGTGTATGTATGTTCGCGTAAATATAAGAAATCATTATATAAATTAATTAAAAGGAATAGACGTGCAACAATTACGGATTCTACGGGGGCAATTAAGGAGCAATTAATTGACATACAATTTAATTTAAAAAAAGAATACTCTACGCTAACTTCCGTTAGAATAACTTGATTTTTAGGGTTTCGAAAGGAGAAATTAATTGCCATACAGTTTAAAAAAATATTCCTTCTGGTTATTCTAACCATGGAAAAATGCTAAATAAACTCCACAGGTATTGTACTTTTTGTGTTTTTTTTTAAGTAAATTTTACAATATCATAGTACCTATATTGAGAATAGAAAGAAATAACAGAACTTTAGTAACGAAAACATGTTCTATGATGCACTCAAAAAAGGATCTTAAAAATTTTGAGTTTATCAGTGTATAACGCGCGATTTAATCGTATACTATACCCAGTGTTTATAGCTTTAAACTGCACTTACCTTTTAGGACTATTTCTTCCTCAACTCATTTTTATGAGTTTTATATGGGGCCATTAGATTTAGTGTAGAATCGGAGTGCCGTTTCTTTTACGCGGATTGGGACATTGGTTTTGCATGTCACACGTGCACTATCCAAACGCCGCACGCTCCGCAAAACGCTATCTACTAAGGATTTATACTGCATCAACTCCGGTGGAGAACGATGACTAGGGAGTTGCCCCATCGTGATAGCATTGCGAGGGTGTTGGGGCGGTAAGGACTGCCCCAGGACGTGCTTTAATAAAGCAAAGCGAGAGAGCGGTTGCGTTCCGAACGGATATCCCGGATCTACATATACGCTGGTGGTGACAACCTTAGGGTTTTAGCTGGTAGAACTTCGGCATAACCTTTTCATTGCTCCCGCAGCAGAAGGTATCCATAAGGACTTCCCCATGATAAAAATGGGATTTATACTGCATTGGTCACGCAATAATTTTTATTTAAAAATTCTGTACAACTGAATTCAATATATATTATTAAGAATAACTCAAAAACTATTAATCAGACGTTGATCAAATTTGGACATATATGGCAATATGGGACAACATGAGAAGCTCCATCTTTCAAAATAAAAAAGAATCATCGAAATCGGTTCACGTACAACAAAGTTATGAGGTAACATACAGATTTAAAAAAAAACCTTTTTTTTATAGAATAGGGGGCAAACGAGCATGCGGTTCACCTGATGGTAAGTGACTACCGCCGCCCATGAATAACCGCAACACCAGGGGAATTGCAGATGCGTTGCCGGCCTTTTAGAAAGGTGTAAGCTCTTTTCTTGAAGGTTCCTAAGTCGTATCGGTCCGGAAAATTCGCTGGTGGTAATTGATTCCACAAGGAAGTTGTGCGAGGGAGAAAACTTCTTCTAAATCGCACAGTGGTGGACCGCCAATCATCCAGATGGTATGGATGGTAACGCGAGTTTTGTCGCGATGTGCGATGGTGAAATTGAGCGGATGGAATTAGTCCGAACAATTCCTCAGAGCACTCCCCGTGATAGATGCGATAAAATACGCAAAGAGATGCAACATCTCTACGCAGTGCCAGTGTATCGAGCCGATCGGAAAAAACTCGGTCGTCGACGATTCGAATCGCTCTGCGCTGGATGCGGTCAAGTGGAAGGAGCTGGTACTGGGGTGCCCCGGCCCAGAGATGGAATATATAAAAAATGAAGTGGATGGAAGATATAAAAAAGAATGTAAGAATTACAGAAAAAACAGTTCTCCCAACCTTTTAAAGACCTTTTAAACGAGCACTTTTTAAAGTTACCCAATAACAGCAGTCTGTCGTTATTTGAAGTAACCTACTTTCAAAACCATCGCTTTAGTTCTGCTATATTCAGACTTAAAACAGTGAATGAGAGTGATGTGCTAAGAATCATAAGGAGTCTCAAATCAAATGCAATAGGTTTAGATGGAATTTCATTAGATATGCTTGTATTAACACTTGATCAATCGCTCGCTGTTATAACCTCACTTATAAACAAATCTATCGAAACGTCTACCTTCCCATCCGCATAGCAAGCTGCTGTAGTAAGACCTGTACCTAAGATATCGTGCCCCACATCTCCAAACGATTTAAGACCTGTTAGTGTACTACCATGTGTTTTAAAAATATTAGAAAAGATAATAGCAGAGCAATTACGTAATTACTTAGAGAGTGAAAATATATTACCAATAAATCAGTCAGGTTTCCGAAAATCACATAGTACAACAACAGCAATGTTGGAAGTGGTCGATGACATACTTGGAGCAGCTAATAACGGGGAGGGTACTATATTAGCGCTACTAGACTTTTCTCGCGCATTTGACCGTATAAATATTACTTTATTATTGGCTAAATTAAAATATTATGGTTTTTGCGAAGATACCCTTAATTAGTTTGATAGTTACTTCAGTGATAGAACCCAACAAGTTGAGCTGAAAACAGAAAACGGTATGATTCTTAATTCAAAACCGAAACAAGTCAAACGTGGGGTTCCTAAAGGCTCAATTTTAGGGCCATTAATTTTTATACTATATAGCGCTGACGTCATTAAGAACCTAATACATTGTAAGCATCACATGTTCGCAGACGATCTTCAGATATATATTTCATGTAAACCTAGTGACACTTCCTCCGCATTTCAAAAAATCAATGAAGATTTGGCACGCATAGCTCAATGGTCCGCAGCAAATACTTTAGCACTTAACGCAAGTAAGTCAAAGTATTTGATTCTTGGCACAAAACACCAAATACAAAACATAGTAAATAAAGGACAGCATATATCGATTAGTGGTGAAGTAGTAAATAGGGTGAAGGAAGCTAGAATTCTTGGATTAATGGTAGATGATGAGCTCAAATTTGAAAAACATATCTCTGAGATTGCAAGAAATTGTTTCTACCGATTAAAAATTCTTTATCAAATTAGGGATTCGCTAAGTACGAGTATTAGGATTCAGCTGGCTAATTCTCTGGTGCTGTCAAAATTTGACTACATGGATGTTGTTTATGGTCCTTGCTTACTCGCTCGAACAGAAAACACTATTCAGAGGGTTCAAAACGCATGTGCTCGGTTTGTCTTCAGTATACCACCCCGTACTCATGTCACACCTTTTCTTAACAGTGCTAATATGATAAAAATGAAAGGTAGACGCAATCTGCATATGGCTTGTTTATTATTTAATTTATTAAAATATCGTACTCCACCCTATCTTGCAAATAAACTTGACAACTCCTGTGAGACGCAAAAATATCAAACAAGGCGGTCTAAGTGGTCTTTAAAAGTTCCAAGCTGTCGTATTCAGTTATTTCGGGGTAGCTTTAGATACGCAGCCTCAAAATGCTGCAACGATTTACCACCCCCACTGCGTAGTTTGACATCGTTATTAGTTTTTAAGAAAAAAATACAGAATTTATGTTCTCAATATACAAAAACGTATTTAAATATTATTTACAGCTGCCACCACACAGACATAATATACTCATTATTAGCAAACGTCATATGTAGGTTCTAGTAAATTTTTGTAGTATGTAGAATTAGTAATAGTAGTAGATTTTATAATTATTATATTGTTGGTAATAAATAATTTGCGATGTTTGTTATTATAAAATCAGCAATATCTGCATCTCACTTTTTCACTTTTTTATTTTTGTTTTTTACTCACTATGTGTTTATGTGTGGTAGGTGCAACAAGTGTAGCGTTGTAATAGTGGTACTGGTTGTTGCATATTTGGCCGTACGTTACTCACTAGAGGGTGCACTGAAAACCAGCTTCGTGGATAATACCACGAAATATTGCTGAGTGTAGCCCTTTTATACCAAACCCACATACATAATAAAAGTTTGATTGTAATGATTTTATTTAATTTTGTTTTGATCTGTAGTTATAAGTTTTTTAGTGCATAATATCTTTTGTAACATGTGTGTTGGTGTTTGGTGTAATAAATAATTTTTCTTTCTTTCTTTCTTTCTAGATGAGAACAGTATTCCATGTGGGGCCGAACTTGCGCTTTGTAAAGTTGCAAGCGATGTGCCGGCATGAAATACTGTCTCGCTCTGCTGAGCACGCCAAGCTTTAAAGTTTTAAGTAGAGCCATGCTGCAGCTGTATTGTAGTTGTAGCACGAATGGGTTGGCTCTACCGGGGAAGAGCCACGCTAGAATCACAGAATTGCAGCGTGAAATAGCAGCTTAATGCTACCGCATTTCATATGGTAAGTGTAGGGAACTGGAGTAGCTTTTTCTGGAACTGAAAACGGGTAGTTCTTATATCTTAACCCTCAGAGACGATTCAGACACATCTGCATTGATTCATAATCGAGAATAGATGTAGTCCATGAGCAACAGCATTTACTTACCAACACGTAGACTGTGTTCTCGTTACCATTATTATCGTGCCATGATTTAAAAAAATATTGTACCATTATTCAAAAAATTGAGTGCACACGTACGAAGTAAAACTTTTTTACGACATATCATTTTTTTATTACTCATGCAGCCCCGGCGATGAAAAGTTACAAAAGAAAACGTTAGTAAATTTCTGCACTACGTCGATAAAGAAGTTTCACTTCACAAACAATACTCATTAAATTGTATAAGAAGCGAAATATTTGCATAATTAAATTTGATTTTAGATATACATAATTAATTATTGTGTAGAACAGAACATACGTGAATTTCAGTTACAAATATGATGGATGGCTTCTATAAGTGTAACACCGCACGATCTTTTTGTTGTAATTTTCTATTTTCTATGGAAATGTTTTTAATATAATAGGAATCTTGGTAATTAAGACAGAAAGTGCTTACGTGCACAGAACTTTAATTAACAGACAAACTTAAGTCAGCAAAAGGAATTATATTATTAACCAAATAATAGCCTTGCTGTTTTATCAGTCATTTAATTAGCCCCAAGTTTGTAGTGTCATGTTTATAGTTATAATATAGTTTTGGTATTCGGTTTTCTACACCAACTTTACGAAACATAGCATAAAATAGCATTAATAAGTTTCTATTTTACGTTGTTATTCTGTGAAAGCGTGATCCTTCTCCAGACGAGTGAACGCATTTGCTCATATAGCCATCAATCATCTGCCAAGTATGATTGAGGCTACTTTCAAATATAGCTATGTATGATTTTTTTAGAATGATACATTAAAAATTCTAATAGTTTAACGTGGCATTTTCCATACATAAATTGCACACTGAAAAACATTTAAAACTGGTATTATTATCTGCAGGTCATACAAATTAGTTGACCCTAACGGGATTCAAACCCGCGATTAGTAGAATCGCTGCCTAATACTTATTCACTGAGCTACCAACATTAATAAAATTAGTTTACTTACCCTTTGAAACCTACAAAAATGTTTGTGTAAAAATGTTTGTGAAATTGAGCGGATGGAATTAGTCCGAACAATTCCTCAGAGCACTGCCCGTAAAAAAATAATAAACCTACACTTGAATTGAGTACCTCCTTCTCTTTGAAGTCGGTAGACAAAGCGATTTTTCATTATTTCTAATTTCATTTAACGTTGTAAGTTAATAAGTAAATATTAATGTAATTTCACGTATATAAAAATAATAAAGCCGAAACTGGATCTAAATCCAAATCTCCTAGGACATTACTCTCCGCAATCCGAAGCTCTATAGAATTCGTACTGCTCGTAAATTATACATTTTAATACGATAAAGATGGCTTGTGGCAAGATTAATATACTGAAAATGCATTTTTACGCTCTTGTTTTTATTTATAAAATACTTTCACCAAACTAATGTAAATTATGTATTAAAGTTTTTACTTTAGTTTTTTTTTAGTAAGAGCGACAAACGAACAAGTAGTTGATATTATGGGAAGTCGATGCTATGGCCCACAGACATATAAATTTTTGTTTCATTTATTAACAAATTACAGTTCATAAATAGTCTATAGTTGAAAATTTTTGCCATAGTTGCCACACTTGGTGGGCGGGTTGGCAACCTTAGGTTTATATATGCTGCCGCTCACCTCATCTTTCTCTTACTTTACTCATACTATTGTTTAATGGGTTCTATTGCGTCGCCATTGCTCTTTGTCACACTATGAAAGAATACCTTGTCTATGGTTGTCATCACTTACCATGGGAAACATAGAGCAGTTTTATGAACTAGTGTTCTGTCAGAGCGTGGTACTTCTTCGGTCTAGTCAAACCATTGTTCATGTGGCTATAATTACTGCGACGTAACTTAAAGCGTCTACGGATTTAATTGAAGCTTATTATTATTTTAGTTGCAACCTTGTACCGTTAAGCGAAGTACAGGCAACCCCTACTAGATGGAGTGACGACCCGGTAAGAAATTGCAGGAAGTCAATAAATGCTCAGAGGTAGCTCAGAACTGTGCTTCTTGGCATTAAGGGTGGAAAAATACAGTAGGAGACATTACGTGCTAAAGAGACAAGACTTTTAAATTTTTGGATTTCTCATATTTATCTTACTTTACAGTTATTTGGTATCTGGCTATCGACTTTGTTCATTCAAAATTTTGCTCTATTTATCAATGATATCAACGGAATTTCTTGAGGAAGTATTTACAACGGCTCTAGGGTATATTAGAATAGTAAGATTGCGGTTAAAATCAATTTATATGGACCACAGCTTCCAACTTGTAACTTCAATAGCACTGCCTATAGCCTCCAACGATTTTTTAATATGCTAAATGATAGATAAGTGATAAAAAAGAATACATGAATGTAAGGTTGTTGTCAGCTTTGTACCGGTAAGTGAAGAGTAGGGCGCACTATCACAGTCTAGTCTCCATTGAGACTGGCCGCCGTGGCCGAAATTCGGTCTGGAGTACATTATTATTTTGTAAGGAACATCTCATGATTACTTATTGTCAGAGGTGTAGTTATGTCGTATATGGCAGTTTTAAAATATCTGAGGTTGAATAGAATTAATGTCTATATTCTACAAGCGACAGTAGCCTAATGGCAGAGTGCGAACAGCGAATTTAAAGATCATAGTTTTAAATCCGCCAACCGACTACAGTCGTAAATCACACCTAACACAAGCATTTTAAGCTTACCAGCAATAGTTAAAGGGAATATACCTAGTCAGGTCATAAATTCTGCCACAAGTTTAATATAAAATAATTGAAACAAGTTTATTCATTATGTAACCATTTATATACCAAAATGAACTTAACAAAACATAGATTCTTATGACACTAAAGTTTATTCAAAATGACCTCCGTGATTTCAAATACAGGCCTTCAATCTGCGCGGCCAGTCGTCTATCGCAGCACGAACGAGGTCCATGTCAATATCGGCGGCTGCCTTAATCAAGGATGTCTTGAGTGACTCCAAATTGGGATGAGGCTTTGAGCACGCCTTTTCCTCCAAGTGTTGCCATATCTTGTAATCTAACGGATTCAAATCTGGACTGGATGAGGGCCAGTCTTCGTGCCGGATGAAGTCGATTTCACGCGCCGCCAGCCAGTCTTGTGTGCTCTTCGCTCTATGAGCTGGCGCCGAATCTTGTTGGAATACCCAGTGCCTGTTATTGAACATGGTATGAGAAACAGGTTCCACAAGGTTCGTCAGGACTGCATTTTGATACACAACTGCATTCTTTTTTACACCTTTCTCACAAAAGTGTACCTTTGTTAAGCCCCAATAAGAAACTCCCAACCATACCATGAGCGAGGATAAAAAATGACCTCGTTGGACACGCGGAATACGGTTGCTCGCTTCTTCACTACTGTGTGCGTACACCTTATCATTTTGTTTGTTGTAGCTCTCTTCTACGGTAAAATTTTTTTCATCCGAAAAAAGAATTTCCCGATATTTTTTCCTCGTACCGCTTCAACAAAGCGCGGAATCTCTTCAGTCTCAGGTCCATTAGACGAACATTCAAACGATGTCCTGTTTTTCTTCGATATGGCCGAAGCCCTAAGTCTTCATTTAACACCCTTTTCACAGCGGTTCTGCTTAACCCCATCTGAAGGGCCAACAGTTTCTGCTTACGATTGGGATTTCTTTGAATTCGCGCCTTCACAGCTTTTATCACTGCTGGAGTCCTAACAGACCGAGGGCGACCACTTCTTGACCTGTCATCTACACTAGAGTCTTCATTGTATCGTCTGATGGTACGATAATCGAATCTTTTGGTTATATGCAAATTTTTCAGTGTGTCCAAATTTTAAATTGGCGCGTAACCGCAACGATGCAACGCAATAACTGCAACACGGTCTTCTTTAAGCGTCCACTCCATATTTAAAAATGAGTAAAATTCTAAAAAGTATACAGTTTTATTTTCATGAACAATTCGAAATTCGAATTCAATAAACTTATTTGTGGCCAGCATTCTAAAAGCAAAGTTTTTACTGTGTGACAATACTTATGACCTGACTAGGTATATAATGTAGTTATCATTGCTAGTATTTCAAAAAGTCCATGCCTATGTTCTTGATGGTAGGACTATTTCTCTGTCTAGTCTGTCTGGGTAACAACGCCATCTATTGGAGGCCACGGGGTGTTTCTGGCCTTTCTCATAATTTCTTCCTACGATACCCATGTAACGAAATGAGAAGATGGATTCTTTTGCGCTACCAGGACACACGCAGATGTATATGTACTCGGAAATGTCAAATCAAATTAGACTGGTAACGATCTTCTCATTACCGATTAGGAGTACGATGTCTTGAACTACGATCATTTTTTTATCACTTGCTTATTACATAGATTTTTAAGTTTATGTATGTATCAC
The DNA here is from genome assembly GCA_963668995.1 of Parnassius mnemosyne. Classification (NCBI taxonomy): domain Eukaryota; kingdom Metazoa; phylum Arthropoda; class Insecta; order Lepidoptera; family Papilionidae; genus Parnassius; species Parnassius mnemosyne. The sequence goes on along the minus strand of CAVLGL010000115.1, from coordinate 64,298,318 downwards.
ATAGCGAAACCTTTTGCAAAATATTTAAGACTAGCTTTGCCCCGCGGCTTCACCTGCTTATATCACGCGTCTGGGCCTCGCGGCATGCGTACTTCGAGAGAGACATTACGACGAACGGTTGCTGAATTAACTAAGATTTAAAATTAGAAAAATGTTTTTCAAATTACATGGTTAACGTAATTGGTGGTTATGAATGGTACAGGTACTGATGTAGCCTTGAATACGAAGTGATTTATTTGGTTATAAGAACTAATACCAAGGTATCAATAATGTGGCCTAGTTTTTACCGGCGTTACTATTGCACATTTTAACATGAAAAAGTAGTTATTGTGACATAACCGTAATAGTTAGACATACATATGGTACTGCAGATTTTTTGTAGATATTGATGTCCTATATAAAACTGTAGTACATCACTTTGCTCCATTGTTAATAGTTTCCGCAGCGTACGCGTAATAAGGATTCTTTTTAGTATTTATTTCGCTCCTTGGCTTACATTAACGAAGTTTTCATACGGATCAATAACTTTTTTTGAAAATATTCTATCATCTATGTTCATCAGCGACAACGTTGTAATGTATTCTAATGGTGATAGAATTTTTCATAACAGTCCAGTACTTTCGGAGCCTATTCAATTCAAACAAACAAACAAATCTTTCCTCTTTATAATATTAGTGTAGAAAAGCTAAATCAAGCAAAATAAAAGATTTACAAGAAGCAGAAAAAAAAGAATATAAACGTAAGCATAACTTTTATCAGTTCGATTCAACTTTTTATCAAGCAGATCAAAACTTTGAAAGGTATTAATTAAATCATCAATGAAAACATTTTAAAGTTATTCAATGGTAAGAGATCTAACCATTACGATAATATATTTTAGCAAAATATTTAAAGGATAAGTTAGCGACATTTTAACAGGAAAGCCATTATAAAAAGCCAATTATGTAATCGCTGAAAACCAAGGTTAAATTTTGCATAACTTTAAATATACTTGTTTTTTTAAATAAATCTACGTACTGTAAATTAAGTTGCATTAATTACCTTTTTAGATTTTTATTTTTTTTGTGCCTCATTTTAGAAACATTTATTTTCATTTTATAATTTTTCAAAATTTTAAGATAGGACAGGACTTAGTTCAAGTTAACCAGACTGCGCGTCGTAAGAATTTGTATTCAGAGAGAGGCATGATATAAAAGGCTTTAAGCTAGGAAGGGCCGTGGAGTTCGACAGTTATTTGAAGCCTGTTCAAAAGCTGAATAGACAGAATGCCTTAACCATTGTGCTAGTTTGCATTTCAAAGGCTGTAGAATATGAATGACTGCTAGAGAGGTGAATAAATTAAGTCGAATGTCAATTCCACAAGACATCTTGCCCTATATTTCTAGAACACTGAAAAGATTCCGATTCAGTGGAATTATAACGTTTAATTAGTATCGGGACTGACTACGACACTGTGTCAATGCAGAGATGTTCTAGTTTTTCGTTAATTTGAGACCAAAATACTAGCTGGCCGGCAAACGTTGTACTTTCCTTTACAATTGATAGTGCAATGAGTTTAACTCCACACATTTTAGTTTAAATATCCATTTTATGAATAACGCGATCACTTGTCGGGTCCAGATTATGCGATTTTCTATTTTGGTACTAAACCTACATAATGTATTGTGAATATGAGTCATTTTTAAACAATTGCAAAAAGGAAGAGGTGCACAATTCGTTTATATACATGTACAATTATATATTTTATGAAAATGTTCGGGTGTAATTTCTTTGTTTATTACCCGATTTTAATAATTATTTTTATTAAATTGGTTATGCTTCACGGTAGTTTCATTTTTTATAGGATAAGGGTGACAAACGAGAACACAGTCCACCTGATGGTAAGTGGTTTCTGTGGCCCATAGACATCTACCTACATCTATCCTCGTTTGCGAATCAAAATGCAGATGCGTTATCACCCATGAGGACTAAGATGGAATGCCTCTTTTCCAGTAAAAAGTGTCTCCGTTTCTCTACACTCACCACACGAAACACAGCAGTGTTAAGCTGCTATTTTACGTTGGTATTCTGTGAGAGAGTGGTCCTTCCCCGGTCGAGCCGACCTATTCGTGCTACAACTTTACTATTAATATAGCTGTAGCATGGCTAAAATTGCTCTACCACGGTTAAAGAATTTGCTTTAAACGTGGTAGCGCAATTTTGCCACGCAAAATCTTTGTAAAATTATTATACTGCATAATTAATTTAATCGAACCTTAACGAGATTTCAAAGAATATCAAAAACAATTTTAGATTTTATTTCAGATATAGAATGTTGTACTTAGATTTGATTAGTTTTTATTTCGAATAGCTTATGAAAAAAAATCTAACGCACCTAAATCAAATACGAAATTAATCGATACTAATTTGGGATTTTTTTTCTTTACAAAATCATTTTCAGGGTAGCATGATTCTTTTAAGTTTATTTCACACGTTTTCAAAATCACAATAATAATATGTCAGAGATTAGAATAGAGGATTCCAATTTTGATCTAGGAAATACATCAGGATAGCGTTAATTGTTAAAAATAATAAAAGTGTGAGAGCGGATATTCAACTTGCTCTCTTGCTTACGCAGTTTAATCATTATCAGTAATAAGACAACGTAACGCACTATACATTCAGTATAGTGAAATTACAGTTCGACCACACCGTAACACGTCTCTGCCACAATCACACACCAGTGTAACGTGAGGTACGTAATCACATGATAGCACCAAAATATGTAAACCAACAGCAACACTACTGATCTCAATGTAACACAGGGCAGCCTCTCAGCAACACCAATCCTCCTTGTATGCACTAGAAGAATTACAACAACGAACAAAACCACAACACCATCTTAGCACTAAGTAGAATGACCACACTCGTTGAATGACTTAAGCGGAATCTCTCGCGCACGGCACCTACAGTAAACTTTATACTACGGACACAAGAGGGGGTTTCTCGAAATACCCTCCATTCTACCTCGATCCAACCGGGTATTTTATAGACGCTCCGACAAATACATTATGAACATTTTCGTACGCTATTGCTCATATTTGCTCTCATTGACGCAGAGCAACCGTAATTTTAACTCACAATTTCAAAGGCAAATTTGCTTTAATTAACCTGTCATTCAAAACTCGCATGAGTCAAAGCTGGAAATTCCCTGAGTGAACTTGGTTTGGAATAAGATGGAATGCTTCTTTTTCAGTAAAAGCCGGCTGTTGATATTATATTTCATTAGAAAATATATATCTTAAACTAGCTGTGCCCCGCGACCCCGCCCGCGTGGAATTTACTACGATTTCATGGATACCAATTTTTTTGCGCGGAACCCTAATTTTGTTTTTGAGTAATGTTACCTTCTTATAAATATTGACAAATATTGACATTAATATTTATACGATACTAACGTCACTCAATTGTTTTGCCTTCCCGGAACCCTCCACTAACAATTTAACTTTATGATATGGTATTAAAATTTAAATTGACTTCTAAGTATTATTACGAATCTTTTGTATGGGAATATATAGGTATAAAAGTGTTGTTTTTAGACTTTATCAGGCAATTTTTTAAATTTTTTTTCCTTAAAAACCATCTTCGTACTTCAAGGAATATTATAAAAAAAAAGAATTAGCGAAATCGGTTCAGCTGCTTTCGAGATTTGCGCTTAGCCACACATTCAGCGATTAATTTTTATATTATAGACTACAAGCTTTTTATTGCATTTTAGCGTATGTTGCTCATGCATGAGTCCTATTACCATTTAACCCTTTAAGACAATTCCGTGGTGTCGTGGCTTAGTATTGAAATGCAACGCTAATGGCCACGGGCTCAAATCCCTCACAGAATAAGTATTTGTATAGCCTACAAATTATATCAAAAGTATAAGGGACCGATAACTTATTCATGAACTGGTTCCTTTAATATCAACAGCGCAGTGAGCTAGATTGGGATAAGCATTAACAGCGGTGCTGCTGGCCGTGAATTTGAATCTCTTACAGAATAACAAATTTACGTACATATAGTAATTAAAAGTAAAAAAAAATTACAGATTTAAATGTTCACCCTTGTGCAATTTTTTTCAATAAGGGCGGGTATATGTACAAAATGAAATAGAACAAGCTGTGTGTACGATATTAACAAAATTATTTTTTAATTTGAAAGGCCCACATGTGCCATTAAGTCATGAATGAAATAAATATAAGTGCCACGGATTCGAATGGTCCAATTTTCAATGACTTTTCTGCATAGATCTGGCTGAATTTGAGCGATTTCCTGTGCTATGTTCACCACTAATAGTTAAGCCTAAGGCATCGGTCGATTGCGGTTTGTTTGCATAGACCAGCAACTTCAAGAAACTCCACAAGAAAAAGTTAAGCGGGGTCAAATCGCATGTCCTTGGTGACCAATTCACATTACCTCTGCGAGAGATAATCTTACCCTCAAATCAATCGTGGCGTTCGCTGTTTGGGTACATGTGAGTGTGGTATAGCGCCATCCCGCTAGAACCATATGTCGTCTAGGTCTATATGGTTCATATCGGGCCATAATAAATTGGTTACCATCGTTCTGTAGCACTAGCCATTGACGGTGACCGCCTCACCAGCGTCGTTTTCGAAAAAGTACGGACCACTGAAGCCGCCGGCCCAAAATCCACACCAAACGATAACTTTTTGAGGATAAATTATCACCTGGTGAACCTCGAATGGGTTGGTGTCGTCCTATAGACGGTAATTCTGCTTAACACAGCCATTCATCCAAATTGCGCCTCTTTACTAAAGATGATTTTTCAGTCAAAACTGCGGTCCTCTTCTTAACGATTCGAAAGCAAAATTCGCTATATTGTAGTCTTCGAAAGGCCGAGTTCTTGTGCATAGCGAGGAATCGATTGTCTCGGGTTATGCTGTACACTTTCACGAACCGCGACTATGTTCTCGACCAATCTTGCGTTCCTTGAATGTACGTGTGTTGACTGATTATTAACCAAACCGGTCGTTTCAAATTTGGCTACTAAACGCTGAATAGTTGACTGTGAACGACCACCATGACTACCGTAAAATGGGCGCAATGCGCGAAACGTTTGCACAAATGACCACTCAATTTGATAATAAAGTTTTATCATTTGAAAATACTGTTCAATCTTGTTACTTGCCATGGTGATTTGGCATAAGCAATAGAAAAATAAACAAAAGATTTGATAGATGTCACTAAAACAAAATGGTCACCACAGGCGGCCAAAATCTACCCTCGCTAATTGAAAAACCCCTTATGTAAATTGCCTCAAATGTTCAGACGAAAATCTTAGAAAAAAGAGAAAAGCTTTTAGATCTTTTTGATTTGGATTTGGATTATTTTGGATTACGTATTAATAAGTTTTCGAATAAACTTTTTGTTTTTCGAAATGAAATAGCCGAGCGCAATAATTTCTCTCTTAATATTTTTTTTACGTTTGCAATTCGAAATATTATTACAGAGAGTCAGCTGTCACATGTGTTATATTTTTTTTTATTTAGGTATAATTTTGTACACGCGTTTGCGCCAATACATTGCTATTTATATCTGGTTTATATCTGATTCCGTCAATATTAATGTTAATCGAAAGTACGATGGGAATCACAAGTTTACGATGCAAGTATTTTATGAAGGTTGAATTTGTTATTTGGTATTGCTATAAACGAGTTTTTGGAGGGTTTGTTGTAGCGCGATAATTCACATTTAATTTAATGGAGTAAGGCCTCTTTAAATTTGCAAGATTTAATCTAAAAAGTAACCTGCATTTGATTTTACTTCAAAATACTACTATCAGTGCTGTTTCCACTAATGATTCTACTAATGCTTCTTTAACTGCTCCAACTAAGCTATATTATATATGGGTTGGCTCGACCGGGGTAGGGCCTAGATCTCACAGAATACCAATGCGAAACAGCAAAATAATGCTGCTTTGTTTCAAATAGTGTAGAGAACCGGAGACCATTTCGATACTTTTATTCTATTAAAAAATAAGCTTTAAATGTTTGTACTCAGATTCGAGCCCACGACTTTTAGTGTTATAGCCCGTACACATATATTTATGGCCACCTTATAGCGAGGTTACAAAATGACAATGATCATTAAACTAAACATCTTCTGCTAAAATTCAAATTTCCAAAATGTTTTATAGGAATTGATTCAAAACCTCACAAAGTGACACTTCAGGCACTGAAAAGTGACACTGTTTTTCGATGAGCAATGGTCGCTTTTTGGTTTATTTTTTTATATCTATAAGCACAAAGTAACTAAATCGGTCAGACGCCATGTTGAAAGTTGATAAAATAATTTAAAAACATCAATTGTTTACCACGACAAGATACAATTTTACAATTTTTCCCTAATTCTACATATTTTTATCTTTTTTTGGAGGCTGTGTACATAGACCTCTTCTTCGATTACATTTATAATATCATGCGAGACAGCAAAGGTAGCTGCAGTCTGCAATCGACACGGTTGTGTACAGGAACAAACATGAGAGATTTCAGAACGTATGCGGCGCGATTGTGATTTGTTCAATTACAAATTCAAAGCTCGTATTCAAGAATCAATTTGAGATCGAGATGTGCCACTTTGTCCAATCTCAAAAAGGAAAAAAATAATTAGCTACAAACTTGTATAAATTTTTGTTTTTACATGCTATAGTTTTTTTTTTATAAAACTTTAGTGATAAAATTAACTTACAGTTCATCTAGTGGTACTGTAGTCCATGGACACCTGCAGCCAACTTCAAACAAAGGAGGTTACAGATGCGTTGTCACCTCTGAGAATTAAGATGCATGCCTCACATCCTGTAATTAGACTGGCTGTAATACCCTTTGACTGGTACACGACAGTACAAACACTACTCAAAAGCTACATAGAATAAGGTGCAGTCGAGTCAAAACATTGCACAGTTGACCTTGCATGATCATAAATGGATAAGCGCATTCCACACTTCGCACTCCATCTTGTCTGAACTTGGCTTTGAATTTGAATGGTGAAACGTATCACGTGTCGCTAAAGGCCAAATTTATAGAGAATTTTATTCCTAACAACTATATTACCATAGTATAGCTGAGAGGATATTTAGATACTAGGCTGGCTGATACAGCCTATTAAAGTCCACTGCTGAACAAAGGCTTCCCCCATATACTGCCTCATAGGTGGGATAGTAGGTAATAGGTGGGATAGGACGATATGGGCTAGTAGGTATTCTTACACCGCCACTACACGGTTTACTAGGCTAGTGCTTAATATAAATGTTACAATTTCATTTTAAATTGTACGCGAGTAACCCGGATTCCACTCGACCGGCACTAAGTATTATATATTATTATATTAATATTATATTATTAACGATGGGGGACAACATCGCACCGTGATGAAACCTGAATATCTAGTAAACAAAATATTTTTGAACAATTGAAGTTCAAACCAGTGTTCAGTTATAAAATGGCCCGTAAGTAGGGCCCGTAACCTTCTCATCTCTTCTTGCCGGCAATCGTAGAGCAGTGAGGCTGGTGCGGCTCGACGGGGTGACGACCTTGTAAAATGCGTAGAAGTTCAATTAATACTGGTAGTTTGGGACCTTGGTTTATGGTAGTCTTTTACAACAAGGTCATAGAGTCATAGAAATACTCTGACTTGTATAGTCTGTCAGTGTACCAATTTTTATCCTTAACTTATATAATATTCTGTAGCCAATAGCATCAAAATATTGGATAAGTTTACAGTTTGATTAAGTAGCGTAGTATGCAGCGAGATTGGTGTCTCGTAGATCTATTATCATTGCTTATATGAGTTACTCTGCAACTTGTTATTGAGTATACGCATTGGGTGTGACAGAAGAAGTAGGAGAGAAGAATAAATGCTGTAGAAATGCGGTCAATAAGGAGTATGTTACCGCTTAATTGGAGTAACATTATAAGAGAAAAGCGTGGTTTGCAGGAAAATGTTGTCACTATTATTAATAAAAGAAAGCTTCGATGTTTTGTTCATGTAGAAATAACGAATGAGGTAAAAGTGAAAAAGCAATTTATGTAGCAGAAGTGAATGGCAGTATTTGTAAGGAACACCCTAGACGGATTAAAATTACCGCTTTTACTGTTCGGTTTTCAGACAAAAAAGTAAGACAATAGCAAAGGACTATATTATGTAGTAACTCTTTCGTTCTCCCGGAACGAAAGATTTAAGAGTACCCTCAACCAACGAGCATGTATGCGTAGGTATATTTAATACGAATGTAAAAGAAGTGAGAGAGGTGTGTCAGTATCGTACCAAGTGGAATTCCATAGTTTTTGCCTATGGGTAGGATGCGAAGAAATACCGCATTCCGTCCCAATCCGCTCTCCTGTAATGCTAATCATGGCGCCAGCCTGAAGAACGCAACCGCAAGTGGAGCTTGAGTGGCACCACATTTTGGATCAAACAATTGTGCGAAAAGCCGAGAAGGTCCAACAGTATCAGACCATATGCAAAGGCAAAGTCATAAACAAATTTCCCGCATGATCGGTTAAATGTGAACCGATCTATTCGACTTGGTAGGCCTTAAAATCGCCAAGTATCACTCTCTCTACGGATAGCATCTGTTGTAGCAAGAAATCTGTAGCCATTTGGACGTAGTGGGTGAATCCGTCTGTGTCAGCATTACCGCTATGGGTACCCGTAGACCCGTAGACGCGGAGACATCCAAAGAATGGACAGGTCCATACCTTCAAGACTGCTGAGGCGTTGAGAACTGATATCCTCTCTGACGTATACGCAAACTCCAGCCAGGGGCACAAATAAGTGTTTTATTTGTACCCCGGGTAGGACAGGTACGAAGTATCAGCTGTAGAGAACACCTGCTTCTTGGTCAAAAAGAGAAAGGCCGGCTTGGCCGTCTCTAGATGGAAGTGGATGGCGTTAATGTACGCAGGGCAGCCTAAGCACCCATGCTCATGAAGAAGAGGGTAGCTAGACCGTGGATACTCAGGGGTGCTCCATTACCAGGGTATACGAGCACTTACTGCGGTAATCTTTTCTTTTTATGAATTCAACTACCATAATATATTATAATATTTACCGTATATCTATTATCGGCACTGCGTTGCTAGCGATACGTTTTGCCAGCAACGTAAATTTCAACAATTCGTTGCGGTAAAAATTTCATACCACCTAATTTTTAAACTTGACACCTGATTAGCACCTAAAAAGCCACTAATTTTGGTTTTTTCTAAATAAAAATCAGAAATATGATCCATGTTTGGACTCTTAGTGACTGATGATGAAGAAGAAGAAATTTTAATTTAATAATCACTTATCTAGTAACAGAAAGATATCCAGTAAAAATATTTTTTTCAAACTTGGGACTAGTAGACTTTAAAAGTAATGTTCGTAACATTTTACTGGATACTTTATTCACATCGGTGCCTAATGCTTATTTATTTACTGCTCTACCAACATTAAAATAAAACTATTTAATTTATAAATTATCTATACTTTAACCTTTTGAAATATACAAAAATGTTTGTGTAAAATAATAATCGATAATTATTGTTGGGAAACATTTATCCCAATGTTCCGGAGATACCTGACACGTCCCCCCATATACTAGATACTCTTCTACGTTCTACGTCCTTTCCTTCCCATTCCTACTAAAATTATTTCAGCACAATCTTTACTCCTCTCTATTCTCAATTATGCGGGCGCAAGCTATATTGATTTAATTGAAGATCAACTAAACAAACTTGAGCGTATTCAAAATCTGGCTATTAGGTTCATATTTGGCTCGCGCAAATATGACCATGTCTCCGATTTCCGTTTAAAGGTCAAGTGGTTACCCATTTGCCTTCGCCGGAACCTACAAATTGTTTCTCTTCTGTACTGTGTGTTATTCGATCCAATTACTCCTAGCTATCTGAAGGAAAACTTCAAGTTCTTGGTCATGAGAGAACGGACAGAGTTCTACGATCAGCCGGAGAACTTATACTCGCGCCACATTCTTATCGAAATAAATACTTTTATGAATGATTTTCCTTCGCAAATTCGTCGTGCGAAAATTACTACCTAACAGTGCAATAACTACTGGTCATCATTTGTGACATCTATTTTTTGTATCCTGTCTGTATTTATTTATGTAATTTTTATGTATAATTTGCCTGTTTAATTGTATGTATGTCTCTTATATTTTGAATGTATATATTAGTGTATTAAATATTTTTTATTTTGTATCAGTTTAGTTTATTTAAGTATTAGTATGTAATTTTACTATAATATACACCACCTCCCACTGTCCAATATTACAACTTTCTCCTAATCTTAAGGTTGTTTGGAATAGATCGCTTATTAGCGATAAGACCGCCTTATTGTACCTACCTCTTAAGGTTTACTCCTTGTAATTTGTTCTTTTTTATCGTTTTTTGTGGTGTTCAATAAAGTATAAATAATAATACAATAATAATACTCCAAATGTGTTTGATGAGATTGCTCCCTTGACTCACTCCAGAATAAATACAGTACGGTTGCGATTCAAAACCACCAAAATCCACGTATTGTTTACGCCCACTAAGATAGTGTGCGAAAAAATTTAGTAAGCTAGGTGTAAAACCTAACTGGGCAAACTTTACCAACAAAATATCGTTATCAACGGTATCAAAGGCTTTTTGAAAATCAAAATGTGCGGTGTCAACCTGGCTCCCAGCATCTACTACAGGCACCACATAATTCATAAAATACATTAAATTACTCCCCGTACTTCGACCTGACCGAAAACCATGCTGAGCTTCGGTAAGCTGCGGGTACACTTGATTATAAACATATTTATAAATAATCAACTCGAATACCTTAGCGACTGCAGACAATACGGCTACCGGACGATATTCATCCACCTTGGAACCTGATTCTCCTTTAAACACAGGAATCACTCGAGTCACTTTCCATATATCCGGGTAGTAACCTTCTTTTAGAAACAGGTTAAAAATATGTAAGAGAGGCAATTCAAACACCCCACAGCAGTCTTCTAAAATGAACGGTGGTATCCCATCTGGAGCCACGGACATTTTGGGTTTAAGATGTGTGAGCGCGTCTCGAACATCTCGCATGTTTATCCGCCCGATATGAACGCGTGTTGAGCTCGTCAAGTAGCTTAACGCTTGCGCCGCTACTCGCTCCGCTTCTCTCGGATCTAACGTGTACCGCTCCTTACTATATATTGATTGAAAATATGAAGCAAAATACTCTGCACAGTCCGCATCCCTAATCGCTTGCCCGTATTTAGTAATTTGAGCTCTATTAAGTTTTGACTGTTTACTCCTAACGAAATTCTAAAAAGCTTTTGGATCCTCTTTTATATTATTTTGTACCCTACACTGATATGCCTCGTAAGCACATCTTATTTTATTTTTAACTACTGCAAAATACCGTGAAAAAGATTCATAATACGTTCGAGATCCCGTTATTTTAAATAGTTTATGATATATCCATTTGAGCCTTATATCTAATATTAAATCAGTTGTATACCAATCAGGCTAAGTATACTTCGCATTATAATTACTTTCTTCCATGGCACACATTTACTAATCTAATTTTTTACATTATCGTAGAAATAAGACAAGGAGGATTTAGCATCCTCTAACAGATATAACGGACTCCAGTCAATTGAATTTAATAAATTTTGAAAATAAATCGAAAATAAAATTCGAAGAAGTCACTTTTCCTAAAATTCCAACTAGACCTTTCAATTAATATATTATTATCATTCTGTTTATCATCAGTCGTACTGAAAGAGGATCGCCCACTCCTTTTGTCTACTGTTGTGATTTTTATGGTCAGAGGTGGGTTCTGCTCGTCAATATTAACTAAAGACTCACCAGATAGTGATACCTCCACGTCACTTACTGGAAAAGTGGTTAATACCAAATCTAGAATGCGATTGTTTATATTAAGCACTTCATTTACCTGACGAAATCCACAATATGCTGTAACATACCCAAAATAGTTTTGTATTTCTATTGTCGAAAAAGGCATGTTAAAATCTCTAACTAACACTTTGTCATATTTAGTACACTCCATTTCTATCAAATGAAATAAATACATATATTCATTAACATCACATTTTCACGGTATATAAACGACACAACAAAAGAATAAAAATTTTTCACTACGGTGCACCGTTGCACAAACAATCTCAAATAAGGTCGCGTCCACATTAGCTACGGAAACGCGTTTCAAATCCAGTCTGGAAGATGCAGCTAATAGGACGCCACCTTGTTTGCGTCCATCTGATTGATCACATCGCAGTATTGTGTAGTTTGGTGGAAAAAGTTCACCGTTATGTATTGAACTACTGAGACCTGTCTCTGTAATAGCAAACAGATCGCACGAAGAATCCAAAATACTGGTATAAAAATCTGCTGTTTTTGTTCTCAGTCCCCGTACATTCTGATAATATAACAGAACGGGTTTAGTTTTATTATTCCCGACTTGCTATTGTTTTTGGGTGTTTCGAAACCACAGCCATTCATTGTACTGAGTGTTTATTGGCCAGCAATCAGTACAATTAACATTCTCAAATTGCGGATTCGGGAACTCCTATCATAAAAGACGCGTAATCTCTTTTAGTTTTAGGGATAATTTTTCAACTTTTATATCCTTTGAAATACAGATGCTCTGCACATGTTGAGCTATAGCTTCTTCAGAAGTGTCTGGGTGAAGTGACCAAACCTGCAAAAATTTCTTTTTCTCAACCGCTTGAAACGACGAAATGAGCGTGTTTCCTCCGTTTTGAAATAACTTAGGCTGAGTATTTCTTACTTACATTTTATTAACGATGGTTTTCCAATCGGTTGAATCTTCATTTAAAGATTGATTGATATCTGTCTTTGTTTTAAAACGGCCAGTAGATGTATATAAACACTCCGGTTTCTGCAATGTAGCCGTACCCTTAGCCCAAGAACGTTCTGTTTCTCGACGTTCACGATCCGATAATGCTAGGCTCTCCGTACATGTTGATTTCTCTTTCACACTTTGAGTTATTGGCATGGTAGTGATAACTGCATCGCAACTTTTCTCAGCGCTGCCCAACCGTTCTTCGATTTGAGCTGACAGTTTTTCAATTACCCCGCTTCTGCTCACTAATTACAACAATATTATTTTCGATCAGCTATTTTTGATCATCTATTTTATTATTTTGCGTCTCAATTAGCACGGATTGCGCAGTAATTTTTTTTGTTAACTCTGCTATCTTCTTAGACAACTCATTAAAAGCCACTTCCACGTTAAATTTGGACATTATTATGACTGTATGGGATAAAAATATGGACTTCAAATGTTTAGGCTACAGAGCGTGCCAGAAATATAGATTGTTTTATGTCTATGGGCCACAGCATTCACTTACCATCAGGTACGTGAAGTCGCATGGTCGGGAACAACTGGGGTTTGCGTCCCAGTATGATCCTATCGCTGTTCAGCAGTATGGTGAAACCGATCTTTACCTACGCCTCCACTGTCTGGTGCAATAAGGCCAACCAAAGACGACTGCGGACAAACTAAATAGTCTACAAAGACTGCCTACTTAATGGCAACTAGAGCGATGCGATCATCGCCTGGAGCGACTCTTAATGCAATTGTAGCCCTAACGCAGCTTGATCTTTACTTAGACAAGGAGGCGAGAGGTAGTTTGTATAGGATTAACGCTCAGGGCGGTTTGAGCTTGCTTTCCTATGGATTGAGATCCATGCTCGAATCTATCAAGGAAACACCGGTCTTATGCATGATCTCAGATATCATGCGTCCACTTTATACTTTTAACAAAAAGTGTACAGTGGAACTACCCTCCAGAGAAGACTGGCTGAATAGACAGGTCATCTGTGAGGTCAGTAGCTTTATATGGTATAGCGATGGGTCAAAAATGTGCCTCAACGTAGGCTTTGGAATTTATGGGGAGAGACCCAATTCAAACTTACTATCACTTTGGGTAGATTCACTATCTACTTAGATCTTCCAGGCAGAAATTTTCGCCATACTTCACTGTGCGGAAAACAAACTGCAAAAACACTACGTTAACCATATAATCTACATTAACTCTGATAGTTAAGTAGCACTGCTAGCGCTGAGATCAAACTTGGTGAACTCGAAGCTAGATGGACACTGCGTGAACCACCTAAATGCCTTAGGAGGTAGTTTTATGATGGGTTCCGGCTCTTGCGTGTATTTTAGGCAATGAAACTTCCGGCAAGTTCGCAGCAGAGAGCTCAAAGAGTACACAATTTGGATCTGAGCCATTTTGTGGAATCTCCAAAAGTCTTGCCCGATTGACCTTAGAAACGCTTTACCACAGCAATTACTTAAGATCTGGTCTGATACACCAGGCTTGAAACATCCTAAAATCTTAATCCGGCTTTCGATCGTAAATTCGCTTCCGAAGCCCTGGTATTAGGCAAAAATAAATTGTGCAATCTGGTAAGAGCCCTGACTGGACACTGTTGTCTTAAAAAGCACATGTCCATTCTGGGACTAAGCAACTCAAGGATGTGCCGGTTCTGCTCCCTAGAGGAGGAAACGCCTTTACACATCTTGATGAATTGTGAACCCTTAATGCGCAAACGTAGCACTCATCTGGGAAACTATGTACTTCGCCTGGAAGAAGTTAAATTACTCACAGTTAAGCAACTCCTTCTATTCATTGGGGACATAGGGCTTAGCAGTGAACTATAGACATAGCAGCGATCACAATAGATATTTTAGGTCGCAGTGATACTGGTCTCTCTAGACCTGCATAACTGCTCGTACATCATAAAAAATACCATCAGGTGGACTGTGTGCTCGTTTGTCACCCGTATTCTATAAAAAAAATGCCGTCACGGGACGCTCGGCAGATGCGAAAGATCATAGTTGATATTTCGTAAACCAATGAAAGAATATGGAGTATTATTTTATATTTTATTTTAATTAAAAAAATGGAGTTTCGTCAATAAAATCAATATATTTTCCTAATACTCTAATTATAATCATGAACGCGTCAAGTATACTATAGTCGAAACAAAAACACATCTAGTACAAAACTTACGCACACACACGAACGAGTCAAGACAGTTGGCGTAAAGGGGGCATAATGGCATAAGAGAGCGTCACACCGTTTGCCGTCATGGCAGTCGGTTTTACCGCCAAGATGCACGAATAGATGTTTCAAATTAGAAAAAATCATGTACAATATAAGATTTAGCGTATTTGCGCATGTAGGTGTCCGTGAGTGCGTATAATATATGAGTAGAGGATTAACAGAAAAGTTGCAAGTTTTGTCTCGTAGGTGTCATTAGAGGCGACTATTGGAAATGCAAGAAAAGTCTTGAGGTTCTGATAGACCGTTTCTTTTATAGATAATGGGTGACAAATAGGTACACTGTCCATCTAGTGGTAAGTGGATGCTGTGGCCCATTGACATCTATACTCAAATGGACCTCAATTAAGAATCAAAATGCAGATGTGTTGTCACCCCTGAAGACTAAAATAATGAATACGAAACATCAGCACCACTAAACTAAGAGTGTCATCCTTCCCCTACCATTAAGTTGACTGTATGCTCGTTTATTAAACATACTTACTAATTTAATTGGGTTTGATACAGTTAGAGATTAATGTTAGGAGTGATGTAGAAAATATTTTATACGAAAAATTACAAAAAAATTTGTGATCCGTCGCGGAATATCTGGCAGACGTGAAACATTGAAATTATTTTATACAAGTAATATGCATAAAAGGATTATTTACGACGGGAAATAAACATGGCATTATTAAAAATAGAATATTAATAATTTCTTTAAGAAAAAGATGACTGTCTATTTAATAAACATTTGTATTAATTAAATACGAAAACCAAAAATGCAACATTTCTTTAAATTGAGGCAACTCAATTCTTTTAATTTGTGACTTCTATAATAGTTGTGTTCAATGTTGCCTCTGACAGTATTAATGCGACAATTGGTCGATGATAACTGAAGTACAATTATCATCGACCAACTGTCGCAGTAATTGTAAAGTGTTACAAAAGTGTTGAATAAAACATTATCAAGGTACTCGTAGCTGTAGTGTGGCGACGCCAATAGTCAATCTGACCCAGCTCTATAGATGTTTCACGTCAAAAAAATTTTTCGTAAAACTGAAAAATTGGTAAAATAAATGATCTTTGATTATCGTATATCTTTAATTAAATGCATAAAACTACCAAGGTGAATCCAGAGCACGAGCAAGAGGAGGATAGCAGATGCTCTTCTTTATATAAGAAAATTATGCCTTGATCATATGATGATATGATATAGCCAGTTTAGCAAACTTGGTTCCGTAGTTAGACTTTATTATCAGAACCCACCGACTCTTGTACAGAATACACAATGAACTAAGGACATAGATTTGACTTAGTTCATATGAAATGATATATATTTTTAATGTATAAATATATCGGAAATGACAACAGGAGATCCCACTTTTGATCTTGGAAATACATCAGGATAGCGTTAACTGTTAAAAATAATAAAAGTGTGAGAGCGGATGTTCAACTTGCTCTCTTGCTTACGCAGTTTAATCATTATCAGTAATAAGACAACGTAACGCACTATACATTCAGTATAGTGAAATTACAGTTCGACCACACCGTAACACGTCTCTGCCACAATCACACACCAGTGTAACGTGAGGTACGTAATTACATGATAACACCAAAATATGCAAACCAACAGCAACACTACTTATCTCAATGTAACACAGGGCAGCCTCTCAGCAACACCAATCCTCCTTGCCTGCACTAGAAGAATTACAACAACGAACAGAACCACGACACTATCTTAGCACTAGTAGAACGACCACACTCGTTGAATGACTTAAGCGGAATCTCTCGCGCACGGCACCTACAGTGAACTTTATACTACAGACACAAGAGGGGGTTTCTCGATATACCCTCCCTTCTACCTCGATCCAACCGGGTATTTTATAGACGCTCCGACACGGCCATCCTGACGTACGACCGTCCTCGGTCGTGTATCTTTATGCATTCCTGTAACAAACAACAATTCGTCCGCTCGTCCATCCTGACATGAGTGGGTACATATTATTAGTTCGGAAAACTAATTGTTAGATGGCGCTGCTTGCCGCACTATGGCACCATCAATTCATGACACGGCTATTCTGACTAGCATCCGTCCTCGGTTGCAGTGCCTGGAAACAAAATATGCTCAGTGATTAATCTAGCTCGGCTATTCTGCCAATAGAAACAAGGTTGATTCAAAATAGTACTTCACTTCTCCCAAGTCTAAGTACAATAGTCAACTGTCATAATTGACAATGCCTTGTTATTAAGGCTTCTTACACAGTGCTTCCTGCACAACATGATTTATCGTGGAAGGTCCGATCAACAAGTTCCAATACAGTAATTTTAACAATTTTGTTACTCTTTACCATAATTCATAAGCAATGCATATTCAACTCGTAAACTTTCATCGAAATCTGTGCACAAACACAGACCAGAATCGCACCAACGATTCTTTACATATCCACCGTCACATATGCCAGAATCGCACCAACGATTCTCCACATATCTGCCGTCACATATGCTACAATACAGGAGGGGCTCTGTGCACCAACACAGGCCAGAATCGCACCAACGATTCTTTACATATCTGCCGTCACATATGCCAGAATCGCACCAACGATTCTCCGCATATCCACCGCCAAATATGCTACAACACATCTGCCGCCACATATGCCAGAATCGCACCAACGATTCCCTACATATCTGTCGCCAAATATGCACCAACACAGACAGAAATCGCACCAACGATTTCCTACAGACCCATCGCCACATGTTACTCATGAGGTGCGGTCTAAAGTTTTGAGTATGAGTATACAAGCATTCTTAATCAAATTTGGTCTCACTACCACTGTCATCAACTATGACATCTAACTCTCGAGGAAACTTGGTGATCGGGGATCTTCCTCACATGATCATGGGGGTATTTGTGACTTTGCACACTAAACTTTGACAGATTCCGGTTAAATTTACAAAATTACTTACACTTTTGCCACAACACAATCTTTGATGATAGGGCATTCGGCCCAGAATCATAATAAATGGGTACGACTACCAGTATTCATCAGCACACTGCTGGGATTACTCACATAGTAAACATCAACACGTCGCTCACTGCTCGCCTCTGCGGCAGGCGTAAGGCAAGCGCACGTGGCTATTAAAACAAACCAGCACACGCCATAGCTAGCTGCCATGAAGCAAGCTCACATGGTCAAAACAACAGCACAGGGCGTGCCGCACTCGCACAGCGAGCCGTCGCATCTCACCAGCGCCAGCGAGATGCTGCACCGTACCACGCACTCCAAGCGTCAACGGAAGCAGCAGGTTCACCTGAGGGTTCACAGGCATCGTCGGGGTTGTCGTCATCGTGATCTGCGTAAAAACAAGTTGTTAATGTCAGGACAATATACACAGTTGCCTATCCTCTCATCCATCACGCATACGAAGTCCTCAAACTGAAATACGCTCTCATACCGATGACTATAATAAAGCACTTTACTTTCACAAGTATGGATACATCTCGTATACGAAGTATCTCACACATACTCTTACATGAACTTGCAAGTTCCCACGTTAACCACGTGAATCACGTCAAAAACGCGAACCAGGATAGAGCCTGCCAGGACAGACCCTGACGCATGTTCAGAGAACACGACTTCCGCGCATACAGAGTATAAGACTTCCGCGCACACAGTGTACGACTTCGGCGCACACATAGTGTAAGACTTCCGAGGCACGGCCGGGACGGCGCCTGCGTATACGCGTCTGTTGAAACCAGGCCATGTAATAGCTGGACCCGGCAGTGCGTTCCGACCAGCGAGGCACACACACTCACCTCAAACTCACGCACATGTAGTCACATCACACGTGCTACTGTAACACAAAAGAAAACATTAAAAGGATTTAGTAATAAACTTTTTCTTATCAAATAAAAATGCAGCAGTACTCTCAGGACACTATTCATCTTTCCAGGGCACCATATACTGAGCTGCGGCTACACGACCTCCTCTGGTACGGTCCGATTCTCTTGTAAACTTAAATACTCTCTTCAATGTCAGAAGTAATTTGCTCCACTTCAATTTCGTTAATTATACTTTGGTTTTCCAGCATTTTTCGCAACCAATTAAAAATGTAAAGACTTATTCTTACAAAATATTTTTTAAGACAATGTTAGGAATAAATTTACTTTCCTCATGTATCAAATGGTGATCGGTAGCAGCGGCAATTAACGTGGTCGCGGCGTCATAAGCCGACAGCATATTTCCACTCAAGAGCGAGCGCCACAGCACCACGCGTTCCACTAAACGCTCAACATCAAATCCCAATTTTATCGACTACGTAATACTCGCAGTAAACTGTAACACTTATCAACACATTAGAACACAGAAGTACAACTTAGTGTTTTTAATTAATAGCACGTTAAAGTTAAACATTTTTTTTTTCGGTACATCGTTTAAACATTTTAAACTTTAAAATTAGCCCATGTAAATCATACCTCGTGTATCAAATTATAGCATAACTTGAGCAAGTTAAACTTCCACTGAATGCAAACTATAGCTCATTTAGAATACCTCCATTTTGGGTACGTTAAGAAATAATGAAAGTACTTGCGGGTACTTTTTATTATAAATCTAACAAAATGATTTAACTTTTGGCTTAAAACATTTCACTGTAAACTTTCACTCTACACTTTAATGATTCGTCAGTGTAGTAAATACGACAACAAACTTGATTTAAGAAATTGAACACAAAAACAAAACGCGAGGCACATCATAGTATTTCACCAACTTTATAACCCTCACACTATTCAAAGGTTATAACAGGTGGGCAGTAACAGGGACTTTATCCCACTTCTGATATCGGAAATGACAACAGGAGATCCCACTTTTGATCTTGGAAATACATCAGGATAGCGTTAACTGTTAAAAATAATAAAAGTGTGAGAGCGGATGTTCAACTTGCTCTCTTGCTTACGCAGTTTAATCATTATCAGTAATAAGACAACGTAACGCACTATACATTCAGTATAGTGAAATTACAGTTCGACCACACCGTAACACGTCTCTGCCACAATCACACACCAGTGTAACGTGAGGTACGTAATTACATGATAACACCAAAATATGCAAACCAACAGCAACACTACTTATCTCAATGTAACACAGGGCAGCCTCTCAGCAACACCAATCCTCCTTGCCTGCACTAGAAGAATTACAACAACGAACAGAACCACGACACTATCTTAGCACTAGTAGAACGACCACACTCGTTGAATGACTTAAGCGGAATCTCTCGCGCACGGCACCTACAGTGAACTTTATACTACAGACACAAGAGGGGGTTTCTCGATATACCCTCCCTTCTACCTCGATCCAACCGGGTATTTTATAGACGCTCCGACAAATAAAATAATGTTTCGTTTGTCTAATGTAATTTTTTTCAAATCAACCATTTAATAACTGGCCAATTTTGAGTCGAACCCGCACATGAAGGGTTCCGTACCATCGTAATACACGTTTCTAGTAGGGGAGCCCCTTTTAATTTTTAATTTATTTTTATTATTTTTTTGTTATAGCGGCAAAAGAAATACAACACTGTGTGAAAATTTTAACTGTCTACCTATTACGGATTGAGATACAGCCCGCTAACAGACATACCACTGGACGGACGGACGGACTCCCCTTTGTTACTATTTGAGTACGGAACCCTTAAAATCAGGTTATTTTAACCGTAGAAAAGTGCGATATAAAGTGCATAGGTATTCTATTTTTTGTGTTTTTAAGTAAATATTACAATATCAAATAGTACCTATATTCACAATAGAAAGCAATAACAGACCTTTCAGTAACGAAAATATGTTCTATGATGCACTCAAAGAAGGATCTTAAAAATTTTGAGTTTATCAGTGTATAACGCCCGATTTAATCGCCACTATACCCAGTGTTTATAGCTCTAAACTGCACTTACCTTTACTAGTTCTCACTCAACTCATTTTTATGAGTTTTATATGGGGCCATTAGATTTAGTGTAGAATCTGAGTGCCCTTTCTTTTACAGAGTGCAGCGGACTGGGGCATTGGTTTTGCATGTCACACTGCTGATTATATAGATTTAGATTTATTTGGTTATAAGGACTAATACCAAGGTATCAATAATGTGGCCTAGTTTTTACCGGCGTTACTATTGCATATTTTAACATGAAAAAGTAGTTATTGTGACATAACCGTAATAGTTAGACATACATATGGTACTGCAGATTTTTTGTAGATATTGATATCCTCTATAAAACTGTAGTACATCACTTTGCTCTATTGTCAATAGTTTCCGTAGCGTACGCGTAAGAAGGATTCTTTTTAGTATTTTTTTTTTTGCACCTTGGCTTACATGAAGTTTTCATACGGATCAATAACATTTTTTGAAAATATTCTATCACCTATGTTCATCAGCGACAATGTTGTAATGTATTCTAATGGTGATAGATTTTTTCATAACAGTCCAGTACTTTCGGAGCCTATTCAATTCAAACAAACAAACAAATCTTTCATCTTTATAATATTAGTGTAGAAAAGCTAAATCAAGCAAAATAAAAGATTTACAAGAAGCAGAAAAAAAAGTATATAAACGTAAGCATAACTTTTATCAGTTCGATTCAACTTTTCATCAAGCAGATCAAAACTTTAAATGGTATTAATTAAATCATAAATGAAAACATTTTTAAGTTATTCAATGGTAAGAGATCTAACCATTACGATAATATACTTTAGCACAATATTTAAAGGATAAGTTAGCGACATTTAACAGGAAAGCGATTATAAAAAGCCAATTATGTAATTGAGCTTAAATTTGACTAATTTAGTTCAAATATTTATATCATCCAGCGGTTTAAAGTAATCGCTGAAAACTAGGATTAAATTTTGCATAACTTTAAATATACTTGTTTTTTAAAATAAATCTACCTACTGTAAATTAAGTTGCAGTAATTGCCTTTTTAGATTTTTAGTATTTTGTGCCTCATTGTAGAAAAATTTGTTTTCATTTTATAATTGTTCAAGATTTTAAGATAGGACAGGACTTAGTTCATGTTAACTAGACTGCGCGCCCTAAGAATTTGTATTCAGAGAGAGGCAAGATATAAAAGGCTTTAAGCTAGGAAGGGCCGTAGAGTTCGACAATTATTTGAAGCCTGTTCAAAAGCTGAATAGACAGAAAGCCTTAACCATTGTGCTAGTTTGCATTTCAAAGGCTGTAGAATAAGAATGACTGCTAGAGAGGTAAATAAATTAAGTAAAATGTCAATTCCACAAGACATCTTGCCCTGTATTTCTAGAACACTGAAAAGTTTCCGATTCAGCGGAATTATAAAGTTTAATTAGTATCGGGACTGCCAACGACACTGTGTCAATGCAGAGATATTCTAGTTTTTCGTTAATTTAAGATTAAAATACTAGCTGGCCTGCAAACGTTGTCCTTTCCTTTACAGTTGATAGTACAATGAGTTTAACTCCACACATTTTAGTTCAAATATCTATTTTTGGAATAACTCGATCACTTATCGGGTCCAGATTATGCGATTTTCTAATTTGGTACTAAACCAACATAATATATTGTGAATATGAGTCATTTTTTAAACAAATGCAAAAAAGGAAGATGTGCACAATTCGTCTATATACATGTACAATAATATATTTTATAAAAATGTTCGGGTATAACTTCTTATTGTATGAACCGATTTAAATAATTATTTTTATTAGACAGGTTATGCTTCACGGTAGTTTCATATAAATTAGAAGAACAATTCCATCTCTAATGCCCAAATACTCAAACGCTGCTCAATTTTTTAAGATATGTTAACTCTTGTGCTGTCTCTATCAATCAAATAAAATTATTTTCTTTTTTTATCTTAAAATTGCGTTTGAGTATTTGTTCATAAGGGCTCAAAAATAGGAGTTGAAGATAGATGCAACTATTTAAACGGAATTTCAGACGTTAACTTAAACTTGGTTCACCCAAAACGGTAAGGTTCAACTTTAAAAACAAAGTAAAACCGACTTTATAAACTGAAAAAAATTAAACAATTTTCATATACTAGCTTATAAAGTGCATTTATTTTCCGATACGTTTTCTCTTACCACTGACTTACTAGTTGTGGAAATTATTAAATTATTTTTAGGTTTTTACTTAATCTATATACCTTCTTGAAATAATTAAAGAATATGTTAGTAACATCAATAAAGCGCAACCTATTGGCTCCTATCATTACCTGATTAAAACCCTATTCACATACAAAAATATATTTTGTGAATATGACCTCAACAGAGTAGGTCGTTCAGAATTTTCACTCAAAGACAGGCCACCGATTAAATATTAAAATATGTATAGTAATAATAATGTCCTAACTTGTATTAATTACCTCACTCTTTCTATTGAAATTTGGATGTTTTGTTTCAATAGCCTCACGTATCATCCTTGGCAGGAATCGATGTTCTCTCGCGAGAATTTGTGGTCTATTAAATCTATGCAATGGCGGGGACCGTCTAGGATATGATCACAAAATGCAGATTTCCCGGACGGAGCGTTAGAGTCTTACGTCAGCTATATCTACTTTTAACGTCGGGAATATTAATTAAGTTAATATAGGTACGCGATAAAATCCGTTAAAACTAGTTTTTTTTTTAAATAATTAAGCCAAGCTTAAAAAATAGTAAATTTTTTTAAACAAATATAAAATTTATGTAAAATGAATAACTTCTAAAGATATAATAAAACCTAATAAAATTCATTTATTTTCGAATCATCGATATTTATAAAGTTATAAATGAATTAATAAAAAGTTTAGAAGTAAGCGTCGGTGCCATCGTGGTTATCAGAGACATTAATGGTATTTATTGAATTCTATAAAATAATTTGAACTTATACCGTAAGCAAAATCTCTCCCTTACGTCATGTTTTTTTTTATAGAATAAGGGTGAAAAACGAGCACACAGTTCACCTAATGGTAGGTAGATATTGCGGCTCATTTTATCCTAGATTAATAATCAAAATGCAAAATGTAAATTTTGTCACCCGTATGGACCTATCCGCAAGCACACTTACCTACGCTCTTATGTTAACTTTACTTGTCAAAAAAGTATGAGAAACAGACTACGGGTGTGAAAAATAATGAATGACTGGTTTATTGTGACGTATGTTTACATTTTCTGTTTGCTTATTTTCTATGTTATGCGTCAATGTTCAATTTGCACACATTTTAAAGTTAATGTCATTGTTATTCGTCACAAACTGTCGACATATGAAAGCTAATGAGGCTTTGTTGTTGGCAGTTACTCAATGAACGATCAATAGCTTTTAGTTGTAATGATTAAAATTTTGCAGAGTTTAATGACTTCTTATATTTACGCCAATACTCAACATTAAACAAAGCCAATTTGACAGTCACCTTGTGACCATGGGCACTGTGAAGTGCCCGAAACGTCGGCAATTAAAAGGCTAAAATTAAACGCGATAAAATCGGTAAAATTAATTGTTCATTGTCATGTCTAGTGTAGACATCTATATCCATCCACGATTGAATATCAAAATGAATCAATATGGGTTAGCCTGATTGGGGAAGGACTACCATCTCACAGAGTACCAGCGTAAAATTGAAGTTTAATGCTGGTCTGTTTCGAATGATGAGTGTAGAAAATCAGAGTCCCTTTTTACTGGAAATGAGGCATTTAATATTAGTCATCATGAATGACAACGCATCTCTTTCCACGCTCTTACTTGCCGCCAAATAGCAGTTCTTGTATTGCTGTGTTCTAGTCTGCAGGGTGTAGAGCTTGATTGCAGACAATAACTGAGTCCTCAGAGGTAATCTGTAAACATCTATAGCCTCCTTTGTTTGAATTTTGCTGCAGGTGTCCACGCACTGTAGTCGTGACCTATCATCAATAAATTCTTCTGAAGTACGCCCGTTCACATCGGTGTAAGATAACAATATTTTTTTTTTTCAAATCTTATACCAAATCGAAATAGGGAAAATAGTAAAAATTGTGAGAGAAACTCTCATTGCGGAAAGAAGACGCAGTCTATATGGTTTTAAATAGAATAATAATAGTAATTATAAGAAGTAGATTTTATTCATAATAATTGATTATTTAAATTGACTTTAATAGTAATTGATAATTGAAATTTTGGAAATGGAATTCAATTCATCAAATTAAATGGAAATTTTTGACATGATAGATTTTTAACTGCGATGCAAAATCTTTGCAAAATCATTGTACTGCATAATTAATTTAATCGAACCTTAACGAGATTTCAAAAATTATCAAGGAAGATATTAGATATTTCATTTAGATATAGAATGTTGTAGTTAGATTTGATTAGTTTTGATTTCGACTAGCTTATCAAAAAAAATCTAACGCACCTAAATCAAATATGAAATTAATCGATACTAATTTTGGAATTGTTTTCTTTACAAAATCATTTTCATTGTAGCATGATTCTTTTATATAATTAATAGAATCAGGCGTTACTTTGCGGAAATCCATTATATAAAAGCTTTTACAAAAATTTACTTCGCAAATATCCGCGTTATAAAATAAAATGATGTGTCTTACCTAGGGAGGGCGGGAGGTGCTTCTTCATACTAGGTAAGACACATCATTTTATTTTATAACGCGGATATTTACGATGATTCTTTTAAGTTTATTTCCAACATTTTCAAAATCTTAATAATACATTATGAACATATTCGTACGCTATTGCTCATATTTGCTCTCATTGACGCAGAGCAACCGTAATTCTAACTCACAATCTCAAAGGCATATTTGCTTCAATTAACCTGTCATTCAAAACTCGCATGAGTTAAAGCTGGAAATTCGCTGAGTGAAAATGGTTTTCTAAAAAATAAAACAATTAATGTTTGAGTTTTCAGCA
This sequence comes from Parnassius mnemosyne, assembly GCA_963668995.1. Lineage (NCBI taxonomy): Eukaryota > Metazoa > Arthropoda > Insecta > Lepidoptera > Papilionidae > Parnassius > Parnassius mnemosyne. The sequence goes on along the minus strand of CAVLGL010000115.1, from coordinate 64,272,302 downwards.
GACTTCGAAAACGAGGTTCTCAATTGGACTGAGTTTTTATACAAATGTTACGCGATATCTTCGTCAAGTGAATCTAGGAAGTGTGAGGAATAATATAGAATGCCTCTCTTTTAGTGAAAGGCGCCTGATGATACTATATTTGATTAGAAAATATATATCTTAGAGCTTTTTATTGCATTACAGCGTATGTTGCTTACGCATGAGTCCTATTACCATTTAACCCTTTATGACGATTGCGTGGCGCCGTGGCTTAGTATTAAAATGCAGCGCTAATGGACACGGGCTCGAATCCCGCGCAGAAAAAGTATTTGTGTAGCCTACAAATTATATCAAAAGCATAAGGGACCAATAATTTATTCATAAACTAGTTCCTTTAATAGCAATAGGGCAGTAAGCTAGATAGAGATAAGCATTAACAGCGGTGCTGCTGGCCGTGGGTTTGAATCTCGAACGGAATAACTACGTAGAAATAGTAATTACGGATTTAAATATTTACCCTTGTGCAATTTATGTAAACTCTTTTTGTAAGGGCGGGTAGATATACAAAATTAAATAAAACAAGCGGTGTGTAAGATATTAAGAAAATTAATTTGAATGGCCCACATGTGTCATTAAGTGTGGAATATCAAATGCCCATCTTAGCTTCTTACAGTAGCACGGATTCGAGTGGTTCAACTTTCAATGGCTTTTCTGCATAGATCTGGCTGAATTTGAGCTATGGCCTGTGTTATGTTCACCTATAGGGAATCGGTCACTTGCAGTTTGTTTGCATAGACCCGCGATTTCAAGAAACTCCACAAGAAATAGTTTAGCGGGGTCAAATCGCATGACCTTGGTGACCGATTCACATCACCCCTGCGAGATTAAGCTCACCCTCAAATCGCTCATGGAGAGTATCAATCGTGGCATCCGCTGTGTAGCACATAGCGCCGTCCTGCTGGAACTACATGTGGTAGTCTAGGTCCATATGGTTCAATTAGCGCCATAAGAAATTGGTTATCATCGTTCTGTAGCGCTCGCCATTGACAATGACTGCCTCACCAGCGTCGTTTTCGAAAAAGTACAGACAAATAACGCCGCCGGCCCAAAATTCACACCCAACGGTAACTTTTTGAGGATACATTATCACCTGGTGAATCGCGAGAGGGTTGGTGTCGTCCTATATACGGCATTTATGCTTGTTATCACAGCCATTCATCCTAAATGCGCCTGGTCGCTAAAGATTTTTCGGTCAAAATTGGGTTCTTCCAAACAAAAAAGCCCAGTCAGCGAACAAATGGCGTTGTCTATGGTCATGAACTTTGAGTAACTGGGTCAGTTGGATCTTGTACGGGTGTAGACCTAAGTCCTAATAAAAAAATCGCCAAGTTGTAGTCTACGAAAGGCCGAGTACTTGTGCACGGCGAGGAATCAATTACCTCGGGTTCTGCTGTACACTTTCACGAACCGCGACGATGTTCTCGACCGATCCCTCGGTTCTTGAACCGGTCGTTTCAAATTTGGCCACCAAACGCTGAAAAGTCGATTGTGAAGGGCCCCCACAATGGTGTGGGCAATGCGCGAAACGTTTGCACTAATGAACACTCATTTTGATAATAAAGTTTTATCATTTGAACATGCTGTTCAATCGTGTAACTTGCCATGGTAATTTGACATAAGTAACAGAATTATAAACAAAAGACTTGGTAGATGTCACTAAAACAAAAGGGCCGCCACTGGCCGCCAAAATCTACCCGAGCCAATTTACAAACCTTTTATAAAAATTGCCTCCACGATACAGTCAAAATCATAATGAAAAATAAGATAAAAAGAAAAGAAGAGAGAAATATTTTTAGATATTTGGATTTGGATTGGTTTGAATTACGTAGGTTTTCGAATTAACCTTTCGTGATTCGAAATGAAATAGCCGAGCGCAATAATTTCTATCTTCATATTTTTTACGTTTGAAATTCGAAATAATATTACAGTGTTTTTACGTTTGAATTTTTTATTTAGGTAAAATATTACCTAAATAAAAAATTCCGCCCATTTGCCCAATACATTTCTATTTATAACAGGTTTATATCTGATCCAGTCAATATTAATGTTATTCAAAAGTACGATGGGAATCTCAAGTTTACGATACAAGTATTTTATGAAGGTTGAATTTGTTATTTGGTATTGCTATAAATGAGTTTTTGGAGAGTTAGTTGTAGCGCGATATTTCGTATTTAATTTAATGGAATAAGGCTTCCTTACATTTGCAAGCAAATTTTATGCAGTAAGGCTTCTTTACATTTGCAAGATTTAATCGAAGTAGTAACCTGCATTTGTTTTTACTTTAAAATACTACTATGAATGCTGTCACCACTAATCATTCTACTAATGCTTCTTTAACTGCTCCAACTAAGCTATATTATGGTTCTAGCACGAATAGGTCGGCTCAACCGGGGTAGCGCCAAGATCTCACAGAATACCAATGTGAAACAGCAAAATAATGCTGCTGTTTCAAATAGTGTAGAGAACCGGAGACCCTTTTTATACTTATATTCTATTAAAAAATAAGCTTTAAATGTTTGTAGTGAGATTCGAGCCCACGACCATTAGTTTTATAGCCCGTACACATATATTTATGGCAACCTTATAGCGAAGTTACAAAACTAAACATCTCGTTCATTAAACTAAACATCTTGTGCTAAAATTCAAATCTCCAAAATGTTCTAAATTGAACTATAAAAATTATTTTACAGTAATACGTGTAATGTGCCACAATGTAGTGACAGTGTAAGAATATCCTGTCCTATGGGTGTCTAATTGGCGATAGAGGGAGAGAAACCAGGATATGGTTAGCAGCGTCATTTTGATATAAACTAGACAAATACAACAAAATTAAAAACTGCGGTTGCCAATCCGCCGTCCAGGCTTGACGACTAGACAATCTATTGAGAAGCCTTATGTTCAGCAGTAGTCTTTTACAGACTGTAACGATTACTGTAATATAATAGATGATAATAATGTTGCACTGGTGAAAACTTTCCATCCGCTTGCATTTAAGTTTTATAGGAATTGATTCAAAACCTCAGAAAGTGACACTTCAGTCAATAAAAAAGACAGTGTTGTGACAAATGACAGTTCTCTTTCTATGATCAATGGTCGCTGTATAGTTTACTTTCATTGTCTATAAGCACAGAGTAACTAAATCGATGAGATGCCATTTTGAAAGTCGATAAAAGTAATTGATAAACATCAATTGTTTACCACCACAGGGTATCAGGATATATTTAAATGAATTATCTGTATTTTTCCCGAATTCTACAGATTTTTTTGGGGTAGTGTACATAGACCTGACCCATTTTGAAACATTTCATTTCTTCGATTACATTTATAATGTCATCTGAGACAGCAAATGTAGCTGTAGTCTGCAATCGACACGGTTGTGTACAGGAACAAACATGAAAGATTTCAGAACGTATGCGGTGCGACTTGTTCAATTACAAATTCAAAGCTCGTATTCAAGACTCGATTTGAGATCGAGATGTTACTTTGCCTAATCTCACAAATGAAAAAAATAATAATTAGCTACCAACTTGTATAGGTACATCTTTATTTTGTCATGCTATAGGTATTTTTATAAAACTTTAGTGACAAAATGAACTTGCAGTCCATCTAGTGGTAAGTGGTAACTACTGTAGTCCATGGACACCTGCAGCCAAATTCAAACAAAGGAGGTTACAGATGCGTTGTCACCTCTGAGGATTAAGATGGATGCCTCACATCCTGTAATTAGATTGGGAGTCATACCCTTCAGACCGCTGCACGGCAGTACAAACACTGCTCAAAAGCGACATAGAATAAGGTGCAGTCGAGTCGAAACATTGCACAGCTGACCTTGCGTGATCATAAACGGATAAGCGCATTCCGCACTTCGCACTCCATCTTGTCTGAATTTGGCTTTGAATTTGAATGTTGAAACGTATCAGCTCTCGCTTAAGGCAAATTTATAGAGAATTTTATTCCTTACAACTATATTACCATAGTATAGCTGAGAGGATATTTAGATACTAGGCTAGCTGTTACAGCCTATTAAAGTCCACTGCTGAACAAAGGCTTCCCCCATATTCTGCCTCATAGGTGTGATAGTAGGTAATAGGTGGGATAGGACGATATGGAGTAGTAGGTATTCTTACATCGCCACTACACGGATTACTAGGCTAGTACTTAATATAAATGTTACGATTTGGTTTTAAAAATTTTCACTGTCAAATGCTACGTATATTTGTATTATTTTGTTTTGTTATTTGGAGGCCAATTTTGGCTTGCAAATTTCAACAAAAAGATCAGAAAATATATAAGAGAGTTGTTATAATAATAATTTTTTGATTTCAGACATAATACTAATTAATAAAGGAAAATATTTCTGCTGCGCCTTTGACAACTGTCAAAGCGTAACGACTATACATACAATGCTTATCAATATGGAATAAATCCAGAGAAGTAATGTAATAATATTTCATTTATAGAGTAAAGTGCTTTTATCTAGGCCGTAAATGATTGTTTCAGGGAAAGATGCGGGGTACAGCACATTTCAAGTTAATATGAATATGTAACATAAAGGCTTTTGAGTGTTGTAGAGACCTGTTTAGATTTTTTAATGAATATCTCTCCTCCGCTACATTCGAGCCGGATTTCCTACAGTGTCAAAATTGTGCTGACGGTAGGCTGTTTAAAGGTAAAAGGGGATTAAATATACATATTAAACGACGTCATAGTAAAAGTATTTCGGCTTCACAGCCTGCCGTAGAAATTCATAACTTTATTAGCAATTCCTCTAGTGACACAAATTTTTCCCTTTTTTCGGAGCAAATTTACAATTATTATCGTAATGTACCAGTGGTTAAAAGAATTCCTAGAGGTGCGAGGATGCAGCTCGCTAAAGCATTGTTATGCACTATTCAAAATTGTTTCACTAATAGTGAAAATAGTTGGCAAAAATTATTTACTTTCGCGTATTCCCATTTTCATTTTGATAAAACAATAAATAAATCATTTACGTCTCAACTAAAAGAGACATCTATTGAAAATTTTGATTACCCAATTAATACTCATTTATCTCGACTACGTCCTAAATTTGATTTAAATAAAGTAGTTGAGTCGAAAGTAATGGATGGCGACTTAAAAAATGCATCCCGTATTTTATTCTCAGACGACATCCTGGCTCCTCGTAATGTCGAAACTATTGAAAGCCTTCGTGAAAAACATCCTTCGGTCAAACCGTCTCAGGGTTTACCGCTGCCTCCCAAGACTTCTATGCAACATTTACAAATTTCGGAAAAAGAAACTTTAGAAGCAATTATGTCATTTTCGAATGGCTCTGCTGGCGGCATTGACGGAATTACGCCTCAACGTCTTAAAGATCTTGTAAGCGCTTCTGCCGGTGACGCCGGCGGAGTACTTCTTAAAAACATTACAAAATTATGTAACTTTATGCTTTCTGGTAATGTTAATCCAAATTTCATTCCATTCTTATATGGGGCAAGATTATGTGCCTTCAAAAAAAAGGATAACGGTATCCGTCCTATTGCCGTTGGTTCCACATTTCGACGCTTAACTTCAAAATTAGCTTGCAGGTACATAATCTCTAACCTTAAGACCAAATTTCAGCCTACTCAACTAGGTTTTGGTACAAGAGGTGGCGGTGAGGCGGCGGTACATTCAGTGCGTACATTTTTAACAAACTCTGATGCAGATGTTCTTGTGAAGGTTGACCTAAGGAATTCTTTTAATTCTATCGATAGGGTAACCTTGCTGAAAGAAGTGGCTAACAATACCCCCGAAATTTATCATTACGTTTGGCAATGTTATAGTCAAAATACTAAATTGTTTTACGTAAACCATGTTATCGATTCTGCTGTCGGTGTTCAGCAGGGTGACCCACTGGGTCCAGCACTTTTCAGTTTGGGAATTCAACCCATTATTTCAAATTTGAAATCCAAGCTGAATGTCTGGTACCTAGACGACGGTACATTGGGAGGTAGAGCAGATGACGTCCTCAGCGATCTTACTCATATTTTTCGAAATTTTAAAAATATTGGCCTTGAACCAAATAGCAATAAATGTGAAATATTTTTTTCTAATAATTTATCTACATCTCATAGAGACATTTTAATTCAAAATTTTAATCATATTTGTCCAGGAATAAAAACTGTCAGTACGGAATCAAAATAATAATAATACCTGCTAGGTGCCCCGTTGTTTTTCGATAGTATTAAACCTGTTTTAAAAACAAAATTTCATCAGTTTTTTTAACCACGTTGATAAATTGTATAAATTAAACCCCCACATAGCTCTTACTATTTTAAAATATTGTCTTCTTGTACCTAGATTTACATACTTACTCCGCTCGAGTCCAGTCTGGAAATGTTCGGATATTTTACAAGATATTGATAATAATCTCAAAATAGCTATAGAAAAATTCTAAATTTAACTTAAATACAACAGCCTGGACTCAAGCTACTTTACCTATAAAATTTGGTGGCATTGGTGCGAGAAATCTTTCTAGCGCTGCATTGCCTGGTTTCCTTGCTTCCTTGCATAGTGTCAGTGACTTATGTAACTTAATTTTAAATAATAAAGTAGACCTATGCTTTGCTACAGAGGCAGGGCAGACATGACAAATGCTCTGTCCACAAAATATTCCACTGGCAGTTAACCAACAAAAACAGTGGGATATTCCGTTGGTACAGGGCGTGCAGAAGGATTTGTTTCATAATTTCTACTAAGAATACTAAGGAAGACTAAGAAATCTAGTCACTGGTTACACGCTTTACCATCAAGTAATCTCGGCACATTACTTGATAGGGAAAGCTTGCGTATTGCCGTAGGAATCCGACTAGGAGCGGCGATTTGTCAACCCTATCAGTGGCCCTGTGATAGCGGCGTCGACAAGTTTGGGCTTCACGGACTTTCATGTAAGAAAAGCGCTGGTAGGTTTTCACGACACAGTTCTTTGAACGATGTCATCCGAAGGGCTCTTGCCTCTATAATTGTTCTTTCGGTTTTAGAGCCTTGTATTTAGAGACGATGGCAGGAGACCCGACGGTATGACATTGGTCCCTTGGGAGAGAGGTGAAGCCCTAGTGTGGGATGCTACTTGCGTAGACACTCTGGCGGCCTCTCATCTCAGGGGTACCTCGTTTGAAGCCGGGGCGGCATCAGAGGCAGCTGAACTGAGTAAGTGGCGCAAATATGAGTCTCTGAGAGATGACTACATATTTGTGCCATTTTCTGTAGAGACTATCGGTCCGTGGGGTCCACGTGCGGTGAAGTTCCTAAAGGAACTCCATCCGCGGCTGGTCGTTGCTGCTGGTGATAAGAGGGCTGGTTCTTTCCTCGCTTAAAGGCTAAGTATAACCGTTCAGCGGGGAAATGCAGCCAGCGTTCTTTGCACGATACCGCGGGGAGTAGGACTATATGATAATTAAGTTTCTAGTTATAAATTTTTTTTTATTATCATAGTTTTTAATATTGTAGATAAAATTAAGTATTATGTAGAATTTTCGTTTTAAATATCTTATTTTATAAAATAAATGTAATAATTAAAATTGTAATTTATATTTCAATTTTTTTTTTTTTTTTTTTTTTTATAGGACAGGGGGCAAACGAGCATGCGGCTCACCTGATGGTAAGTGACTACCGCCGCCCATGAACAACCGCAACACCAGGGGAATTGCAGATGCGTTGCCGGCCTTTTAAAAAGGAGTAGGCTCTTTTCTTGAAGGTCCCTAAGTCGTATCGGTCCGGAAAAATCCCTGGTGGTAAACTATTCCACAAGGAAGTTGTGCGAGGAAGAAAACATCTTCTAAATCGCACAGTGGTGGACCGCCAATCATCCAGATGGTGTGGATGGTATCGGGAGTTCTGCCGCGATGTGCGTTCGTGAAATTTGGCGGCTGGGATTAATCCGAACAATTCCTCAGAGCACTCCCCATGGTAGATGCGAAAGAAAATGCAAAGAGATGCAACATCTCTTCGCAGTGCCAATGAATCGAGCCGATCGGAAAGGGCTCGGTCGTCGACGATTCGAGCCGCTCTGCGCTGGATGCGGTCAAGTGGAAGGAGCTGGCACTGGGGAGCCCCTGCCCAGAGATGGGAACAGTATTCCATGTGAGGCCGAACCTGCGCCTTGTAAAGTTGCAGGCGGTGTGCCGGCATGAAATACTGTCCCGCTCTGCTGAGCACGCCAAGCTTTTTAGAGGCCAATTTGGCCTTCTCTTCCAAGTGACCACGAAACTGCACGTCACTCGATATGTCGACTCCGAGGATACCGATACTGGCTGAGGCAATAAGGGGAGTGCCTTGAAACTGAGGAGATACGACAAAGGGGTTCTTTTTAGCGGTAAACGCGCAAACTTGTGTCTTCTGAGGATTAAACTGGACTAGATTTAGTCGCCCCCAATCCGAGACTTTGTCCAGCAAAGACTCGACTTCAGACACAAGTTTGTTCCGGTACTCGGCGACGTTTTCCCGAGAAATATTGGCCCGGCCGGTGTATAGAGCATCACCAGTGCTGTCATCCGCATAGCAATGAATGTTACCAGTTAGCAACATATCATTGATATGCAGAAGAAACAGCGTTGGTGATAGCACACAGCCTTGTGGAACACCAGCGTTAATAGGCTTGTAGTCAGAACATGCACCGTCTACAACGACCTTGATGCTCCGATCTGCAAGAAAGCTGGTGATCCAATTGCACAATTTCTCGGGAAGCCCATAGGAAGGCAGCTTCGAAAGAAGCGCTTTGTGCCAAACCCGATCAAAGGCCTTCGCAATGTCCAGACTAACGGCCAACGCCTCCCCCTTGGACTCTACTGCCTTCGCCCATCTATGGGTCAGGTAGACCAGAAGATCACCAGCTGATCGACCCCGACGAAAACCGTATTGGCGGTCACTAATCAGCTGGTGATCCTCAAGGTACCGGATGAGCTGGCAGTTAATAATGGATTCCATTATTTTGGAGAACAAGGAGGTGATCGCGATAGGCCTATAGTTGGACGGGTCTGAGCGGTCGCCTTTTTTAGGGATCGGGTGGACAAAAGCTGTCTTCCATGAATTCGGGACTACGCCTTGGGAGTAGGAGTACCGGAAAAGACGCGTTAGGACCGGTGCCAACTCCGGAGCACACGTCCTCAGCACAGTTTAGGAACTTTTATTTATTATTTATTATTGTATTATTAACGATGGAGGACAACATCGCACCGTGATGAAACCTGAATATCTAAGAAACAAAATATTTTAGAAAAAATAAAGTTCAAACCAGTGTTTAGTTATAAAATGGCTCGTAAGTAGGGCCCATAACCTTTTACATTTAACATATAGAAGTGTTTAACAACTTCAATCTCTTCTTGACGGCAATCGTAGAGCAGTGAGGCTGGTGCGGCTCGACGGAGAGACGATATGTATATGCATCATGGATGTAAATACTAGAGCTTTCATTACGTATTATCTTGTATAGTAATTTTTGTTAGATTTCAATTTAATAAAAGAAGGAGGTTCTATATTCGACGCGTATGTTTCTGTATGATTTCTAAAACACAGATGAACTGATTTAATTTACTCTATTATAATTTAATAGGATATACCTCAGGGTTGGTGCCATTAATTATAGAAGAAAAAATTTCGACCACAAGTGTGAAAAAATACGTGATGTGTTTTTATTGTAACCATTTATGCAACATTCTAAATATTGCTTTTTTTTTATAAAATTAAGTGGAAAAAAAACCAACAGTCCACGTGATGGTAAACGGCTCCTGTATTCAATGTGCAATTGCTACCAGTTTCAAACAAGGAAGTATACAAATGCATTGTCACAACTGAGGACTGAGACAAATACCTCACAGACTGTAATTATACTGGCTTTTTTACCCTACAGACCGGAACGCAGCAGTGCACTTAGTGTTGTTTGGCGGCAACAGGTAAGAAGTTTGTACCTACCTAGACTGGCTCCTTAGCAGAAAGACTTTCTTAAAAATTTGAGTTGTTTTCGAAAAGCACAGAAATATTTATTATAAGTACCTTATTTATACATTTAGTACTCGTAGTACGTATGATAGCATTATAGCCAATGAGAAAGATAACTACAGAATGCTTTCGGGTTTAGGGAGTAAGGTAGTAGCGCAGATGTACTAAAATCGATATGGAGTCGGTTGACGGTAATTATAATTTGCATGCTATTATTAGGGAAACACGACTGCACTATATAAATTGTAAATTCTTTTTATACCGTGATTTTTGCAAATAAAGATTTATGATTTATTATTATGTTTATGTCTTTTTTTTAAAGCTGCAAGTGTCCATGGACTACAATAGTCATTTATCATCAGGTGGATTGTGAATTCGTTTGTCACTTAATTTTTACATAAAAAGTTGCAATTTGTGAAATTGAAACACCTCAACAATGCAGAAGAAATTCAATAAAAAAAGTAGGAGAGGCCCACGTCCATAAGTGCACTTTTACGGACTGATTACATATGATATACGAAGAAAAAATAGGACTTACTAGAATCCTATTTTTTAACCAGAGCGTAGTAGAGTTTAAAAGTAATCCCTCGAGTTGGATATATTTTATTTCAAATCAACTGCCTATACGACGCAATCGAGCGAAATACAGGAAAATTTAAACCGCCCAACTTTAGCAGATTTTGTCTGTAGGTATAAAAAGTCGTAAAAATTATTGAACGAAATTCAAATTTAACTTCGCATTAAGCCGTGCGTTGAACCGCAAAAATTTTATATTATATTTATGTAAATACGGTCGTAGTAAATGTGGTAATAATGATGTTCCCACATAGCAAATTTATAATTTTATATAACACTATTAAATTTTCTAACATAATATATGCCATTTTTAGCCTACTTCGAGAAATTACACTGTTTTTTACATTAATTTTACATTCCACTGTATATTTTTTCTTTTTTATTTGCTTGTTTTGTTGCTTGTAATTTCCGCGTTTATGTTTGTATGTTTGTAAATTGTGAACCAATTTTCATGATTCTTTTCTATTATATAGTCTACACTACTACTAGTTATTGGTGTAGATGCAGTTAAATCATGACCGTGCTTTGTGATATTTCTTGGGGGAGGTCTATGTTCAGCAGTAGATTTGTGAAAGGCTGTAATGATGATGAAGTTTTAGAAGGCCGGTGCTGGTGGGGCTGCGGACGCATTCCCGTTTACCAGGCGATATGCAGTGAAGGTGCAACACAATAGAGTTCTGTTTAGTGTGATTCTGTCATAATTGTGGCTAATTATACAGTTGGTTTTCTAAGTAATATCTGAATAGAATAACCTAGGAGTCAACGTGCCTGCACGCCGCTATTCAGCAGTGCACCCTCTGCTATATTTATGTAACACGCATTTCTTTCATCCTTTCGTTTAAAGGGAAAAATGTTAATAGGGGCATTTTATTTCAGTTCTAAGAAATGATGTGTTAATTTTGAAGATAGTTGCAGCTGCCCGCACAGGGCTACGGCCGCCGCTACTAGCGTATTCTGTGATGCGTATTCCATATTAGTCCTTATAGGTGGTACAACAAAACTAGATTATTAATCGAAGATACTGGTAGATGTACCTGCCTGTGGTTCACAGTATCCACTTACCTTCGTCTGTTTACTTGTTTTTACTCTTATTCTATAAATCTAATAACTACACTTAATATTATAAATTATAATATAAAACTAGATTAAATTATATGGCAGTTGGCATGACAGTTGTTCAGGGCCTTGTCATCAGATGGCTCATTTATTCTTATATTATAAACATATGATAGTAGTTAATGTATAAAATTGTTCTTTTTTAAGTCTACTAGTAACGCTATAAACAGTACCAATCGAGAGTATATATTATTCTTAAGGTTGAAGTGCTTGTGTTAGTAGATGTTCACGACAGTAGACAAAAAAGATTCGGACCCATGACTTTCCGAGTCTGCAGTCGACATGCCTAACCATTAGACTAACATTGCTTTACACACAAAATTATGTCATTATAAATATTGTATTATTATATATTTATCTTTATACGATATTCAATATTCAAAGTTCGTTATACTAACGGAGTAAATCTAGATTAATAAACTTAAACTCAAGCAAACAACCTAGTTGTGGAACAATTCTCTTTATCAGATTAAATTTTAGATGAAATCGAGCAATGTTGTGTTTAGTCGATCTAGTTTTGAATTGTTAGGTTTTTACTTTAATTTTTAATTTAGAAAGATAACGAGATAAACTGGCAGTTTATTTTAACTGCCAGTGTATCTCTTCCTAGTGCATTGTAGAAACTTTTTGTTTTTAAATATAATTACCTGATGGTAAGTGGCTACTGCAGCCCATAGACGCCTACAACAAACTTTAAATAAAGAAAGAGAAAAAAGAACGTTGTCCTTTATGAAACCTCGGCGTTACAGGAGAACATATTATTTTGAGTAAGGTTGGTAGGTATTAGATTTTTTAACGAAAAATAAGCTAATGGAAAACACTGTTGTACCACAGTTGACCTAGTGTGGTTATAGTATAGTAAAACCACAATATAGTAGACTGTGGTTATATAGTATAGTTATAGTCTACTTACTACGTGTTTATAGGTTATTTAAAATGTGAATATAATATTATCACACCAAGTTCAAAAATTTTATGAAACAAATATTGTATAAAAAGTTATTATAATATTATGGAATTTATCATCATCATCATCATCATTACAGCCCTTCACAAGTCCACTGCTGAACATAGACCTCCCCCAAAGAATGCTACAAAGCACGGTCCTGAGCCACCTGCATCCATCGACTTCCTGCATATCTTACCAGGTCGTCACTCCATCTAATGGGGGGACGCCCTACACTTCGCCTGCCGGTACGAGGCTGCCACTCGAGAACCTTTCTTCCCCTTCGGTTGTCGGTTCTTCGAGCTATATGGCCGGCCCATTGCCACTTCAGCTTACTAATCGTAACGGATATGGAATTTATGGTTGATAATAATCCCTGGGAATGAGGTGATCCCTATTTCAAATTTCTTTTGCGTTGTGTAACTTTAATGTTTGTAAACAGTCATTAAAAAAAAGTCTCGCTGGGTTACTTCGTGGGATTCTTCAAGGATAGAGGTATTTTCCGAACCAGTGATAAATTAAACATAAAAGTGACTTTTAATAAGTATTTATAATCTATGTTGAACAAAAAAGTTTCTATTATACTATACTATGATTTGTAATTATTTTTCGAAACAAAGCAACTAATTGGAAATGGTTGAAAGCGTAACAAACAATAAAAATCCAAGCAAGGCTTAATTAAATAAAGGATTTAATTTCAAACTTATTGTTCTCGAGCGTTTCCAACATTTTCATCAGAGGCCGAATAGATTTATTTTATTAAGTTCAAATAACAAGTGCAGTTAGTATACATTTCAAATTTGTAGTTTTTGTGCTTTATATAATTTTTTATAGAATAAGGGTGATTGGAGAAGATAAGGGATGGATGATATACGTGAGATATCAATACACCTAAAAAAACAATGGTCTCCATTTAAACTCTGCTGAAAATAAAAATGGACATGTGTATTCTTTCTATTATTTTATTTACTTATTACTAGCTGTTCCCTGCGACTTAACTGATTTTATTTACGCGGAACCCTTATTCTTTTTCTAAAATAAAAGTAGCCTAAGCTTAAGTTTCTTCGTATAATATCAGCTATCTGTTAGTGAAAGTCCCGTTTTTGTTATAATTAACGTATATACGAACCAAATGTTCATATGCATTTGGTAAAAAATTGTTACTCGTATTTTGAAATTACAAACATACACTTCAATTTTATTTATTTGTATAGCCAGTGCTTGAATACAATTACACCTGGTAGTAAGTGGTGGTGAAGCTTTCGATCGTAAATTGCACTGTCTTAGCGTAACAACCCAAGCGTTATGAACATCAATATACCAGCCTACATAAAAGTTAGAGATCATTTAAAAGCGTATAAGAGCGTTGAAAAGAGGTTATATCTTTATAAGAGTAGTTTATGAGGTATTATACAGCTCAAGCTGTAGAAAGTCTGTATTATGGGTTCTAAGTAAGCTTACGGTTCTTAATCAGAATATGAAAACTCTAGTATACAACCTTAATTATTTTGTAACACTTCAATCTGATTTTATCATTAAAGTTGTATATGAGCTATTTTTTGTATGCTGTTTTCTGATTGTACAGCTCTCTATGTTATTATAGTATCACTAAAATCTTATTTCTGAACAATGGTGTATACAAACTCTCTTTCAAAAACTTATTCTTATGTTATCCTTGTACACTTTTGTAAATACAGAAGTTGTATGACTTCTATCTAAGAGAGTGATACCTATAAAACTAAAAAAATGAATAACAGCCATAGTACAACTTAAATCTGTATAAGTGACAGAATATCGCCATTTTGCATGCATTGCGTGTTTATATTGTGCTAGTGAACAAAATTAATTTGTTGTCAATATGTGGAAAAAAGTTGGTGCAGTTAAATCTAAATAAAATTTATCCAACAGTGTTCTCAACACAAAGCTTTTCATCATTTATGCGAATCTCTAAAGAGTTTTATATGTTATGTTGAAAACACTGCTATACAGCGTAAGTAATAAAAATATCCGATTATAGAACTGATTAAAAACCATTGGCTGCATGATATAATCCATAACATATATAGTACAGCTACTAAGACTATAAAACCATCGAAAAGCCATTTAGGCTGTTTAGCAAATTGTCACTATTTCAAGACCCATAAAAACAATATTTAAAATATAATTTTGGGAATATTAGACATTAGTCTAAGCCTATACCATTAATTTCAGTTTCACTAATGATCACTGTGCCCCAATGTACCTGCATATCCATTAATTTTTTTTTTTGTTCTAATCTATACAACCAATATTAAGTTACCGTATTTAGTAAAAGTCACTGATTGTAGTCGATTCCGCAAGGAAGTTCTGAGTGGAAGAAATTTTCTAGTTAATCGCACATTGATGGACCACCAATTTATGACGTGGTGGAGCCATGCTGCAGCTATATTACTGATTACGGCCTACGGCTGCTCCTCTGGGGCCCATTCAGCAGAGTTTCAACGAACAGACGTAGGTCGGGCCTCCTAAGGCCAAAGTGGAAAATCTCTAGTTACACTAAACAATAAGGGGGAGCGTTCTATACTACGGCCATTCAACAAGGAGAATATTAGACGGAGCTTACTTACCTATATCCAAGGCGACTGCTCCCTCAGGATTCGGTCAGGTCTCATGTGGTTGTGTGGTGCAAGGGAAATTAGGTGCTGTGATGTGTATCTGGGTGTGACTGATGGTGATTGACTTTAGTAGACCTTTGCCGTCGGCAGCAGCCCGTGCGTCAGCACCGCTCCAAATTGAGGTAATCTTCCGCGGCGCCATCCACAGTCACATTCTTCGTTCGTCACGATGACATTCCATTAACTCTATCGTACTATTAACTAACTTACAGAAGCCACTAACTCTCGTTTGTTGTAAAGCTTAACACACAAAACGAACAGGGAGTGTCCGGATCAAAGGTCACTACCGCTTCGCGTAGCAACAGTTATTTCTAGAATATCAAAGGCCGCTTTAGCTAATATTGTCGAATGCACTTATACAGATTCTGGGGTCAGACACAATGAGTCCCTGGGAAGCTCTCCAGCAAGGAATGCGCGTCACAAATCCTAGACAGTATATTTACTAGCCGCGCCTAATTATTCCGAGTTCCCGAACGAAAATTGACAGCGTGCTGACGTTAGCACAGCTGGCAGACGACTGCTGCGCTTGCGCTTTCTACGCACGACCGAAAGTGAAACCGGTATGGCACCGAGCCGCGCGCTCTTTGACGTCGATTCCGAAAACAGCGTTTGGCGCGAACAATTACCGTGGTCCTTCCCCGGTCTAATCGACCACGCTCTCACAGAATACCAGCGTAAAATAGCAGCTTACCGCTGCTGTGTTTCGTATGGTGAATGTAGAGAACCGGAGACCATTTTTACTGGAAAAGAGACATTCTACCTTAGTCGTTACGGGTGACGACGCATCTGCATTTTGATTTGTAATCGAGGATAGATGTGGATAGACATCTAGCCCATAGACATGCTACAGCAGCCACTTACCATCAGGTGGACTGTATGCTAGTTTGTCACCCTTATCCTATAATAAAAAAAATCATCCAGGTGGTATCGCGAGTTTTGTCGTGACACACGATGGTGAAATTGGGCGGCTGAAATAAGTCCGAGCAATTCCTCTGAGCACTCTCTTTCATTTTGTCATCGACATTGACACTTTTGGACAGCTATTTTACATACTATAATACAAACAAAAGTAAGTAAATATGATATAATCTACATAAAACTTATTTAAATGTGTAGTGTTCGCGTAAATAGAAGAAATCATTATGATATAATCTTTTACATAGTCTCATAATAAAACAATGTTTAAAAATGGTTTCTGGTGACGTTTGTGTTGATAGCCTTTTGGTTTTTACGGAGTCATTGAACTCAGGGCTAAAAAAGGTGAATTTTTATTACACTGCATCGTTACTTGCGTAACGATGATTCCCAGGACAGTTAACAGTACACGTGGATGAGTTATATAATGGCCGATAGAACAGGCGGTAGCGGACCCTGACTTTGACGGCTAACTCGTATCGTTCGATGTTCTGTGCGGTGAGAACCGCCCAGGGACGGAGGCGCGGATGTACGGTATTTTCGCGGTGTGGAGGGGTGTGCAGCGCCCCCGTCCGCGGGCTCGCTGCGTCCCATCCGTTGTTGTCCTAACTATGTTTGTGGCACTAGGTGAGTATGTAGTGTTTATGTGTGAATGGCCGACGACATCTCTGTCTTCGGCATCTAGCGGAACGGGGGGATTAGAATGTTACGGGACCTCCAGAGGATTTCCGTAACATTTGGAGTCGTAGCGTATGTGGCTGCGTTTACCACTAGCGGGTTGGGATGTGTCCCGGCCCTCTCGAAATAGCGCCGAAACATTTACTTGAAATACTCAGAAAATGTCGAAAGTTGACAGTCTCTATGTTCAGTTTCGCTGGTACCACCGAGCTCTGGAGGCGAGGCGAATGAACGACTTGTACTTGTATTATTTAATACATTTTAAATATTTTAAGCAGAGTTTTTATTAAATTTAAAGATTTTTAAAGACAATAATTTACGGTTGTATGGTGTATGGCTTACTATACTATAATATTCAATATTCGAAATGAATATATTTGAACATTATGCTTATTAACGCATTTTAATTGTTTAAAATATAACTGCTATGATATTTTTAAATGTCTTTATATTAAATATAATTATTATTTATTAATAATAATAATGAGCCGTCACACAATGAATAGAGGAAATACTAGCGATCATATTATTATACACAGCAATCAAAAAAAAAATATTGTGATCTCACTTTGAAATTAACGTGCCATTTTCGTTTAACTCCATCGTTTTGTAAATTTTAAGTATTTGATTGGTTTATGCACACGTTAACCGCACATATCTGCATTTTTTAAAGAGCAGCTACACTTCGGTGGAAACGATTCTTGTCATGATAAAATCGATTCCGTAAGCAGTTTTTAAAAACGCACAAGATTTTTAAATCCAATACCTTCGCCGAGGGGAATAATCGTGCGGTTCGAGTCCATTGGGTTAAATGAGCTAAGTCCGAGATCGTCGGTAATGAGTTGGTGCTTGCCGTGGAAGCATGGTGGGTGTTACTCTCTAAGTGCCCACACCAAGCATAATCGCGAAGTGTGCAGCTCCCATAATTACTTTCAGATGGGATCGGATGACTCATGTCACACACGTGATAAAGAACTTAGCCAACGAATGGCAAGACCCGGCCGTTCAGAGCATTTAACCCAAAGACCATATGAAATGAGAAGAAGTTCTACGGAAGGTTCGACCAAATTCTTCACGAGTGTTTTGTTAATACAATTGTTTTCCTTCAATGGCTACGTTTCGGTAAACTCTTTGGGGAAACCGAGTGTTTTGTCTGTGCAATACAAGATTAGGTTATTAAGACTAACAATTATAGCAGACACATCCTAAAGTATGACAATGTCGACATTTGTCAAAATTATCGCCATTACAGCGGGTCATTTTGATATGTCCTCTTCGATTATTCGGCGCTTTCTAACTCTGAGAATTTGCACAGGCACAACCTAGTAGTTAGGATTCTACAATAGGAGCTCGATTTGAAATAAGGTACAGTGTATTGGATACTGCTTTATTAACACAAGAACTTGCTGAAAGCCGTGCTCGAAAATGACTGCACCATGCTTTACTGGGACCGGGCCGTCATCACAGACATAATTAATTTTGCAAGTAAACCTGATACGTTTTGGTGATCCGGGCACATTCAAGGATATTTTTGGTCGATATAAACATTCCGTATGACGAGAACCTCGGGAAAGCCGAACTCAAAAACAGATAAGAAAACAAAATATCTGTACCTGGCTCATGAGGTTATCGACATGTGGGATGGTATGTTGACTAAAATTTTTCGTAAAAGTAGTCGTTTCTACAAGGGGTTAATCGCGCTCATCCTGTCGGTTCATCTGAGGCGACTGGGGACTACGTGACGTACCGCTCCGGATTTAAATGCGGAAGGCGGTTCTCCGTGATACAACTCCCACCGTCCGACAGTTTCTTTCCAATAGTGTCCCCTGCCAAACAACCAAACCAAACCCAGAATTATAAAAATAGAATAACAAAATTATTTTTTATTGCATTTATTGTAATATATTTTATTCCATAGTTTTATGTTTATGGTATATTATATTTATTTATTTTTGCATCCTACACAGACGAGAAACCAATAGCAATATCCCCATAGTAATAATAATACACTGCGGTTGCCAACTGACCTGCCAAACGACGCAATTACTGAAAATGTCCCCCTATGAAATAATCTACGGGGAAATCCTTTCTTTAGCAGTGGACTACTGATAGGCTGGGATGAGTGAATAAATGAATTAGATCATAAAAATTTCTTTAGTTGTATTTATGGTTAGATTATATATATTATCAACGAAAGCAGTATTTAAAATATTTCCGATACCATTCTCATATTTATTTAATAAATAAAATATTTATTCTGTTTTCGTAAAATTTAAACGCCTTGTTTAGAATTTATTTTGAAGCTGTATAACTTTTGTATCATTTAATTCCATGAATTCTTCTTGTTTAACATATAATAAAGATAATGAAACAAGGTCTGGAACGCTCATGCTAATTAGATTGTAATTAATTAGGACACATAAAAGCGAAGTAGCGCACAAGCTTTAAAAATGAAAGAATCTTTAATACGACAAATTAACTTTTTGTCAAATTTTTAATATTTTTTTGTAAACTAATGAATATTACAAGTTCAAAGTAACAAATGCAATGTCGTCTAAATATGTATGATATACGAGTATATTAAAAACTATATTCCCTATTTTTTCATCATTAGGGGTGATTTTTTTAAATTTTTCATAATGGTGCCATCATAAATAAAAATCACCCCTTTTGTATAAAAGTTAGTAATAAAAGAAGGGTAATTTATTTTGATTCAGCTGTTTCCGAGAAATCGGTGAACATATATTAAAAACAAACGCGTCTAATATAGAACCTTCTCATTTTTGGAAGTTGGTTAAAAATAATCATTGAAGCTTTATATTTGAAAGTATTATAATTAGGAATAATGGTAAAATATGTTCCAACCATGATAACTTAGAGGGTAGTCGCACACCTTCAAATAACAAAGCATACAAGGACACATTCGATCTCTAGTTGCAGCTATCTTAACTGCTAATTTAACACATTTGAGACCTTTTCTCTTACTGCTAACGAGGTCATTTCATTTTAGTTCTTAAGGGTGTCACATCTGCATATTGCTCCTAAATTAAGGACAGATGTAGGTATCCATCGCTTCCCCTCGGAACGGGTTACCACCTTGTTTGGTGTTGTAATTGGTGTTGTCGTGGCAGGGGGAGGGGCGCTTAGTAGCCGTGGCTTAGTAACCCGCAGTGAACAAAGAGGAAACCTTTCTGGCTCGTGGTGTAGAGCCGGCCCGAAGTGGCCACTCCGAGTGGGCTTGGCGTGCCCACTTCGGAAGTGTATCGGTGGGCTGCGGCGAAAGGGGTGTCCTCTCCCCCTACCGCTGCAGCCAAGGTGGAGTCTCAGAGGAAGAGGAGTGTTGTTATGGCGATGTACCACTCGCTCTATCTTCCGCGACTCTGACGGGACCGCGCCGTTAATTGATGCGGTGTTGGTGGCACCGTGATGAGAGAGGAATGTCGGTATTGCGAGATGCCGCTCTCCCTACCCTCCGTGGCTGAAACTTGGTTGGCGGCGGAGCCAGAGACAGATCCTCCGCTGGTCTCGGGAAAGCGGGTGCTACTAAGCGCTCGATTTTCCTGGCCCTATACTAACCTAAGGTCTGATACACAGGTGGAGTTGGAGGCCGTGGAGCGGGGCGTGCCCTGTGTTCCTGGTGCGCCTTGCCTGAGAAAGAGAAAGGGGAGGGGAGGTCCTCCCCCGAGAAGGGGCTGTCATGAGGCGGCCGGCGTTGGTGGGGCCGCGAATGTGTGCGAAAGCGTTCACGTAGCCCTGTCGATATGCGGCAAAGGTGAAACACCATGGGGTTTTAGTCGTTACGAGTCCGACATAACCCGTCTTAGCCCCCGCGAGGCGGCTATGCGGAGGCATTTACCCATGTAAAAAAAAGAGGTATCCATCGCTTACAGGATCTAATTACAATATTTACTATCTGGTGGACTGCATGTTCCGTTCACCGCGTTGGAGCTTCAACTCCAATATTCCTGACTAACAATGATGGGAGTTCTTCACCTCCTGAGGCTTGTAAGCCGTGATAACTTTTTAAAAATTAAAAATAAAGAGGTTGAATAAGAGCTACCCTGGTGATGACCTACCATCGCCTATGAACAGTTGTAGTTTCCAAAAAAAAAAGGAAAAGAGGAGGCTCTTTCCTTGAAAATTCTTATGTCATTTCCGAAAGTATCACCGATGACAGCGTTTAGATTACACTAAGTAACCGAATGGGAAATTGAAACAGGTAATGGGGTCTACGGTTTGCTACACTCACCATACGCACGGCAGCAAAGCAGCTTTAAACAGTTATTTTACTTGGTATTCATTCAGTATTCTGTGATAGCGTGGTCCTATCCTGATTGAGCCGACTTATTCGTACTGCAACTAATATAGCTGCAGCGTGGCTCTACCACGTTTTATCATTTCAGAATTGTTATTTTTATGATACGACTGATGAGTTAATGAAAACATTATATTATGTAGTATCTTTTTCAACATTTAAATATTACATTAGGAATTAACTTTGGTCAACAATAACATCAAAATATATAAAAAGCTGTGTTCAAGGAAGCATCGCTGTGTGACTAGCAAATGTTTATAAAAAAAGAAACGACTAGTGTCTAATGCGAGCCCTCGTATAGAATAGACTCACGTGATAAAAATTAAGGATAAAATTTAAAGATGTATGAATACAGAAAGCTCGTTAACGAGTATAAATAAGCTGTTTGACGACTTAGTCTTTTATACGTTATATCAAAAGAGGTTTTATGTTCACGTGAATTCTCCCTCACAAAAAGTTTTACGTATTTTATGAGTAAACAAAAAATTAAAAAATTAATTTTACCGTGTATATATTCAAAGCTAGGGAGCGTCAGGAATAGAGCGAGGAAAATAAAACTAAATTATTATATACGTGACGAAGACGGCTCTGACTTTTAATTGAATCTTTTTGTGATTATAATTATTATATAAATTGTGGCAACCGCAGTTTTAATAATTTTGAGTTGTGATTAGGAAGATGCTGCTAGCCACATCCTGTATCAGTTTCAATGTGTTGTTTCTTAAGACATTCACTGGATGACGTGTTGTAATAGATTCTCTTACAGCGCCACCACACGACGTAAATGTACCTAAATATTACTTGTGTACGAATTTCGTGGTATAGGGATCGGGAATTTATAACTATGCCAAATTTCTGTAACTAAATGAAACGTTCTTGCAAATCTGACAGAAAAATATCTGTGACAGACAGACAGATAGACACTGACAAAATGCCATAGTATAATATACAACGGGTTGTGTTAAGCTTAGAAAGGAACACTAAAAATTTTGTGCTCAAAGAAAAAAAAAACTTTGATTAAATAGATATTTTTCATCCCTAGACGGATTTTTCGTTTCAAAAATATTATGAAAATATCTCTCTCTCTTCGAAAGCCTAATAATTTTTTTTTTGTAAGAATAGAGATCCGCCCCGGTTTCGTCTGGATAAGATCTATTCGGTTTTTATTTCTGAAAAGATTTAAGTTGAATTAAAAGTAGGATAAATGATTATAGACAAAATCTCTTCTAGTATAGCTCGCTATCTGTACGTGAAATTTCATTATAATCGGTTCAGCCATTCCAAGGACTAACCCGGACAGACAGACAGACAAACAGAAATTTTAAAAATGATTATTCATGACTTCGTGACATACTGTGAATTCTCTCAGCTCAATGTAAAGCAAATATTTCGATATTACAAACGAACACTTCAATTTATTTATATTTATAGATAATTATCAAACTTTTAATTTTGAAACAGACTTAAAATACTGTCTACGTAGGAAACAAATGCCTGGACATGAACCTACCTGGTACCCGGCGTAGAGGACGCCCCAAGAAATGCTGCCTTGCTGTCGTGCAGGATGACATGCGTACCAATGGGCTAGTTGTAAGGGACGCCGAAGACCGGCAAAGTGGAGGAGGAAGTGTAGGAAAGCGGACCCTGGGTTCTACCGCGCTGGGCGGGATGAGCAACCGGGATAAACGCTAGGTAGAAGAAGAAGAAGAAGAGAAGACTATATTAAAACAAAAGTCTTGATTTACTTTAATCTTTCCATTAAAATTGCAATAGTTAAAAGGTTTAAAGTTAATTCCACCGGTATAGAAGTTAAAGGTTGCCGCTAAAATACACGTCCAATTACTGCACCCTGCAAGCAATATTACTTTGAAGTGAAAATCGCTATATGTGCACAATAATTTTAAGTCAATAGAATTTCTGAAGAAAGGGGGAGGACACGGTAATCCTCGAATCCGGCAACTTACTGTATCACCGGCAGGGTGACCGTCTGTCCCAAGGAGGTGTCGGATTAATCGTCCACAAGTCTCTTGTTAATATATCTTATACTCATAATCACCAAATGGTATTCGCTGAAGGTCATACAGGTTTACGCACCAACCTCGGCATATCCCGATGAGGAGGTGGAGGAAAAGTATGAGGATATCTCTAGAGCCATGCGTTCCTCCAAAACCCACTATACGGTGTTATTGGGAGACTTCAATGCAAAATTAGGCACAAGAGAGAACGGTGAACTGAAAGTAGGGAAATTTGGAATAGGGAAACGGAACCCAAGGGGCCAGCAGCTGGCCGACTTCATAGAGAAATCTCTTTATGATGAACTCTTTCTTCCAGAAGCGGCTCTACAGGAAGTGGAGTCTGGTCTAGCCCCGACGGTTCGACAAAAATGGGATTGACTTCATTATGACAACCAGACGACAACTGTTCAGTGATGTCTCCGTGATCGCGAGGGTGAAAACTGGTAGCAATCACCGAATGGTTAGAGGCACACTGAACCTAAACGTTAAGTTGGAGAAGTCTTGTCTAATGAAGTCAACGCTCCGTCCCCCTCGTGCTCTAATCCAAAGTCCCGAAACCTTTCAGCTCGAGTTAAAAAATCGTTTTCAGTGCTTAGAAGACTGTAATGAAGTAGACGATATGAATGACAAACTCGTGGAAACTGTCCATGCGGTCGGAGCTAAGTTTTGCAAGACCCGCCGCAGAAGAACACAAAAACTCTCCGATCGCACTCTTAATCTCATGGCTGTTAGACGGGAGATGAAGCTATATTCTTCAACAAATTTGACAGTATACAGATAACTGAACAAGCAGATCTCCAAATGCATGCGGCGGGACTTACGCAACTTCAATACAGCTTGATCGAGCGGAACCAAGGCTACAAAGACTTTGCCAGAGATCTGTCTGCCAGAAAGAGCCAACTGTCAAAGCTGAAGACCGAATGTGGCAGCATCATTTCCGGGGCACCTAAAATTTTGATTGAGATTGAGAGGCTCTATGAGCAGCTATACACATCATCGTTGGAAACACACGCAAGTGTGAGTAAAGATCCAAGAGCGAGTCTTATCCGACACTATTACGATGATATCCCGGACGTCAGTGTGACCGAGATTAGAATGGCTCTCCATCATCTTAAAAACGGTAAGGCCCCATGTGAGGATGGAATTATAGCGGAGTTTTTGAAAGCGGGTGGAAAACCGGTACTTGAATTCCTGCAGAAGCTCTGTAATTCCGTCCTCCATGGTGGCACTACTCCGGAGGCGTGCAGCAAAAGTGCGGTGGTCTTGTTCTGCAAGAAAGGCAACAACGCTCTCTTGAAGAACTACATACCGATTTCCCTTCCGAGCCGCGTCTAACTGTTGTTTTCGAGAGTCATTACGAATCGTCTCTCACGCAGACTTGACGACTTCTAGCCTCCCGAAGAAGCCGGTTTCCGAAAAGGCTTTAGTACCATAGACCACATACACACTCTTCGGCAAATTTTACAGAAGACAGAGGAGTATAACCCGCCACTATGCCATGCGTATGTGGACTATGAGAAAGCCTTTGATTCCGTCGAAATTTGGGCGGTGCTGCAGTCCCTACAGTGGTGCCAAGTTGACTGTCGGTATATCGAAGTGCTGAAATGTTTGTACAGTAAAGCTACGATGGCTTTTTTTTTGCTTTTTTGTTTTTTTTTCTCTGGTAACCCCGGTGACAAGTTGTAAAATAATTGCTCCCAACTATTTTTAAAAATTAAATATTATAAGTTAATAATATCCACCTCAAGTTTAAGTTAAGTTTGTTAAATACGACTTATTTGTGTTTGTGATATAAGTAAAAGTTAAAAGTACCTATTTTAATTACATACATTGTATTTAGTGTTCCAACCAAAAGTAACATCTGTAACGAACATCGTTTAAAGTTATTGTAAGTGTAATTCTTGTTATCCCTTTAACATTTTAAGATTTACCTATTAACTAAGTGTTTTTTGGATTTCATTTTGAATTATTTACATGATAATTTAATTTGAGATCTGTAAATAAGCCCATACATTTGCTTACTCTGCTTCTTTGGTTTTCTTTCTGTGTTTTCTTTTGCTATTTACATTTAATTGTAAAATGAATACACGCAACGCCAAAACGCGCCAATTGGAGAACCAACTTCAAATGGCGCTTCAAGAACTTAAGGCGTCAAAGGAGCAGTGTGCGCTGTAAATTAAAGAAAGGGATGACAATGAAAAGGAAATAAAAAATATAATTGCTAAAAATACTAAACTAAAAAGTGACATGGTTAAGTTGCATAAAGAATATACATTTGTTACAAAAGAAAGAGATCAACTTCAGAGAACAGTCGATGAGTTTGACCAATGTAGCAAGGAATATGAGAAATCCCTCAAATTAATTGCTGCATTGCAGTTACAGTTAAGTGAGGCTAATGAGCAGATTGTGCAATTAAAACATTACATAGATAACATGAAATCATCCCAAACTCAAAGTCTGTTCAACGAGCTCATAGAATGTGAATCTTCTAAGTCTAAAGCATTGCAACCCTCCACAACAATCGATTTGACTGGTGATGATTATGCCATATCAAGAACAGCAGCAAGGACTACCTGCAGTAGAAGAAAATTAAAGAAATATATAAAAATTAATAAATATATTTGAAAACTACAAAAATTAATTAAAACTAAAATTAATGTTAAAAATTATATAAATGCATGCAAAGAAAAGCAAGAACTAATTAATAAACTTAAAATATATTCAATTGAGGTGGAAAATATGAATCACTGTTATGAGACTGATAGAGAGTGTCTAAATTCAACAATTTTATCACTTAAAAGCTCTCTACAAATTGTATCAAATAAATATGCATCGGCTCAAGATGAGATAAAAGAACACATATTGGCCATGAATGATCTGGTAAAATCATGTAAATATAATGAGCAGCGCTTTGACTCCTTAATGAAAAATGAGAGTGAGTATCAGCGCTCCATACCAGGTTCATCGGGGACAATATGTGTAAATAACAAAGTTAACAGTAAGACCTCATTATTTTCACCTACACTCTATGCCATGACAAAGGATATAAACTTAAAAAGCAATGTAAATATTTAAAAAAAAATAAAGTTATAATGTATAGTGATGATATAGGCAAAAATTTGGGCATGATGTTAAATAACTGTTTAAAAGGACATCTGATCAGTAATTATTGCATGCCTGGAGCATCCTTTAGTCATATAATGAATAAAGTTTTAGCTAGTAAATTTTGTCCTAATAGCACATTAATAATTCTTGTTGGGAGAAAAGGCAATGTAAACAAAAATCAATAATTAAAATATATTGATAATCTAAATACTTTAAATGTACATAAAATTATCTTGTTTACATAGCCTACTATTAAGTGTTAACAACAAATTAACTGTATCAGATCAGGACGTAGCAATGGTTTTTGAGAAATATTTTACTGATATTTCGATCTTGACCACTAATTCACTGAATTCTTCTCCTGCCGTCGCCGAATCATTACTTAAACAAAATGTAAATGAGTGTACATAGAATTTTACATTTCATAAAGTGTCATCAAAAGATATTGTAAAATATTTTAAAACTATTGATGTTAAGAAAACTGCGGATCTGTGGGGGATTTCCGTTAAAGTTATTTCGTCTATAATAGAAATACAATCGCGCCTCATTTAGCTATTATTTTTAATATTAGTATCGAATCTGGTGTGTTTCCTCACTTAATGAAGTATAGCAAAGTAATACCTTTATTTAAATCTGGTAGTACATTAGACCCCGCCAATTTTAGGCCTATTTCTGTACTACCAACACTTAGTAAGATTTTTGAAAAAAAAAATTCTTAATAAAATGTTAAATTTTTTTAATATAATTAATTTACTTCATAAAAATCAATTTGGTTTGACAAGGGTTCGCTCGACAACTGATGCAGGTGTTGAGCTGATTAAATATATCTTTAATGCATGGGAGAATTTACAAGATGCTTTGGGTATATTTTGTAACCTATCCTTATATAATCCTATCATTTATAACCATGAATCATTAGTCAGGAAACATCAACGCTACGGTGTAAGAAGTGATGCTCTTAAATTAATTATTTCATATTTAGGTAAGAGAACGCAAAAAGTTGTCATTAACAATATGAGGACTTCCGGATCGATGGTATAAATGGGCGTGCCTCAAGACTCAATTCTCGGCCCCTTTCTGTTTCTTGTATACATTAATGACTTACCTTACGTAGTAGGAGATAACCATGATATAGTATTATTTGCAGATGACACTTCTTTAATTTTCAAATTAAGTCGACAATTGCTAAAATATGACGAAGTAAATAATGCTATATCTAAATTAGTAAATTAGTTCAATGTTAATAATTTGCATTTAAATGGCACTAAAACGAAATGTATGAAATTCATGACTCCAAATGTCAAACAATTAAATACTAATGTAACTTTAAATGGGGAGAAACTGAGTCTTGTAGATACCACAATTTTTCTTGGAATCATACTAGACGCGAAGCTTCAATGGAGCCCCCATATCAAAAATAGCAAGCAGAATTAGTTCTGCAGCATATGCTGTAAAAAAGATTAGAAGTCTTACCAGTGTTGAAACAGCTAGACTAGTTTACTTTAGCTATTTCCATAGCATAATGTCGTATGGTATTTTGCTATGGGGATACGCAGCTGATATTGAAATTATATTTGTTTTACAGAAGAGGGCCATAAGAGCAATTTATGATTTAAAGCCTAAAGAGTCGCTGCGACAAAAATTTAAGGAAATTAATATATTTACTTTGGCCTCTCAATACATTTATGAAAATGTAATATACGTACACAAAAATAAAAGTAGTTTTACAAAAATAAGTAATATTCATTCTGTTAATACTAGGAACAGACACAAGCTAGTAGTACCAGTTACTCGACTCCATCGAGTCAGTAATTCGTTCTTGGGGCGATGTATACGCTTTTATAACAAAATTTCAGAAAATATACAAAATTTGACCTGCTCAAAGTTCAAAAACTTTATTAAACTAACTTTGTATAAAAAGGGTTATTATAATATTAAGGAATTTATGGATGATAATAACCCCTGGAAATGAGGTGATCGCTACCAAGCTATTTCTAATTTGTTGTGTTATTAATTTGTGTAATATCATAATTGGAAGCTGTTATTTAAAAAAAAAGTACCGTTGGGTTTCTTGCTGGTTCTTCTCAGGACAGAGGTTTTTTCCGAACCAGTGGTAATCAAACAAAAGAGTGACTTTCAATAAGTATTATTTATAATCTATATTGAATAAAAAAGTTTCTGTTTCTGTTTCTGTTTCTGTTATCCGAGTACAGAATCAAAGTACGAAACCTATCCAACTGCAGAAAGGTGTTAGACAGGGTGACGTTATATCTCAGAAACTATTCACCGCTGTATTGGAAGACGTTTTCAAGCTACTGGACTAGAAAGGATGCGGTATTAACATCAATGGCGAAATATCACTCACCTTCGAATTGCCGACGATATAGTCCTTATGGCAGAATCGCTGGAGGACCTTAGCACTATGCTCAATGACCTCAATAGTGTTTTCCAACGGATAAGTCTTAAGATGAACATAAAAAAAAAACAAAATCATGTTTAACGTCCATGTCACACCTATGCCGGTAGTTGTTGGGAGCACTAAGTTCGAAGTTGTTAACGAGTATGTTTTCCTGGGACAAATAGTCCGACTAGGTAAGTCCAACTTCGACCGAGAGGTCAATCGACGGGTTAAACTCGGCTGGGCAGCGTTCGGGAAAATACGACACATCTTCTCGTTAGACATACCTCAAAACCTGAAAACGATATTGTACAACCAGTGCATGTTGCCAGTGATAACTTACAATCCTTCCTTCACTGCTGGCCGTGTAAGGAAGCTCAAGGTCACTCAGCGAGCTATGGAGAGGGCTATGCTCGGGGTTTCTCTCCGTGATAAACTTAGAAGTGAGGATGTCCGCAGTAGAACCAGAGTAACCGACATAGCCCAACGGATTAGTAAGCCGAAGTGGCAGGGGGCTGGCCATATAGCTCGAAGAACCGACAACCGATGGGGAAGAAAGGTTCTCGAGTGGCAGCCTCGTACCGGTGGGCGAAGTGTAGGGTGACCCCCACTAGATGGAGTGACGACCTGGTGAGACATGCAGAATGTCGATGGATGCAGGTGGCTCAGGACCGTGCTTTATGGCATTATTTGGGGGAGGCCTTTGTTTAGCAGTGGACTTATGAAAGGCTGTAATGATGATGATGGTGAATAGAATTTCAGAACTCACAACCCAGTTTTCATGTTCCTAACGTGTAACTAATGTTAATCCACTTTAATGTGGAATTTATGAGTAGACGCACTTAAAATTTTTCTGTGTTGTGCTGGCTTCAGAAAAATTAACATACCAGTAGCATTTTTTTATAGAATAAAGGTGAAAACGAGCACACTGTTCGCCTTGTAAGGCAAGTGGAGTCGTATTAATAATAATGACATCATGTCAAAATGCCACCTAGCAGCTTTGGATTCAATGGATAGGCGTGCTAAGAGGCTTATTGTCGATCCGAATTTGGTTAAAACTAATCTTACCAGCCGCGAACATAGACGCGAAATAGCCAACCTTTTAGTTTTCTACAGGATGCATTTCGAAAAGCGTGTGCTGGAATTGCATAATTTAATTCCTCCCCCTCTCTTCAACCATAGACAACGTTCGGCCAGCCTCTACCCTTTTGTTGTTTACTAACCACGTATTCGAACGAAACGGTTCGTTACGTCGTTCATCATGCGTACAGCAAAGGAGTGGTATAAGTTGCCAGCATCTGTCTTTCCGTCCGATTACAGTGTGGGTGCCTTTAAGGTAAGAGTGAATAGTTTTTTGTTAAGTTAGTGCGCTTCACCATCTTAGGCTACATCACCACTTACCATTAGGTGCGTTTGTGGATAAGCGCTGGCTTAGTAGAATATAAAAAATATATATTTATAATTTTGAAACAAAACAGTTTCGATTTGTATTACTATTATTACTGAACAAGAAAACATTAAGGAAATTTAAAAATAAATATTAAAGAAGACATATATAAAAAAAATCACCAGTGTCAATTTTAAGCTGTACATAGGCAGGATCATGCTAAAGTTGACAAAAAATTACTTTGCGTACATCCAACTTTAATTTTTAATGTCAACTTTAATTTTTTGTCAACTTTAATATAATGGACTTCCGCAAAGTAACGCCTGATTCTATTAATTATCTTAAATATCATGCATTGAGATTCATGAAGCTCTTAAGCCTCTTCTTTCCTTTGCAAAATGAACTAGAAGATTATGTCATTTATGTTAGCGATCAGGTCAAGCAGATGATCTATTATCTGTCATCTAAAGTATTTAACTTAAAAGCTTCATATATTATTTATTTTCTAATTAGGAATCTCATAAATAGTGGTAGCACAGGGGCTGGTAGCTAGGGTCTTATTTTCATTACAGCCTTTCAAAAGTCCACTGAACCGAAGCTTCACCTATAGATTGCCTCACAGGGGAAATATTTGCCATTAATTTCACGCTTGACAGGAGTTTGGCCGTGGAAGTGACTCAAGACTGTGCTTTGTGGCATTCCTTGGGGAGTCCTACTTTCAGTAGTGGTAAGTGCTTACTGCAACCCATGGACACTTGCAGTCGTCTGTAAAGAATAAAAACTACAGATGCGTTATCAGTTGTGAGATCTAAGATGAAATGCCTCACAACTTGTAATTGACGGCTCCGTGGCGCAGTGGCTTAGCAATGAGTTGCTGCGCTGGGGGGCGCGGGTTCGAATCCTGCACGGAAGTATTTGTATGGCCTATAAATGATTGTTCCGGGTCTGGATGTTTGTCCTTGTGAAATTTGTGTTTGTAAACTGCCTCCACGATACAGGAGAAAATCCTAGTGTGGGGGTAACGTTTTTAAAAAAAAAATTAATTGACTTGACATTGGCAGTATTATATTAAGAAAAGCCGAAGAAAAACTTGTTATTACACTGGCCCTCTATGCACTTAAGACAAGACAAAAAAAACAGCAATGCATTTAAATGCAGTAAAGAGAATTACAACTTAGTAAAAGCATTGCAAAAGTAGTCGAACCGAGGACCTATGGTGTAGTAATCAGATATTCGCAACTCATAGCACTATCAGAAAAAAGAGAAAGGAAAAAAAGAATAGGTATACTATTTAGTTGATATGAATTTCTGTTTTACGAATAGAATTAATTTTAATGGGCACGGGATACACGACACACTTTCATTAAAACAAGTCAATGGAGCAACGTGAACTTACCAATTCAGCCTAACCTTAAATCAATTCGAATGTTTGCTACGATTGCGGAGCTTATTACGTGCACTACGAATAAATGTAGTAAACAAGATAATAGCATTATCCTTTAAATAAATTGGTTTTATTTGGCTGTTTAATAAATAATGTATCTGTTTCGATGTTCGTATGTCTAATTTGTATTTTTGTTTTTCGTAATATTAGATTTGACTGAATTTCTGCAATATCTTCCTAACAATTAAAAATATAATTGCAGTTGCCAACCCGCCTGCCAATCGTAGCTACTATGGAAATTCCATCTTATAAGGCAATATGATAGAATGAATGAAATTTACAAAATTTAACGATGTGAATAACAATTTTCTTAATTATAAGGTTTCGTCAAAAAATAGTATGAAATTCATAAAATGACACCCAAATTTGTGATACATTTTTATATAGGAAGTGAAACATTGAATTCGTATTATTCGTAAGGTTCCTTATCATAGATTTAGAGAAAAAATATCATGGCTGCCTGTTTATTTTCAAGGAAGGTACGCCCTAGGCGAAAGTTTATCGACCAAATCGGCAATATATTGAAAATGGGCCAAATTAAGAGTTTCTTTAACCGACGAGCGCGTATTCGTAGGTATATGGATGTGGAGAAGGCTAAAGAGGAGTTTTTTTTATAGTGTGAGGGTTACAAACGAGCACACAGTCCACCTGATGGTAAGTGGTTGCTGCGGCCCATAGACATCTACATTCTTCTATTACAAATCAAAATGTAGATGCGTTGTCAACCATGAGGACTCAGATGGAATGCCTCATTTCCATTAAAAAGGGCCTCCGGCCACCTGCACTCACCAAGCGAAACGCAGAGGTAAACCTCTACTTCACGCTGGTTTTCTGTGAGGTCGTGGTACCACCCCGGCCGGCCCATCTGTGCGACAGCAAAAGCTGCCGCGTGGCTCTACCACTGTTTAAAGTGTCAAGATCTTGCCAAATGGAAGTCCATAGTCTCTGCCTATCCTCTCTGGGTAACAGACATGGGTGGTAATGTATTATGTAAATGTACATTTTGAATAAAACTACCTTTACGGATTTTATCGCGTTTGATTAAGTTATTTTATATTCCCGACGTTTCGGTTGCTTTCCAGCAACTGTGGTCACGGGGGACTGAGGTGATTGACGTCCTGATGTCAAGGTTAACCCGGAGTACCTTCAGCTTTTTAATTATTAATTTTGGTCCGATCTACGCAGAATGAACTAACTGTGTCTTGAAGTCTTGCAGTGGTATGCTGGGGTTTAGTTTTAATATTATGAATTACAGGATCCCAAGCAGGATGTTTTTTTAATTTCAATAGCCTCACGTATCATCCTTGGTAGGAATCGATGTTCTTTCGCGAGAACTTGTGGTTTATCAAATCTAATGTAATGGCAGGGGCCGTCTAGGATATGATCACAAATTGTAGACTTCCCGGAACGTTGGTGCTTCACGTCAGCTATGTGTTCTTTTACGCGGGTTTTTTATTAATTGTTTTGTTTGCCCTATATATGAGAGACTACATTCACAATCAAGCTTGTATACTCCTGCATCTTGTATCCTTGCTTGGGATCCTGTAATTCATAAAATTAAAACTAAACCCAAGCATACCACTGCAAGACTTCAAGACACAGTTAGTTCATTCTGCGTAGATCGGAACAAATTTAATAATTAAAAAGCTGAAGGTACTCCGGGTTAACTTTGACATCGGGACGTCAATCACCTCAGTCCCCCGTGACCACGGTTGCTGGAAAGCAACCGAAACGTCGGGAATATAAAACAACTTAATTAAACGCGATAAAATCCGTAAAAGTAGTTTTATTAAAATAGCTTTTTATTGAACTTATTTTTACTTATTTTAATTCCCAAGTAATCCGTGAAGTTAGTTTCAATATGCGTTTAGTTTTAATATTTCTAATTCATGACGGTTTGAGCACTTCACAACACCAATGATCACGGAGGGGATTGAGGTGTGGTTCTAATGTCTTAGTTACCTATACAAGGCTATTATCAACTTTTTTTTTAATTTTTGGTCCAATCAACGTATTTCGTCCGATGCTTAAATCGGATCTTTATTAACTATGACATCAGGACATCAAATACCTTAATTCCCTCCGTAACCATGGGTGCTGTAATGTGCACGAAACTTCAGGAATTTAAAAAAGTTAATCGCGATAAATCCGTAACATTAGTATTTTTCCATAAGAATCATCATCTCGTTTACGTCAGTCGTGGAAAACTCAGGCTGGCGGAGAGTAAAGTCAGCTAAAGCTAGCTAACTAACTAAATACATTCCATTGAAGACTTTATTAAAAACGCTATTCCCGGGAATGTAGATTCGAAGACGGCCAATGAAAGCCACCGCTAAGCGGGCGTGCAACGCTCGCTGACATTTCAAACAGTTTAAGGCATAATAGCTGTCCGTTGCTTTTCTACGATTTTCAGCTTACAATTTTTGTCCTGATATATAATTTTCAATATTTAAAAAATATTATTTACAATGTTTGATCCAATTCTCGTAATATGGGAGAAAAGGTACTAAAACAATGACTTTCCCAATTGTTTCGGTTTTTTTTAATACTTTTTTAACAAATTGCGTGGAAAGCAATGGCTAAATTTGCTATTTTTGCTCTCTTATTTTATTGTTAACTCAATGATTGCATTGCATTCACATGCAATGCAATCATTGCAATCAATACAAGAAATTAAGCCTAATTTAGCCAGGCACTTTCACCGAACAAGACGCCCTCTTACGGTCAAGTTGGCGAGCTGCGCAGAGGCTAGCCAACATCTTCTGGCTACGCTGGGTGAAGGAGTACCTCCCTGAGCTCCAACACCGGCGGGAGCCTCACGGACGAGGCCAAGCAGCACGCGTCGACGACCTAGTACAGATCGTCGATCCCAACCTGCCCCGCAACGTGTGGATACGAGGAAGGGTCATCGCTACATATCTGGGTCCCGACAACGTCGTGCGGACAGTGGACGTACTGACCAAAGGAGGTATCCTACGCCGGCCAGGGAGGAAGCTTGTGATCCTGCCTCTATCTACGGACGTCGAGCCCGCACCAGAAGCTGATGCGACGCGGTCGCACGGCGGGAGTGATGTGCGGGACAAGTGAAAACAAATAATGATAGGATAATACATAAGTAAGATGGAATCCCTTATTTACTTATCTCCGGTTCTCTATACTCACCATATGAAACACAGCAGCACCAGGCTGTTATTTTAGCACTAGAATTTTGTAAGAGCGTGGTCTTTCCTCGGACTCATTCATGCTACAACCATTATATAGCTACAGTGGGCTGTACCATGAATTAGTATACCGTTTAAGGCTACTACTTACTGCAAATTGGTTAGTTATACTGCCATTTATTAGGAAGCCATAGACTCTTACTGGTATTTCCCATAGTACCCTCTAACGACACCCACGGAATGGAATTGAGTAATGGCAATTCACATAAAAATACACTTTTATTTGCTACCACGAGGCACTACCAAGGCTATATAATATGTGGTGTTCAGAATTGTAATAATATAGTAAACACTCGTATCACTTACATAATGTTATGTTTGACTTTGAATATGGCACTTTCCGTGTAGGTAATTCAATCTTGACAGCACTATTTAGGTAATTTTAATGCCATTACGTTTTATGAATAAAGCAATGTTGTTGTAAATTGATGAAAAATGTATTCACAATAAAATTTGAGATCTGAATCTATCTTTTACTTTTTACTTAAATATTACGTGATCAAACATGTGAAGTTACAACGCAACTGAATTGTAGCTGCAACAAGATTGGGTAAGTTGAACATGGAAGCATCACGCTTACACAGAACACCAAAGTAAAAAAGCAGCCGTTGTTTTACGTAATATTAGTGAAGAGAACCGGAAACCTACGAGAGACACTTTATCTCAGTCGTCGGATAACAGCTATCTGTATTCTGATTCGTTATCATTACGACACAACTTCCATTAACCATCAAGTGGACTGTGTGCTTGTTTGTTACCTGAATGCTATAGTAAAAATAAATAAATGAAAAAAAACTATATATATAAAAGAGGTTGTTTGTATATATGAAATCGTTTAACTCACAATCTATTTGATCGATCACCATGACAATTGGTATATATATATGTATTTTTTAATGAAGAAGCTTTATAATTATAAAATTAAAAAATAATTTAGAAACAAATAAAATTTAAAATTTCTGATTTTATTTTAATCAAGCGCGGCATTTAATAAATTAAATTGCATGGGCTAAAATAAAAACGTTACTGAACACAACCTATATTAACTGACAGGACAACGACTGCCGAGTTAAGCAAGTAAAATAATATAACATGATCTCTCTTTTACTTGACATTACATTAATTAATGTGGATGCAAGCGATATAGCACCGTCAGTGTTGCTAGAAACGCGTGGAGTTCATTTTTCAAGTCACACTGAATATACATTTAAATGCAACGAAATTTGAAGATAACAAAATGTATGAACTCCTTTGTTTTCATATTTTGTATTTTTAAGCCAGGGATTGATCATTTTCTTCATCGCCATCACCTTGTAAAAGTTCACTGCTGGACATAGTGTATAGAAGAATTAAATCTGCAACTTTACAATGTGAAATTATTTTATCCTTTCTAGTTCTTTGAAATCGGCTTTTAAATTTTATTAAAAGTATTTTTTTTACTCTTTTGAGTAGATTAAGGAATATCACAATCTCATTGTCGCCTAAATAGGTTCATTACAAACTTCAACTCCTATTTGGCACATTTGGGGGTCGAATATTTCGTCGCTTACATTTTTGCTGGTCTTCAGCAAGTTACTCCCTAGAAGAAGGCTCGATATTGCTTTTTTTTCTTTTGCCTCTTTAATAGCTGCCCGCCTTGCTTGCGCTTGCCTTCTTGAAGCTTACAGTACATGACACGTTTTGCCACTATGTCGTCAGTCATTCGAAATACATGACCAACCCAACGCAATTGTACTAACTTGGCGTAGGACTTCCGTATTTTTAACACTGTCGCACCAACGTATACCCATGATATTACAGAGAGATTGAATATGTAATCTATCCAGAATTCGTATGTGCTTACTAAACAAACACCAAAACTCAGAGGAATATAAAAGGTTTGGCAGAACAATCGCCCTATAGACGTACACATTACGAAAGACGTAGCAAACCATATTTCACGCATTGAAAGCAAAGGAAAGATGTGTGCGAGGGATGTGTTGCAAGGGATGTATGGGAGGGATGTATTGCGATGGATGTGTGCGAGGGATATCTTGCGAGGTTAAACAAAAGGCACTACGTTTAATTTTAAAATGATTTAAAACATTATTGTTTATAATAATATCTCTATGTAAAATTGAATTTTGAAAATTTTTACTTTTTTTTCACAACAGCCATAGATATAATTATATTTTTAGCCCGCTACACATCCTCGCACCGCTCATCTGCGCACCGTTTCACAGCGTCGCTACGCATCCTCGCACCGCTCAGCGAGCTAGCACATTTCTGGTGGAAACGCTCAAATCGTTCCACAGCCTCACTACGTATCCTCGCACCACCTAGCTACCTCGCACATATCTGGTGGAAACGCAGTCTTATAGTGGACATGTCGAGGAGAAATCAATACCATACGATTAAGAGAAAACTTCTGATTTCCCAATTTTTTAAGTACTAACTGTATACGCACAGTAGAGTTGAAATACTACACTGATTATATGCAAAACTAAATAATGTAAAATTATTATAATATTATTTTTATGGGGTATTTGTATAGTTTTCTCATCTGGTGAGGCTGTATAAATAATATATAAATGAAAATTATAAAATATACATAAATCTATATTAAAAAAGCTAAAAAAATAATGAAGAAATAACAACCCAACCAGATGGAAACCTTCGGCAGGGGATATCAAACGACCATGGGTTAGGAAGAATGGGAGAGATACCGGCGGAAGATGTGGGCAGTATGCAGGAGCCACGCCTTCTGTATTTGAGGCCTGAACGCTCCATCACGGAGTCCCAGTCGCTTCAGGTGACCTAAGAGGCTGACCGGGATTAGTCCATTTACAGAAACGACTACAGATATAATTTCGGTCGGCAGACCACTCTACATGTCGGTCACCAGTGTCAGTTTTTACGAGTTTCTCGTCATGCAGAATGGTAATGGTCGACCAAAATTATCCTTGAATGTGACCGATCCATCAGCACAATATCAGGCTTATTTGCAAGAACAGTCCTGTCTGTGATGATGGACTGGCCCCAGTAGAGCTTGGCGCGGTCATTTTCTAGCTTGGCTTACGGAAAATATTTATGTAATTAAGTAATTTACGATCCACGAGACCGTATTTCAGAGCGAGTTCATGATGTAGATACCTGGCTACTAGGTTCTGTCTGTGCAAAAACTCACAGTTAGAAAGTGCCTAACCACCGGAGATGATATGCCTAAGTGACTTACCGGGATTATCGTCATAAGCTCGACAGATATTGACGGTGCCATCCTTTAGGGTGTTTTTCCGATATTCGTTGATCTTAATAAGCTGATCCTGTATCGCACAGACAAAACTCTCGGTTTCTCCAAAGTGATAACCGAACCGTAGCCAGTGGAGGGAGCCGACCGACTACAAGTTTTAAAAAAAGCTTTTTTTGCATAAAATCTTCGCTAAAATGAGCTGGGTTTATATTTCTATATTGAATATAATTCATAGATAATTAAACAAAATTGCACTCTAAGAATTGCTTAATAATTTATAACTGAACTTTCTATCGTTATCGCGTTAGTTAACTTCGTTACCGAGCTTTTGCAAATTGCTAAACTGTAATTAATTAAAAGAGAGTAGGTATTAATTTTCAATAAGAACAATTTAAATAAGCGTTGATATTGTCCTATTTATCTTATCATTTCATGGATCGGACATTTGCCTTAAATTTGAAATGAAGGGTGTCAACCGAATTCAATTTGCCGAACCAGCACGGCTGACACTGTCAATTTTAATTTTGTGTGCGGATTTACTATCTTGCGGCGGGAAAAAAATGTTAGAGAGTTTTCGTATCAAATGGATTAAATGTTTGTAAGGATATTTTAACGCGTGAATAGCAAGCTCTTCTTCTTTTTATTATGTTCGAGTGATGTACAAAAGGAAGCATTTGAGGTTGATGTATTGGATATTTATGATTGTGGAAACAGAAACAGACAAAGGATGCACAGGGGTTAAGCATATCTCTTAAAAATGCTTCTTTCGTTCACCTTTTTCTTTCATTCAAATCAATCGTTTGAACTCTCTCCTATATGATGTTCTTCTTTTTTCCATCATCAATCATCAGTTTACTATTGAAGTAAGATCTCTCCCACAGAAATTTTCGTAATTGCCACGCTCGGCAGAAGTATTGGCGATCGTAGTCGCTTGTTTTGTACGTTTTGTAGCGCAATATGCACTGTGTTGTGTATAGCATGTACAAATCTCACACTTATTCACCCATATATTTTGAACCCAGAACCTCATGTTCAGCATTTGGGTTTACAATCACTAGACCAATGATGTAGTCAGAACCCCGCGTCTTACCAAAAAATCAATTATTGAGATTTTCCGTCAAGAAATTCACAGCAGTTGCTCAGAGTCAGGAAGTTGGCAGTGTCTCATCCCCGTACATTAGAAAACACGTAAAGCCGTTGGTCCTGCGCCCGCTCTCTCTGTGGTCGTGTCGGTTTACCAAGCCATCGGACTATAAGAGTAAGGGAAGATAGAGTGCACCTTTGCTTGCGTATACACTTGCGCACTATAATCCTGTCATGCATCGATGGCCAGTCTCCGTTAAAGGTGGCCGCCGTGGCTGAAATTCCATCTGGAGGACATTATAAGAGGTCACCAGCATTGGGTTAAGAGCCCTCACGACAGCCCGATTACGCTTGCTTAGGGGTATGCGGGAAAGTCTCGATCAATTTTCGAGAGGCGTGCTGCGCGTGTCCGAAATCGCCTCTTCCAATATGCTCCTAATTTGCTCCAGTTCGTGGGAAACTATTTCATCACTGTCTGAATGAACCTCAACTGGAATATCTACAAAGGCATCCACGTGTCCAGGTTGCTCTGCAATTAGTGACTCCGCGTTACCAGCCGTAGCATTTTGATGAGGGAACAACTTCAATTCGTAGTCATTCGAGTTCGTCGTTATCAAATATGTTGGAACGCAGGATATACCAATTTCGGTCTGCCAGGTTTTGCTCAGTGACGCTTAGCGTTGTCTCCAGCTCTGCAAAAAAACGATTGCGTCGGATCGCGATACGCCAGTCCTTCAGTTTCTTCCCTTTTTGCTCTAAAATAAGCGTTTGCGTTCATTGTTTCCGTCCAACACATGCGACGTGCTCCACCAGTGACGGGTGCCGCTTGCTGAGTTCGAGAAGACCCAGCCAACACCAAGCCTTCTAGTGGGGATGATGGATGCGGGGGACTGGTAGGTGGTCTTGCAGCCCCCCGCACTCGGCTCACAGCCCGCGTGCTGTCGCGTCCAGTGCCAGGCCCATACGTACTCTGGCGACCTTCACGCAGCGGCCCTTTGCGCACTCTTTTTTTTGTCCATCATCCAGTAAATGGGCGTCAATTGACGGGAGACACCCAGGCCCGGGTACCGTTTCATGTGTACAAATGGGCCTTTGCGCCCACACGAGGCACGGCGCTCACATCTCTTGTTGAGGCGCTGACTGACTGCGCTGACTTAGCAGTTTTGTCACTTAACACTGTTACGTCAGCAAGCGATGGGATAGTCATTTCCCTACGCCATACTTATTATACTTATTATGTGGGATATCCATATAGTTTATTATTATTATTATTATTATCACACCCATATATATGCTACTTCAGCCAGCTGATCCAAATTAAAATTAAATTAGAGCAATAAATTATTAAATACTTTTCTACATAACTCCGGCAATTTGGTAAAAATACGATTACGCAGTAAACTCTAACGATATCGCAAGAAAGTTCTGCAATAATCCCTTAATAGTCTTGGAATTAGCTCGAGGCCTCTCGCATAATTGATAGGGTTAATATTTATAAGCCAAGTACGTCATTTTGTTCATTTTATCTTCGCTTTTAACAAACTATAAAATCTTTGTAACTGTTAAATTTCTACGATTTTTTTCATACACGTAATAGTCCTACGCATATATTTAAACTGTATGATTTAGTTCAGTTAAATTAGAAAACATTGTATATTTATTCACAAAGTACTGTGTTTTTATTGTTATGTGTTTTTGTGTAGAATTTGTATTCTATTCACATTAAATTAATCTTATATTATATAATTCACTAAATAAAATTAATCAGATTTACTTACTTATTTTCACGCACAATCCCTGACGGGGTAGCCAGAGAGAACAGATCGCCAAGTGTCACGATCCTTACAAACCTCTTTCGCTTCTTTCAGATTCATTATCTTCTTCATGCATGCACGTCTAAGTATCCGAGTACTTTTGACCCTACCCTCTTCGAGCAATTTGCTCACATGGTCTTCGAAAGTTAGTCTCGGTCTACCTCGACACCTTTTAATATTAACTTTCGCGCTATATATTTTCTTCACCATTCGGTCTTCACTCATTCGCTCAACGTGCCCAAACCACCGAAGCACGCCCTTATCAATTTTTGTGATAAGGTCATCTTTCAAACCTGCCATATTGCGAATCTCTTCGTTTCGCTTTCGGTCGGCCATGGTAACGCCGCACATTGTACGAAGAGATCGCATCTCCACTGCATTCAACTTATTTTTATGCTTCTTCTGGCATACCCAGGTTTCGCTGCCATATAACAAAGTCGGTACCAACACTGCGTTATGTATTGCAAGGCGTGCACTCTTCGCTACGCCTTGCCTTTTGACTAACGCAGTCAGGGCACCATTGACTTTGTTCCCGGCAGCGACAAGCCTGTCCACATCTAAATCACATCTTCCATCCCGGCTAAAAGCACTCCCCAAGTATACAATTTCATTTACCTGTTCTAGACATTCCCGATTTACCCATATTTCACACTTCGTTCTCTCTTCGTCCCTTTCAAATACCAGAACCTTAGTTTTATTAGCATTCAAACGGAGACCTTTAATTTCACATTCCTCTTTCATACACGTGACTAATGCCTGCAGTTCTGCCTCTGATGGTGCAATAAGCACTGCATCATCAGCATACAATTTACTTTTATGTCACCCAATTTCACACCCAAACAACTATCTTTCAGCTTCTGTAAACAGCTGTCGAGATACAGTATGAACAGCCAGGAAAACATGACACAACCCTGCTTTACGCCCGTTTGGACGTTAAACATGGGTGACAGGTCATGCCCTACCCGCACACAGGCTTTACAGTCACAGTAAAGAGACTGCACAGCCCTTAGCAATTGACCATCCACACCATACCCCGGCAACAGTTCCCACATTTTCTTCCTTACAACCTTATCAAATGCTTTCTCAAGATCCACAAAAGCACAGAAAATCTTCTGGTTAGCAGCCAGAAGCTTTTCCGTGATCACGCGGAGAGAAAACATTTGATCCGTGCATCCTCTTCCAGGTCTAAATCCGCATTGTGCCTCCCATAGAAATCTTTCCGATTTCTCTTGCATCCTACGTGTCAAAACCTTCGAGTAAACTTTACTTGCTAAACTGGTCAAGCTGATCGCCCGATAGCACCCGCAGTCAAAATGTGAACCTTTACCTTTATATAAAGGCACAATGACTGCGGATCGCCAATCATCCGGGACATCCCCCGTCCGCCAGCACAAATTGCACAGCAGATGAAAGCTGTCCCAGACGCGATGCCCACCATACTTGACCATTTCAGCAGTAACTCTGTCTAGTCCCGCAGCCTTACCACATTTCAAACTTCGAATCGCACGTGTACATTATAAGTTGATGCTGTGGCCTTTAGACATCTACAACTATCGATTAAGAACGAAATTGCAGATGCATTGTCACCCGTGAGGACCTAATAGAGCGTTAACAACGGAATTTTCATTGGCTTCCGTCACTACATTTACGAAACATCAGCAAAATATCTCTAGCATCAAGAAAAAGGAAAATATCAGCTAAAGGCCAGATCTAGTTGTTAGATGGTATGAGTGTCTAAAGAAATACATTATACCTAGTCAGGTCATAAATTCTGTCACATGTTTAATATAAAATAATTGAAACAAGTTTATTCATTATGTAACCATTTATATACCAAAATGAACTTAACGAAACATAGATTCTTGTGGCACTAAAGTTTATTCAAAATGACCTCCGTGATTTTGAATACAAGCCTTCAATCTGCGCGGCCAGTCGTCTATCGCAGCACGAACGAGGTCCATGTCAATATCGGCGGCTGCCTTAATCAAGGATGTCTTGAGTGACTCCGAATTGGGATGATGCTTTGAGCACGTCTTTTCCTCCAAGTGT
Source organism: Parnassius mnemosyne (assembly GCA_963668995.1). NCBI lineage: Eukaryota > Metazoa > Arthropoda > Insecta > Lepidoptera > Papilionidae > Parnassius > Parnassius mnemosyne. Next base: position 64,229,361 of record CAVLGL010000115.1, on the reverse strand, counting down.
TGCCATATCTTGTAATCTAACGGATTCAAATCTGGACTGGAGGAGGGCCAGTCTTCGTGCCGGATGAAGTCGATTTCACGCGCCGCCAGCCAGTCTTGTGTGCTCTTCGCTCTATGAGCTGGCGCCGAATCTTGTTGGAATACCCAGTGCCTGTTATTGAACATGGTATGAGAAACAGGTTCCACAAGGTTCGTCAGGACTGTATTTTGATACACAACTGCATTCGTTTTTACACCTTTCTCACAAAAATGTACCTCTGTTAAGCCCCAATAAGAAACTCCCAGCCATACCATGAGCGAGGATGGAAAATGACCTCGTTGGACACGCGGAATACGGTTGCTCGCTTCTTCACTACTGTGTGCGTACACCATATCATTTTGTTTGTTGTATCTCTCTTCTACGGCAAAAATTTTTTCATCCGAAAAAAGAATTTCCCGATATTTTTTTCCCGCGTACCGCTTCAACAAAGCGCGGCATCTCTTCAGTCTCAGGTCCATTAGACGAGCATTCAAACGATGTCCTGTTTTTCTTCGATATGCCCGAAGCCCTAAGTCTTTATTTAACACCCTTTTCACCGTGGTTCTGCTTAACCCCATCTGAAGGGCCAACAGTTTCTGCTTACGTTTGGGATTTCTTTGAATTCGCGCCTTCACTGCTAGAGTGCTAACAGACCGAGGGCGACCACTTCTTGACCTGTCATCTATACTAGAGTCTTTATTATATCGTTTGATGGTACGATAAACGAATCTTTTGGTTATAATTTTTGGTATTTTGTTGTCTAATAGTAATAATTCGCTGCGAATATTACGTAAGCGAAGCCGCACGGTCCTGCTTGTGATATTTAATTTACTATTTTAACACATAAGCTTATTAAAAACTAGCTACCCGCCCCAGCTAGGGCTGATTAAGATCTATTTACGTGGCATTACTTAGATTTAAAATATTCAAAGACCAAATATTTTATAAATGTTTCGTTTTTTTTTCTTCTAAAAACTATAAGAAAATGCTTATTCATTCATTAATCTCTCAATATACGACAGTAATTTTGATATAAAGGAGATGATATTGATGTTTATATAGTATAAGATCGTCGCTTAGATGTCGTAACAATCCGGGAGCCTAAGAGGCTGTTCTATTTAATGACCGAATCGTTTGGCCTGCGATTTTTGCCTATATAATACTCCTACTCGTAAATTATGTGCAATGAAATATCGTTACTTCTTTGACAGTAAGAAATGACATTTGGATTTGTCAACGGTCTTAATACAATTGTATATTTTATGTTAAACAAAATCCAAAATAGAAAAAAATTATTCTGTGATACCAAAATCTGACCTAAAAATGTGGTACCTAGTCATTAGAATTAAATTTAGTAGCATTTAGAAACAGAGTAGACCCAACGTAACTGGAGTAGGCTTTCGACATGACTTCTGCCGATGAGCATGTATTTTTTATCGTATCTAATTCGTAACGTCATTGAATGACTGTGTGTGATAAAACATAGCTCATTTTAAGTCCGCCAGGGGTGCTGTTCAAAATTCCATACACTCCGATACAAAAGTGGAAGACAATACGAAAACGTCAAAAACTTTTGCTAAGGCCACAGGTATTGCGATCGGCAAGCCGTTTGCAGAACCTTGTGGTTAGGGAAATGGTCCTTACTGTGTGTGCTTTCTGCCAAAAATTTGTGAAGAGTCATTATAATAGCTATAGTCATAATTTCTTCCAGATCGAAATTCAGTCATTTTGGAGTCAGTCACTTTGGAGACTAGTCATCTGCGCCGGACAGGATTAGATTTTGGTCTGACCCGGGATTCGAACCCAGGACCTCAAAATCAACACTCCCGTTAAAGATAATGAGATAAACAAGGTAACGTGGTAGTTAACGGTGCAGTGGTAAAGAATATCCACTACCCCATATCTTTCCGTGGGTGTCGTAAAAGGCGCCAAAAGGAAACAGGCAAGAGATGGGCAGCAGCATCTTCCTGATAGTAGCCGAAATTGCAATAAAAAAATCTGCGGTTGCCAACCCGCTCACCAAGCGTGGCAACTATGGCAAATACCCCACTATGAATGAATGAATGTAACAAAGAGACGGCCCCCAGTCCCCGGCGGCCCCGCTATTCCTGGCTACGGTAGTGACCATAGTAACGGCGGGGCAGGGGGTGCTAAGAATCTCCGGTGGAGGTTCGGTTGCCACCTTAGACAACTCGACCTGGTAACGTACAACGCACGCACCCTGAGGACTGACGAGAAGATCGTGAAGCTGAAAGAAGAGATAGACAAATTACGTTGGCATATTATAGGATTATCCGAAGTCAGAAGAGAGGGGGAGGTCACGGTAATCCTCAAATCCGGCAACTTACTCTATCACCGGGAGGGCGACGACCCCCGACGGTTCGACAAAAAATGAGATTGACTTCATTATGCCGACCAGACGACAACTGTTCAGTGATGTCTCCGTGATCGCAAGGGTGAAAATTGGTAGCGATCACCAAATGTTTAGAGGCACACTGAACCTAAACGTTAAAATGGAGAGGTCTCGTTTAATGAAGTCAAAGCTCGAGTTACAAAACCGTTTTTAGTGCCTAGAAAACTGCAATGAAGTGGACGATATGAATGACAAGCGCGTGGAAACTGTCCATGCGGTTGGAGCTAAGTTCTGCAAGACCCGCCGCAGAAGAACACAAAAACTCTCCAATTATACTCTTAATCTCATGGTTGTTAGACGGGAGATGAAGCAAAATTTTTCAACAGATTTGACAGCATACAAGCAACTGAACAGACAGATTTCCAAATGCATGCGGCGGGACTTACGCAACTTCAATACAGCTCGTATTGAAGAAACGATCGAGCAGAACCAAGGCTCCAAAGTCTTTGCCAGAGATCTGTCTGCCAGAAAGAGCCAACTGTCAAAGCTGAGGATCGAGTGGGGCAGCATCGTTTCCGGGGCTCCTGAGATTTTGAGTGAGATTGAGAGGTTATATGGGCAGCTGTACACGTCATCGTTGGAGCCACACGCAAGTGTGAGTAACGATCCAAGAGCGAGTCTTATCCGACACTATTACGAAGATATCCCGGACGTCAGTCTGAGCGAGATTAGAATGGCTCTCCAGCATCTTTAAAACGGCTACAACGGAGCTTCTGAAAGCGAGTGGAAAACCGGTACTTGAAGTCCTTCAGAAGCTCTTTAATTCCGTCCTCCATGGTGGTATTACACCGGAGGCGTGGAGCAGAAATGCGGTGGTCTTGTTCTTCAAGAAAGGTGACAACGCTCTCTTGAAGAACTACAGACTGATTTCCCTTCTGAGCCGCGTCTACGTGCTGTTTTCGAGAGTCATTAGGAATCTTCTCGCACGCAGGCTTGACGACTTCCAGCCTCCCGAACAAGTAGGTTTCCGAAAGGGCTTTTGCACCATAGACCACATATATTTACCTTTCGGCAAGTTGTACAGAAGTCCGAGGAGTACAATTTGCCACTATGCCTGGCTTGTGTGGACTATGTGAACGCCTTTGATTCCGTCGAAATTTGAGCGGTGCTGCAGTCCCTTCAGCGATACCAAGTTGACTGTCGGTATATCGAAGTGCTGAAGTGATTGTACAGTAGGGCTACGATAGCTATCCGAGTACAGAACCAGAGTACGAAACCTATCAAATTGCAGAGAGGTGTAAGACAGGGTGACGTTATATCCCCGAAACTCTTCACCGCTGCATAGGAAGACGTTTTCAAGCTTCTGGACTGGAAAGGATACGGTATTAACATCAATGGCGAGTACATCACTCACCTTCGATTTGCCGTCGATATAGTCCTTATTGCAGGATCACTGGAGGACCTAAGCACCATGCTCAATGACCTCAATAGTGTCTCCCAACGGATAGGTCTTAAGATGAACATGGACAAAACAAAGATCATGTTCAATGTCCATGTCACACTTATGCCGCTAGTTGTTGGGAGAACTAAACTCGAAGTTGTTGACGAGTATGTTTACCTGGGACAAATAGTCCGACAAGGTAAGTCCAACTTCGACCGAGAGGTCAATCGATGGATTCAACTCAGCTGGGCAGCGTTCAGGAAACTACGACACATCTTCTCGTCAAACATACCTAAAAACCTTACTAGTAATGACTTACGGATCTGAGACGTGGTCCTTCACTGCTGGCCGTATGAGGAAGCTCAAGGTCGCTCAGCGAGCTATGGAGAGGGCTATGCTCGGAGTTTCTCTGCGTGATAAACTTAGAAACGAGGATATCCGCATTAGAACCAGAGTGACCGACATAGCCTAACGGATTAGTAAGCTGAAGGTGCAGTGGGCCGGCCATATAGCTTGAAGAACCGACAGCCGATGGGGAAGAAAGGTTCTTGAGTGGCAGCCTCGTACCGGTAGGCGCTATGTAGGGCGACCTCCCACGAGATGGAGTAACGACCTGGTAAGGCATGCAGGAAGTCGATGGATGCAGGTGGCTCAGAACCGTGCTTTGTGGCATTCCTTGGGGGAGGCCTATGTTAAACAGTGGACTTATAAAAGGCTGTAATGATAACTGATGACTTGTTTAATAACAACTTTTATGTTTTTGATCACTTATTAAAGCTGTAGAGTAGATTGACATTGTTTCGTCTCAAAACAAATTAATTTTTGACTTTAGTTAGCAACTTAATTTATTTTCACTTTAAATGGATTTCGATTTAAATTAGTTACCACTTATATTTGATTGACTTCAAAATTCTTCATTATTAAAATAAATGAAATTATAACAACTGTTTTGGAATATATATATCCTCTTCGTCCGAGAACGCACAAGCGAGCAGACGTGTGTCGCGTCGATCTAAAAATTGTACTTAACTGATACGCTAAACAAGCTAGTAAAATACAGTGATTAAATACGAAATTCCCATAAACAAGAAAAAGGAAATTTAAGAAGTGCATCGGTCACGGCTATCATCAGCGAGCGGAGGGACCTCATTCACCCCCGCGAGAACAATAAAGACTCTTATTTTTGATCTCGCTCTAACACTGCACCGCAAACATCTACTCCAGTGCTACGGTGGTCGCTACAAGCTCCTCCCCCTGCTACGTGCTACGAAACTACGACTATCTGCTACGACGTGCCTTTGGTTTCGCTTTGCTACGAGGGTACAATTGTCCCGTTTAATAGTAAAATGGAGCACGCAATGAATAAATCAGTCTCTGAATCCAACATTCCTGGACTTACGGACGAGTTCACTCCACCAAATTTCGTAAGCCGACGTGTGAAAAGGAAAGGCAGTCATGACCTGGACTGCGAATTTAGAGACTTCAAAGAAGAAATCAAAACCATGATTTCGACAATGTTAACTGCTCAAGGAAACCAATTTAAGAAAATTACCCCAGTCCTAGCTGACATCAAGGAAACTAACAACAATATTGAAAAATCGATGGCTTTCCTCGCTGCCCAAAATGAAGAGCTGAAAAAGAAGTTAGACGGATTCGAGCTTCAAGCCAAGAAAGATAGGGAATACATAGCTTTTTTGGAAGACAAAGTTGAGGACCTGCAGAGAGAAAATAGAAAATCTAATATACAAATTAAAAATGCTCCGAAAGTTGCCAATGAAAGTGAGAAAGAATTGTTAAATATGGTACTAAAGCTATCGGAGAATGTAGGCCATTCCATTACGAAGGCAGATATAAGAGATATTTACAGAGTTAAAAATAAGAAAGGTGAAAACAATAGCCCAATTGTAGTGGAATTATCGTCCACTATCTTAAAGAAAGACTTCTTAAGATCCACCAAGACATTCAATATAAGGCACAAAGAGAAACTCTGTGCCAAGCACTTGGGACATACCAAAAACGAGTACACACCTATATACATCTCCGAACAGTTGACCGCCAAAGGTGCTCGACTCCACTTCCTCGCACGAGACCTGGTAAAATCGAATGACTACAAATTCTGCTGGACCGCTCATGGCCGGGTCTATGTCAGAAAGAGTGAAAACACACCAGTAATCTTAGTAAGAAGTGAACAACAGGTGCAAAACTTATTACAGTTGAAATGACTAGAGTCAAAAATCATCTGGCTGTTATCGCTTTCATCTCTTGTAAGTTTTTTTATCTTAATAACTGCTCGTACACAAACACCATTCACGCAAAATAATTGTACTTATTTACTACACAGCAACTTCAAATATCTCAATCATTACACATTCACAAACAAACACATTTTTAAAGCAAAAAACACACACAATATCAAAAAACTTACTACACACTTTTACACTCATTGCCTCAGACAATACATAATTCTGAAATCTGTACCACATAATACTCATAATATCTATTTTTTACCATATACTGCTAACGAATTAAGGATTCTTAAAACTAAACATGAATCACGTTCTCAATAATATTAATGCAATAGATAATTCTGGCACGTTTTCTAACTTTGAATGTAAAATTGAGAATCTGAAGAATATTATCACAGTACAAAATACAGACTTTACAATAATATCCCAAAATATTAGAGGTATATATGCCAATTTTAATGACTTTCAAGTAAACGTATCCGCCCTTGACTTCAACTCTGATCTTATCATCCTTAGTGAATGCAAACTGAAACCTGATAAACACATCCCTCAGATAACAGGTTATAATTCTTTTCAAACATTTAAACATCTAAATCAATCTGATGGAGTAGTCGCCTATGTTAAATCCACTCAGAAAGCTAACGTATCTGAAGTCTATCTAAAACATGCGTCGTGCCTGCAGATATCTTTACCTCAACTTACAGTTCTTGGCATTTATCGTTCACCCTCTAATCGCAAAGCCGAGCAATTCATTAACTCATTATGTACTCACCTTGAACTTATTAAAGGGACTAAAAATATCATCGTAACCGGAGACATTAATATAAATCTAATCTATAGACATGACGAACAACCCTACGAACGCAGAAACAGACACAATTACCTGGAAATGTTAGCTTCACTGAGCTTCCTTCCAGGTCACTCCATTCCAACGAGAGGACCTAATTGCCTCGATCATTTTATTCTAAAACTCGATTACGCACATCAAAATGTCACTATTGCTGTACTCGATGCCACTATTACTGATCACAGTATGATCTTTCTAAAAATATCCTGCCCTGATAAACCAAAAATAAATAACAAAACTATAACTAAAATCAACTACAACAAAGCCCTAGAATTTTTAAAAACAACTAAATTATCTGATCTATTAGAATATACTGACCCTAATATTATAACTGAACTTTTTATAAAAAGACTGCAACAGAGCTTAAAATTAAATACGACTATTACTTTCATCTCAGCGAACAAAAGGATCTTAAAACCTTGGGTTACTCCAGGTATGCTACGCTGTATCAGAAACAGAAATGACATGCAAAGAAGGCTAAAACTTGACCCATATAATGACACTTTAAAAATAATATATAAAAGGTACCGTAACTACTGCAGTTGTATTTTAAAAAAGTTGAAAAGGAACTATGATCGAGACCAGCTTACCAAAGCTCAAAAAAACCCTAAAAAGTTATGGGATACTATAAACGGAATAACGCAACGTAAATACCCCAAAACCCATAACCTTGAACTCCTGCATGCAACTTCGTCTCCACAGGCATCGGTAGATATCACTAACACCTATTTCACAAATATTGGAAAAGAGCTAGCAGAAAAAATTAAAATCTCAAATTCTCCGTTAGTGAAACATAACACAAACATAAAACAGGTTTCATCATTTGTCCTATATGATACTGATTGTGCTGAAATATGTGAAGTTGTTAAGTCTATGAAACTAAGTAGCTCCCCGGGATGGGATAATATCCCAACTTCTTATCTAAGACTCGCTCTTAATGAAATTGCGCCAATTATATCCCATATGGCCAACTTGTGTTTCGAACAGGGAATTTTTCCAACTGTACTCAAGCAAGCTTTAATAACACCTATATATAAGGATGGCAACAAAAGTGACCCCTGTAACTACCGTCCAATCTCTGTTCTCTCATCAGTGTCTAAGATTTTAGAAAAATTAATTAATATTAGACTCACAAAATTCTTGACAAAATATAGCATCATAGCAAAAAATCAATTTGGTTTTCAACGAGGCTTATCGACTGAAAATGCTGTACTGGCTCTTACAACTTTAGTAGTAAAAGAAGTGGAATCTGGAAACAAATGTTTGGGAGTAATGCTCGATCTAAAGAAGGCATTCGATACAGTGTCGGTGCCCATCCTGTTAAATAGACTAGAGGAAGTAGGGGTGAGAGGTACTCCTCTCAAATTAATCAAAGATTATCTTACTAACCGAAAGCAGCGTGTTCGAATAGGCAACCACACTAGCCAGGAAACCACTTTAACATTCGGTGTCCCACAGGGGAGTGTGCTAGGACCAACGCTTTTCCTGGTGTATATAAATAATCTCTGTCTTCTAAAATTATTCAATGGTATTGTATTTTCTTACACAGATGATACAGCTATCGTGTTCTCTGGCAAATCCTGGAATGAAGTAAAAATATCGGCAGAAAAAGCCCTGGCAAAGATAGCATCCTGGTTAGATACAAGCCTCCTTACTTTAAATGCAGCTAAAACTCAATATATCTGTTTCAGTAAAAACATCTCAACTCAACCCCCATCATATTATAACATAAAAATTCACAAGTGTGGTGACCCGCCTGATACTGACTGCTCGTGTACTGGAATAGATAAGGTCGCTTATGCTAAATACTTAGGGATTCTCGTCGACCAGCGGCTTTCTTGGCACCTGCATATAGAACTGACCATGAAAAGAGTGAGAAAACTGATCTGGACTTTTAAAACTTTACGTCACATTGCGAGTAAAGAATTACTTACTCAAACATATGTTGCACTCGCCCAATCCATACTGGTATACTGCATATCAGTGTGGGGCTCGGCTGCTAAAACTTCTCTACTATGTCTGGAACGAGCTCAAAGGTTGCTGATAAAAGTAATGCTTCTAAAACCATATAGATACCCCACTGAAAATCTTTACCAGGAAGCTAATCTTCTATCAGTTAGGAAACTATACATATTGGACATTGTTCTTAGAATGCACAAATCTCTTCCCTTTGATGCTAAGTTGCTAACCAGGAGAAGAAACTATAAAGTTGCCTTAGTTCCCATAGTAAAATCAGACTTTGCTAGACGGCAGTACTATATACAGTCTGCCTCAATCTACAACAAAATAAATAAATATCTTAACATATTCCCACTAAATAAAAAAGATTGTAAGAAAACGGTTTTGAATTGGCTAAAATCAAAAAGTTACATTGAGGCAGAACTGATGCTTAAAAACTAACACACACGCACACACGCGCGCACACACACACACACACACACACACACACACACACACACACACACACACACACACACACACACACACACACACAAGCAGAAGGAAATTTAATAAATAAATAAATTTAATATATGTAAACTTATAATAATAATATATGAAAACTTGCTTGTTTTAGTGTATATTCGTTGTAATTTAGTTTATATGTAAGTGATTGTAAAAGAGCGGTTCTTCCTAACACAGGCGATGTATTGCCTAAAGGGGAGTTCCCACAACTAATATTTGTAATAGACTAAGTTACTGAAATAAAAATATTTATTATTATTATATAATTTAATAAATTTTATAAGTTATTATAATAGCCGTGGTATCTCAGGGACTAAGCGCTAGCCCTAAACTTAACAATACGCAAGTAGTTGCAGGCCGGGTTCGATCCCCGCTGGCACTAATGTGATTTTAAGTGCTGATTACCCACGGGCTCGACTATGAAGGAAAACTTCTAGAGGAAATCTGCATGTATGAGCAATAAAATAATATAAAATATGTTTCGGGAACATGTGTACTTGTTACACATACAACTAAAATCCTTTTAGAAGAAAGAGGAGGCCTGTGATCAGCAGTGGGACGTATATTATGCTATAATTTTAATTTTTAATCTGAAAATATATATAATGATTTCTTATATTTACGCGAATACTACACATGGAAAAAAAACAAATTTAACGGAATTTAATCTAGTTTTATTTTGTCTTTTGTGATTCCGGACGTTTCGGGCACTGACCTAACCTGTTCTAGTTTGTTTTCCATTGACAGTTAATGAAATAACATATTTACAACTAAAAAATATCTTCTTTTCCGTGATGTTTCTGACTGTGGAGAAGAATTACTTATAATTACACATAAAATAAGATATTAAAACTACGATACAGCGTATTGTGGTTGTAGCACGAAGGAATCAGCTCTACGAGGAAAGGACACGCGCAGGTAATATCGCGAAAGTGCAGTAAAATGCCGCAGTATTTTAGAGCCGAAGACCCTTTTCACTGGAAACGAGACATTCCAGCTTCGTTCTCTTGGGTGACCACGCATCTGCGTTTAGACTCTAAATCGAGGATTGATGTGAATGTCAATTATCATCATCACAACCCTTCATAAGACCACGGCTGAACATAGGCCTCCCCCAATGAATGCCACAAAGCACGGTCCTGAGCCACCTGCATCCATCGACTTCCTGCATATCCTACCAGGTCGTCACTCCATCTAGGAGGGGGTCGCCCTACACTTCGCCTACCGGTACGAGGCTACCACTCGAGAACCTTTCTTCCCCATCGGTTGTCGATTCTTCGAGCTATATGGCCGGACCATTGCCACTTCAGCTTACTAATCCGTTGGACTATGTGGTTACTCTGGTTATACTACCGCGGATATCCTCATTTCTAAGTTTATTACGCAAAGCAACCCCGAGCATAGCCCTCTCCATAGCTCGCTGAGTGACCTTGAGCTTCCTCATACGGCCAGCAGTGAAGGACCACGTCTCAGATCCGTAAGTCATCACTGACAACACGCACTGGTTGTACAATTTCGTTTTCAGGTTTTGAGGTATGTCTAATGAGAAGATGTGTCGTAGTTTCCCGAACGCTGCCCAACCGAGTTGAATCCGTCGATTGACCTCTCGGTCGAAGTTGGACTTACCTAGTCGGACTATTTGTCCCAGGTAAATATACTCGTCTACAACTTAAAGCTTAGTGCTCCCAACAACTACCGGTATAAGTGTGACATGGACGTTAAACATGATTTTTGTTTGGTCCATGTTCATCTTAAGACCTATCCGTTGGGAGACACTATTGATGTCATTGAACATAGTGTTTAGGTCCTTTAGCGATTCTGCCATAAGAACTATATCGACGGAATATCGAAGGTGAGTGATGTACTCGCCATTGATGTTAATACCGCATCGATTCCAGTCCAGTAGCTTGAAAACGTCTTCTAATGCAGCAGTGGAGAGTTTCGGGTATATAACCTCACCCTGTCTTACACCTCTCTGCAGTTGGATAGGTTTCGTACTTTGATTTTGTACTCGGATAGCCATCGTCGCCCTACTGTACAAACACTACTATGTCGTGAAGCGACAATTAAGAACAAAAAAGGAATCTAACCTAACAGCAACAAAACAACAAAAATACTCGTAGAACAAAAACAAATAATATATTTAAAATTTAAAAGATATTTACAATTTTATATAACAAAATGGAGTATGAAGATGAGGATGGATGTCGTGATTTACAATTATTTAAAAAAAAATAATAAAAAAAAAGGATTAGTGTTGAAGTTGAGCCCGAAGATCCAAGGTGTACAGTAAGTGCTCTCAGCGCCTGGAATGAGCACGCACAGCGTAGGTGAAGCTGTGGGCGTCTCTAGGCAACGACTTCAGGTGAATGCGGAGGTTTGCAAGATCCGGCGACTTCAGGCAAGACAGGGGCATGCAGGATCCTCAGCCACTTCAGGCAGGACAGAGGCCTGCAGTATCCGGCAACTTCAGGCGGGACAGAGGCTTGCAGGGTCCGGCGACTTCAGGCAGTACAGAGCCTTGCAGGATCTGACGACTTCAGGCAGAGCAGAGGCTTGCAGGATCCAGCGGCTTCAGGCAAAACAGAGGCTTGCAGGATCCCGGGGCAGTGCGGCCCCGGGATAAGGCCTTTAGGAGATGCTTCGAATTTGAGAACTGAAGCGAGACTGACTTTCTTGACCGATTGTTCGGCTTTTATACCTTTATAGAGAGAACGGAAAAATTATTTAAATTAAACGCAAATTTTTTGTAAATGGCCAAGAGGAAAGAGTATTTATGTGGAATTATCGAAGTAGAAACAACAGACCGGTAGCGAATTTGAATATAATTGTCATGACAACCAGATAAACAACGATGTTAAAACATGTCAAATTTTGGTTTTAGGCTCGTAATAGTAAAACGGCAAGATTTAAGTGAAAAATGAGATATTATTGATATAGGAAAAAAGGTAGCGCACCTGCGCGCACAAAGCCCGAAAATGCAGAGTTACGGAAAACTAAATAAAAGATCGAAAAAGGTAGACTCCATTGACACCAATTTAAAAGTGCTGATAGTGTGAAAATACGAAGTAAAAATGATTTGTTATTGTGTTCTTATGGTTTAAAATTGTTACAGGATCCTATGGAAATAAAGGTGATGTAAAATATCCAGTTTTGAGGTGAATGCAGAAAATCGAAACAGAATGGAAAAATGAATTTAAAATAATGTAAAATGATATGTAAGTAGCATAACACTACAACTACTAGGGTAGTACTTCAGCACTTTGATATACCGACAGTCAACTTGGCACCGCTGAAGGGACTGCAGCACCGCCCAAATTTCGACTGAATCAAAGGCTTTCTCATAGTCCATATAAGCAAGGCAAAGTGGCAGATTATACTCTTCTGTCTTTTGTACAATTTGCCGAAGGGTGTGTATGTGGTCCATGGTACTAAAGCCTTTTCGGAAGGCTGAAAGTCCTCAAGTCTGCATGTCAATAGGCCACAACAATCACTTACCATTAGGTGGACTATGAGCGCGCTTATTTTTTTATAAGGATAAGGGTTCTAACTCTTATCCTATAAAAAGGGGGTGACAACACATTTGCATTCTGACTAAACGAGGAGAATGGTAAGTGTCTACGGGCCACAGCATTTACTTACTGTCAGGCAGCTATGTGCTCGTTTGTCATGCTTATTCTATTATAAAACTCCAACCTACCTAAACTTATCAACTTACACCTTTCACATTGCTATGCCTGAAGATACTTATGCTATGTAGTATTTCCATATATAAATCTATATTTATAAAAATAAATAGCAGCGTTAGTCTCGCAAAACCTCGAAAATGGCTCAACCGCTGTTGGTGAACAATTGGGCCCGGTAGGTGGTGCTACTGTCAAAATCCAGAAAAAGCGCGTGCGAAGCCGGGGCGGATCGATAGTAAGTAAATAAAATTATGTATTTTTTTTACGTTTGTTTATTAAAAATATCATTTAAAGTTATATATTAATTAATTGAGCCTACTATTTCGTCCACATAGCTGCTAGTTCACATCTTATGTAAGTGTTAATTCACACCAGCTAAATTGCCTTCAACAATGTTAAGCTTTCGTGTACCGTACGATTTAGTCTAAGCTGAGAAACTTATTCTGTAGATTTTGTTTATGTCGAATTTGTGGCTCTATTCACGAGCATTCACAGGAAATAGGTAACAGAAACATGAAGATAATAAATTTGTGATAATAATTGAACATGTACATACAAAATAATCGTAATTACTTTATATTTATGTACCGTGTAGTGGAGGTATAAGAACATCGACTACTCCATATCGTCTTGTGGGCATCGGAAGAGGCGACAGAGAGAAACAAACTAAAAGATGGGCAGCAACGTGACAAATATCCTCCTATGATGCAATCTATGTGAGACCTATGTTCAGCAGTGGACTTTTGATAAGCTATAAAGTTAAAGGTATATATCATTAAATAATATAACCTGGAAATGGAATATCAAATGTCTTAAATCATTTTACTCTATTCAAATGTTGCTATTTACTATATTTATACTATTTTCGTATATAATTTGGACTACCAACACAATACACAAACACAGAATATTTTTATATTATGTTATTATTATTAAATAACTATTGTTAGGGATCGCAGTGGACTGTATTATTGAGTACGCTAGGGAAACTGCTTACAGAAAAGATGGTACTGGCGAATTATACTGTATTCAAACTATTTACAATATGGCACTATTAACTACACTATACAGAGGGGAGTCTTCTTAATTTCTATGGAGTCTTCATTATTCTTGATTTCTCTTGCTGTTTCTTCTCTTCGAGTGCCGCTTCCGAAATGAACGGCTCACAGACCGAGAAGCCCTTCTTATATGTCGCCAGAGAGCGTCTCGGTTCGTGAGTAGCGTCGTCCGCGATGCCGCGCGCTCATTGGTCGGCGACATCGCGTGATCTGCTGCCGGTGTGCGGGGTGCGCGGGGCGCACCGGGGTGTGAAGGGGCGACGGGGCGGCGGCCTCCCCGGCGTAGCCTGCGAGCCTAAGCTTCTCTCGGGAGGACAGCGATCTTCCTGACGGGCCGCCGCAGCACTCCTCCCTTGATCCGGACCTCGACGTTTCGCACCACGCCGTCTGGTCCAGGAAACGTCTTCGTTACGATGCCCCGCGGCCACACATTCCTGGGTAGGTTGCCGTCCGCAACCACGACGAGGTCCTCTTCCTGTATTTGGCGCTGCTGAGCATCTCGGGAGTCCCCGCGTGCGACCAGCGTCGGCAGGTACTCCTTTACCCAGCGCCTCCAGTACTCGTCGGCGAGCCCCTGCGCCGCTCTCCACGCCCGACGATCCATGGGTGTGCACGGCGCGGTGACTGGCAGGCCCGATGGTCCCAACAGTAGGAAGTGGTTGGGTGTCAGCGCCTCTTCATCGTTGATGTCGACCGGTACGTGCGTCAACGGTCGAGAATTTACAGTATTTTCGGCTTCAGTCAGAAGCGTTGCCAACGTTTCTTCTCGTGGGCTCTTCTGATGGAGAGTGGCTTCGAGTGCGGTCTTCACTGAGCACACGAGACGCCCCCATGCGCCTCCCTGGTTAGGCGCGCCCGGTGCGATGAACTTCCAATCGACGCGCCGAGTCAGCGCGTAATCCTTCAACTGTGGCGCCCACTCTTCCATTACCCGTCGTAGTTCTGTGTTTGCCCCATGAAAATTAGTCCCATTATCCGAATAAATAACCCGTGGCCACCCACGCCTAGCCGCCATGCGCCGCAATGCCGATATCGCCGAGTCCGCGGTCAGAGAATAGACTATCTCTAGATGTACTGCGCGCGTCGTTAGGCACGTGAACAGTGCCATCCACCGTTTTTCGTGCCGTCGTCCTATCGTAACCGTCAGAGGCCCGAAATAATCAATCCCGGTGTTCGTAAATGGTCGCGCAAACGCCCCTAACCGTTTCGGTGGTAGGTCTCCTGTAACCGCAGGTCGTGGTCCGTACTCTGCATCGTAGGCATCTCCGCTCCGCTTCTCGTACTGTGGGTCGTAATCGGAGGATATGATACCTAGAGCGCAGGTCGTACACCACTCTCTCCCTGTTGGCGTGGCTTGCTTCCTGATGCGCCTTTTCCACAAGCAGCTTTACAAATTGGTGACGTTCAGGATAATGGGTCTCTTCATTTGACCGTCCACGTCGGCGGCGTCGATCCTTCCCCTGGCTCGTAGCACTCCATCTTCCAATATGGGGTCGAGCTTCCTTACTGCGCTGCCGGTGGTCAAATTCTTTCCCCGCTGAAGGCGGCTGATGTCTTCAGCGAAGCTTTCCTGCTGGCTGTGTTGTATCCACATCCGTTCTGCTATCTGGATGTGCTGTAATATCAGTCCTCGTGCTCTTCCTCGTGCCGCATCGAGGAATTGTAGTACTCTTGCTGTGGCCCTGATTAACTTCTCGTAGGCAGAGAATCTCTCTATGTCTGGCAGGTGTGGAGCTTCCTGGGTGTCGCTCTGGTGCGCCACGATTTCCTCCAACTCTTCATCATCCCCCGCCTTCTCTCCCTGTCGGTGAGGCCATCTGTCTTCATGCTCGTAGAGGAAGGGTGGTCCTGTAAACCACTTGTCGCTCTCTTCCTTGGTTGTGAAATTCATACGCGTTGCTTGATCCGCTACGTTTTCCGCAGTCGGTATCCACCTCCATTGCTCGGGTGATGTCTTCTCAGGTATCTCCCCTAACCGGTGAGCAACGTATGGAGTGTAACGTGCCGTATCGTTTTGTATCCAGTGGAGCGCCGTAGTAGAGTCCGTCCAATACACGACCCTATCTGCTACCACTCTGTGTTCGCCCTGTACGAACTCCACGAGTCGCGCGCCTATTAAGTTCGCCTGCAACTCTAATCGCGGTATACTTTGCGCTTTAATTGGAGCGACTTTCGCCTTAGCCGCCACTAATCGTACTCTAATCGTTCCGTCGCGATATCGTATACGCCAATACGCCGCGGAAGCGTACGCACGTTCGCTCGCATCATTCAACACGTGAAGTTGCCGCTCTACTACTCCCCCCGTAGGAGCATAACACCTTGGCAGTCGTAGTCGCGATACCTCCTCGACGACTCGCAGCCACCGCTGGAATTCCTCCGCTGCCTTCTCGGGTAGTTCGTCGTCCCCTCCGACCTTCTTCATACGCCATAGGTCTTGTAGCAGGATCTTGGCGGTGATGGTGAGGTAACTTAGCAGTCCAAGCGTGTCAAAAACGGACATGTCCGCGCTTAATGCTTCCCTCTTGGTCGGTGGTCGCTGTAGCGCCTTTACTTCTTGCGGCACCCTATTCCTTGATGTGTTGAATGTTAGGGTGTCTTCATCAGCCATCCATAATAACCCTAAGGTTCTACCTGGGCTGTCTTGTCTTAAGCCTACTTCCTTAGGCTTACGCGCCAGTAAGTCCTCCGGCTTGTCTTCTAACAGGGCTGCGTGGTTAGAGTTCCATCCTGCCAAGGTGAAACCGGCCTGCTGGTGCACTTCCGAAACCTGCTTCACCGTATTTACCGCTTCCTCTACCGTGGCATAACTGTCTAAATAGTCATCCATATAATGGCTACGTACGATAGCGCTAAGTGCTAACGGGTGTGTCTCTGCGTGTGCACGCGCGTTATGATCCCTAACACTATGTGCGAGAAACGGCGAGCTCCTCGCACCGAAAATCATAGATGTCATAACGTACTCCCGCGGTGGGCTGTGTCGCTCGTCTCCTTGCCAAAGAAACAACTGCGCGGGCTGATCGCGACGGTCGATTTTCACACGCAAGAACATTTCCCTAATATCCGCGGACACCGCTATCTCGTTCTCCCTAAATCGAAACAGTATGCCCGGTAAGTTCCGTAATAAGTCGGGACCGTCGAGTAAATAATCGTTAAGGCATCTGCCGGATGCACGCGCTGCCGCTTCGAACACTACTCTCGTCTTCCCCGGCTTGTTCGGATTCCGTACTGTGAAGTATGGCAGGTACCAGCTCTTGGGATCCTCTCGCTCTGTCCCCTCGGCTTCCCTTGCGTATCCCTTCGCCAGGAGGTTGTCTATCTGGGCTGTGTAGGCGTCACGAAACTCCGGCGACTGGTCCATCTTCCTTTCAATCGTCCGTAGTCTTCGAGCTGCCATCTCGTAGCTGGGTGGCATCCGCATGTTGTGGTCCTTCCATGGCAGTCCAACTTGGTATTGCTCGCCGACCTTCTTGACAGTGCGCTGGAATATGTCGACAACGCGCTCCTCATCCCGTCGCGGCCTACTCTTTAGCGAGATACCTATAGAGTCTATCTCGTACTGCCGTTTGAGGAGTTCCGTTAGCTCCTCGTCCTGACTGGCAAACGTTCGGATGTCCCTATCTGTCCGTCCGCTAGTGCTCTCTACGTGTAATACGTTCTCGCCGTCTTCCCTACACGTTAACCGCGGTACGGTTCCCTGAATTACCCATCCTAATAACGTTCGTGTGGCTATAGGCTGCATTCGACGTCCTATCCTTAAACCACGGGTAATTATCAAATGCCAATTGTCGGCGCCTAATAGCAATATCCGTGTAGTGGCGGTCAAGAATACCACTACCCCATATCCTCCCGTGGGTGTCGTAAAAGGCGACAAAGGGAAACAGGCAGGAGATGGGCAGCAGCATCTTCCTGATAATAGCCAAAATTACAATAAAAAAACTGCGGTTGCCAACCCGCTCGCCAAGCGTGGCAACTATGGCAAATACCCCCCTATGAATGTAACAAAGAGACGGCCCCCAGTCCCCGGCGGCTCCGCTATTCCTGGCTACGGTGGCGACCATGGTAACGGCGGGGCAAGGGGTGCTAAGAATCTCCGGTGGAGGTTCGGTTGCCACCTTAGACGACTCGACCTGGCAACGTACAACGCACGCACCCTGAGGACTGACGAGAAGATCGTGGAGCTGGAAGAAGAGATAGACAAGTTGCGCTGGCAAATTATAGGATTATCCGAAGTCCGAAGAGAGGGGGAGGACACGGTAATCCTCGAATCCGGCAACTTGCTCTATCACCGGGAGGGCGACCATCTGTCCCAAGGAGGTGTCGGATTTATCGTCCACAAGTCTCTCGTTAACAACGTTGTAAAGATCGGGAGTGTGTCGACGAGGGTAGCGTACCTTATACTCAGAATCACCAAACGGTATTCGCTGAAGGTCATACAGGTTTACGCACCAACCTCGGCACACCCCGATGGGGAGGTGGAGGAAATGTATGAGGATATCTCTAGAGCCATGCATTCCTCCAAAACCCAATATACGGTGTTAATGGGAGACTTCAATGCAAAACTAGGCACAAGAGAGAACGGTGAGCTGAAAGTAGGGAAATTTGGAATAGGGCAACGGAACCCAAGGGGCCAGCAGCTGGCCGACTTCATGGAGAAAGAGGGACTCTTTCTTCCATAAGCGGCCCCATAGGAAGTGGACCTGGTCGAGCCCCGACGGTTCGACAAAAAATGAGATTGACTTCATTATGACGACCAGACGACAACTGTTCAGTAATGTCTCCGTGATCGCGAGGGTGAAAACTGGTAGCGATCACCGAGTGGTTAGAGGCACACTGAAACTAAACGTTAAGTTGGAGAGGTCTCGTCTAATGAAGTCAACGCTCCGTCCCCCTCGTGCTTTGTTCCAAAGTCCCGAAACCTTTCAGCTCGAGTTACAAAACCGTTTTCAGCGCCTAGAAGACTGCAATGAAGTGGACGATATGAATGACAAGCTCGTGGAAACTGTCCATGCGGTCGGAGCTAAGTTCTGCAAGACCCGCCGCAGAAGAACACAAAAACTCTCCGATCACACTCTTAATCTCATGGCTGTTAGACGGGAGATGAAGCTACATTCTTCAACAGACTTGACAGCATACAGGCATCTGAACAGACAGATCTCCAAATGCATGCGGCGGGACTTTCGCAACTTCAATACAGCTCGTATTGAAGAAACGATCGAGCGGAACCAAGGCTCCAAAGTCTTTGCCAGAGATCTGTCTGCCAGAAAGAGCCACCTGTCAAAGCTGAAGACAGAATGTGGCAGCATTGTTTCCGGGACACCTGAGATTTTGAGTGAGATTGAGAGGTTCTATGGGCAGCTGTACACGTCATCCGACTCCGTCCGTCTCATCCGACACTATTCCGAAGATATCCCGGACGTCAGTCTGAGCGAGATTAGAATGGCTCTCCAGCACCTTAAAAACTGTAAGGCCCCAGGCGAGGATGGAATTACAGCGGAGCTTCTGAAAGCGGGTGGAAAACCGGTACTTGAAGTCCTTCAGAAGCTCTTTAATTCCGTCCTCCATGGTGGCATTACACCGGAGGCGTGGAGCAGAAGTGCGGTGGTCTTGTTCTTCAAGAAAGGTGACAACGCTCTCTTGAAGAACTGCAGACCGATTTCCCTTCTGAGCCGCGTCTACGTGCTGTTTTCGAGAGTCATTACGAATCGTCTCGCGCGCAGACTTGACGACTTCCAGCCTCCCGAACAAGCCGGTTTCCGAAAGGGCTTTAGCACCATAGACCACATACATACCCTTCGGCAAATTGTACAGAAGTCCGAAGAGTACAATTTGCCACTATGTCTGGCGTATGTGGACTATGCGAAAGCCTTTGATTCCGTCGAAATTTGGGCGGTGCTGCAGTCCCTTCAGCGGTGCCAAGTTGACTGTCGGTATATCGAAGTGTTGAAGTGCTTGTACAGTAGGGCTACGATGGCTATCCGAGTACAGAACCAGAGTACGAAACCTATCCAATTGCAGAGAGGTGTAAGACAGGGTGACGTCATATCCCCGAAACTCTTCACCGCTGCATTGGAAGACGTTTTCAAGCTTCTGGACTGGAAAGGATACGGTATCAACATCAATGGCGAGTACATCACTCACCTTCGATTTGCCGACGATATAGTCCTTATGGCAGAATAGCTGGAGGACCTAAGCACTATGCTCAATGACCTCAATAGTGTTTCCCAACGGATAGGTCTTAAGATGAACATGGACAAAACAAAGATCATGTTCAATGTCTATGTCACACCTATGCCGGTAGTTGTTGGGAGCACTAAGCTCGAAGTTGTTGACGAGTATGTTTACCTGGGACAAATAGTCCGACTAGGTAAGTCCAACTTCGACCGAGAGGTCAATCGACGGATTCAACTCGGCTGGGCAGCGTTCGGGAAGCTACGACACATCTTCTCGTCAGACATACCTCAAAACCTGAAAACGAAATTGTACAACCAGTGCGTGTTGCCAGTGATGACTTATGGAACTGAGACGTGGTCCTTCACTGCTGGCCGTATGAGGAAGCTCAAGGTCGCTCAGCGAGCTATAGAGAGGGCTATGCTCGGAGTTTCTCTGCGTGATAAACTTAAGAATGAGGATATCCGCAGTAGAACCAGAGTAACCGACATAGCCCAACGGATTAGTAAGCTGAAGTGGCAGTGGGCCGGCCATATAGCTCGAAGAACCGACAACCGATGGGGAAGAAAGGTTCTCGAGTGGCTGCCTCGTACCGGTAGGCGAAGTGTAGGGCGTCCCCCCACGAGATGGAGTGACGACCTGGTAAGACATGCAGGAAGTCGATGGATGCAGGTGGGTCAGGACCGTGCTTTGTGGCACTCTTTGGGGGAGGCCTATGTTCAGCAGTGGACTTGTGAAGGGCTGTAATGATGATGATGATGAATAGCAATCTCGGCTTCGCGTCGTCGTAACACACCGAACTCGGTAAGTCACGTAAGTGCTTTAATCGTAAGCACTCCCTACTCACAGACTGCGAGCCTGTCTTTAAGTCGGTTATTGTTCGCGCGTTTATGTTATACATCTCGCTGCGCGTCTTGCCACGTATCCCTATATTGTCTAATCTACTATTAGCCTCGCGTTGACTGTTACCTACGCCTTTAATATTGAGCGGCTTTACCGGTCCTTCCGCTCCTAACTCGCGAGCTAAGTCGTCGTCGATTAGCGATATCGTAGAGCCTTCGTCAAGTAGCGCGTACGTATTTACTTCCTTTCCGCGTGGTCCGCGTACGGTTATCGGGCAAACTTTTAACAATACGGACGCACTACTGCTAACACTCGACGCGACGAGCACGGTTTCGTCCGGTTTAACCGACGCTTCGGGCGTACGGGCCTTGCGGGTGTTAAGGAGAGCGTGGTGGGGGGCGTTGCAGCCGTCGACGCCGCACTTCCTGGCTTTGCAGCGTATACGTCAGTGCTTGCTGCTCAGGCACTTGAAACATATCCCATCTTCCCTAACCCACTTCCACCGGTCGTCCGAGCCCATTTGCTCTAACTTCTTACACTTGACGATAGGGTGTTCACCCCCGCAACACATACATGAGGCACTACTGGTGTCCTCCTGGGCGGTGAACGTCTTTACGTCGCGGGCCCTATCTTCTACGCGGCGTGTTAACACTATTCTTTTCGACGGCGGCGCCTCTCGTCTTACGGGCGATTCCTTAGTCGACGTTACGGACGTATAGGTTTGACTTAACGCACGGTCAGCCTCTCTCATCATGAACCGGGATAACGTAACGATGTCCGGTTCGTCCGAACTTCCGTAGTGCTCCGCATAATCGCACCAAGGCGACCGTAAGTGAGGGCTAAGTTTGCTAGTAACCTCCCTAGTCAGCATTCGATTACGCAAATAACCCTTGCCGTCGAACTTCTGCATAATGCACACTATATTCTGTAATTTAATCGCGAACGAGTTTAATTCCTGGGCGGTTTGACCCGGGCGCGGAAGGCGTTTTAATTCTTCTAACGCACGATCTATAGTTACTTCCGGGCGTCCGAAACACTGCTCCAGTGTCCGCATAATGTCTGCCGGATCCTGCGCGGTAAACAGCAGAGCCGATACTACCTCTCTAGCCTCACCGCGTAAATAATTCCTTAATCTTGCTATTTTCGACTAATTCGTCCTCGTTTAGGCTTTCCCTATCGGTTTCTTCTTGCAGTTGAGCGATATCCCTAGCATACTTCTTCTTGATGAGATCTTCCTCGATTTGCAATTGCTTCCTCCTAATTGCAGCTAGTTCCTCCGCGGCATTATATTCGATTTGTTTTAATCTTGCTACTGCGCTAGCTTTCGACCGGGCTGAACGGACTGAACGGACCGACGGGGCGCGGGACGCGGGCCTATGTACAACGTCTGCTACAGGCGCGACGGTAGGCACTATCGAACTAGTTTCTGTAGTCGGAAGATCTTCTATTATTGCGGCGAGCGTTTCTGTGCGCGGCGCGGATGAGCTAACTTCTCCCAAGCGATCGGTTGTAGACACGGACATAGCGGGGCGCGGCGGCGCGGGCGCGGGCGCGGGCATAGATGCGGGCGCGAGCGGGGGCTGCGGCGCGGCGGAGGGCGCTTGTGCCAACGCGAGATAATCGGACGGGGACGCGGGTGCTTCCTCGAATATCCGCATTCCTACTGGCGTTTCGTCGTCGTTCCGTGTCTTCTGGCTTCTTGTCTTCCACATGATGGAGTCCCACGTTGCGACCTCCGATCGTCTTCAAAAAGACGCACGTATTGGACGCCGTTCCCGCCTCAAGGGCGTTACCAGATGGTCACAGTTTGGCACCGTTACGGAGCAACCACCCGGCCGCGTAAACGCGGTTTAAGAAACAGGAATTGTCTGGAAACAGACAATATATATGACGTAGATGTAAACAAGAAACGAAGAAGGAGTTAGCACCGACGATCTTCTTTCTTCGTCGACGTACTTCTTTCTTCCTCGAAGATCTGCTGTAATGATCTTCTTTTTTCTGCAATTATGTTCTCTCTTCTATAATTATGTTCTTTCTTCAATAATTATGTTCTTTCTTCAATAATTATGTTCTTTCTTCAACAATTATGTTCTTTCTTCAATAATTATGTTCTTTCTTCTATAAATATGTTCTTTCTTCTTTCTTCTGGCTTGAATCCGGCGACGATGGACCAAGAACTTGTTAGGGATCGCAGTGGACTGTTTTATTGAGTACGCTAGGGAAACTGCTTAAAGAAAAGATGGTACTGGCGAACTATACTGTATTCAAACTATTTACAATATGGCACTATTAACTACACTATACAGAGGGGTGTCTTCTTAATTTCTATGGAGTCTTGATTCTTCTTGATTTCCCTTGCTGCTTCTTCTCTTCGAGTGCCGCTTCCGAAATGAACGGCTCACAGACCGAGACGCCCTTCTTATATGTCGCCAGAGAGCGTTTCGGTTCGTGAGTAGCGTCGTCCGCGATGCCGCGCGCTCATTGGTCGGCGACATCGCATGATCTGCTGCCGGTATGCGGGGTGCGCGGAGCGCACCGGGGTGTGAAGGGGCGACGGGGCGGCGGCCTCCTCGCTGTCCGCTACAACTATACTATGAGTAATAATAAAAATAAAAGTGATATAGTTGAAAATAAGTCTGTTACAAAGTACTTCCTACAAATATATATTATCTCAATCATAGTAATATGTAAAAATTCAATTTATTGTTATGGCAACACTAGCTTAAACAAAATGTCTACTGTTTTATTTACTGGCTTTACAGCTCTGAGTTCTAGCCCTTCTGAGATTGTCACTGTTTGTTACAAACGCCCTGGAGCCATGCCAGAAATATACGTTCATATTATGCAAATATATAACAATAATCATACAATAATCTAAAACCCTTTCACTATGTAGATAGGTATATTATGTTGAGAATGTATTAAGCTAACATCAAACAACCACAGGATGGATGACGTTTTCCAAGTGACTTATATCACTTGGAAAAAGTCATCCATAACCTAAACAGGTTCAAATCTTATTATCTTTATTTGACGCCTTCTCAGTACAAAATTCTTTGACAAGGTTATTAAGGGACTGACGCTTAACAATTTAAGATATTTTTGATTTATAGACGCTACAATTTCTTCCCAACTAATTATATGTATGAAAGTCTGCCATTTTTCTTTATTTATTAAAGACAACAAATAAATACAAAAATTTAAATTTACTTGCCTTAGATTATATAAAGTGTCTTATATAATTTAAACTACTTGCGATATCGATTTTTCAATATTCATAAAATTTATTTATGGGATTAAATACAACTTAAACAAAAAAAAAACCTTTGTTTGTAAAGCAGTTCAATTATTTTACTTTTATATTTTTTACAGATTATAATTTATTTGATTTATAACTTTTAATTGAACATTGAAGCATTGGCCCTTTAAGAAATAATATCATTGACAAGGCCACTGACATTGCAATATTCATAGCTGTCTTTCCACAGCACATTTCCTATTAACATCAGTAGTTATAATTTAGTAGCATGTGCAAAAAACCTTAATAGATTTTTTCGTTATTTTATATTGGTTTTTGATTTATTTGATGCGTAACCTTAATGTGACTATTGAAAAATCAGGCAAATAAATATAGGTTATTGAGAAGGTCACTGATTATGCAATATTTAGTAGCTGTCACATGACATTTGTCAACATCGTTTTGTTTTGTCGTATGTGCGAAAATTTTCAAACTCAAGATTTTCTGTCGGACTTTGTTCCACTATTTTTAATTTTGATTGTTATCGATCATTTGACTGGTTTTATTCAAGGCGGACATCTCACAACAAGAATAAAATTTAAAACCCAATTATGACAAAAAACGCGTTTTTTTTTACTTTCCTTTATTTTAATTATTTTGGGGTTGTGGATTGTCGGGTTGAACCCCATATCATCCCGTGGGCTATAGGAGTCGTACGAGGCTACAGAGGGAAACAAATCAGGACGTGGGCAGCAGCGTCACGAAAATAATGACTAAAAACAGAAAATAAACTGCGGTTACAAAACCAGCTTGCCAAGCGTGGCAAATATACCCCCTATGCCGCAATCTATGGGGAAGGCTTAAATTAAGCCGTAGACTTTAATAGGCTGTAACGATAACAGGAGTTGTGGATTGTTGGTTTGAGGTACTTTTTGAGGTAAGAATTCTTTCATAAAAGAAACACAAGATATATTATTTCTACTAATTTAAGCCTGTGCTTGAGTACTGTCCCACCTGATGATTTGTGGTAATACAGCCGGAAATGGTAAAGCGCACTAACTTAGCTTAATAAAAGCTTTTTTTGGAAGACATTTACATTATAATCGGATTGAAAGACAGATGCTGGCATATTAAACCACGTATATGCTGTGCGCGTTATGAATGACGAACCATTTAATTAAAATGAGTCGTAAATCGTCAAGAAAGGAGTGGAGACTGGCCGAATAGAGAGAGGAAATAATTCATGCTATTCCTGCACATACTCCGAAATGTATCCTGTAAATCGCCGAATGGCACCGAACATATAATTTGCGATCTGTGCTCGAAACTTGTAAAATAGGTTATTGGTGACAAACGAGCACACAGTCCACCTGATAGTAAGTGGACCCTGTGGCCGATAGACATCTATATTAGATCTATACCCCTGAGTATCCTCGATTTAGAATGAAAATGCAGTTACGTTATCAACCCTGAGGATTAAGATGAAATGGACTAAGTTTCCAGTAAAAAGGGTCTCCAGTTATAATCACTCATCTGAATACCAATGCGCTTCTAAATGGGAAGAGTTAAGTCTTTTTCAATTGCTCGAGAAATGCTGTAATGATGATGATGATGATGAGGTATGTCGCATGAAATTTAATTTGGGGAAACGCGAATGACTCGAAAAATATTTTTGCTTTACAGTAGAGGGCCATGAGAGCAATTTGTAACCTAGTCAGTATAATAAAATCAATTTCCTGTTTACAAATGAAAGAAATAAAATAATGCGGTTGCCAACTCGCCTTCCAAGCGTGGCAACTATAGCAAAACCTTTGTTCAGCAGAAGTTTTTTTAAGACTATAATGATTGAATGAATGATAATGAATATATATTTTGTGTTTTTACAAAAGAAGTTTTAATTAAAAAAGATTATATGGATTCTATAAGCGATAGGAACAAGCACAAGTTTTAGCAACAATATTTGACTACTACTCGACTCCACAAGGTCAGTTATTTATTCATGGGATAATGCCTTTAAAATGTCTCAGAAAATATATAAGGATCATTGTCTATCAACAAGTTTATATTTTTATTAAACAAAGGCTGCACTAAAAGGTATATTATAATTAATCATAAACATAGCTGATTATAATTTAAATTAAAAAACCCGTACCGACTATACCTATACAATTGTGTTCTGCTGTTTAAAAATGAAACTTTGTTACTTCGAGCTGGACGTTTTAAATAACATTTTAAACTGACATAGTTTTAAAAAATCATTCTTTATTTATTTATTGAATTAGGGTCACTAACGAGTACAAAGTCCACCTGATGGTAAATGGATGTTACAGCACATAGACATCTACATCTATCCTCAATTAGGAATAAAAATGCAGAATGCGTATCAACGCATTCTGCATTTTTATTCTCCTATAGAGTATCAACTCTCCAGAGGGTTAATATGAAATGTCAGTGAAAAGTGTCTCCAGTTCTCTAACCTCTTCATACGAAACACAGCAGCATTAAGCTGCTTTTTACGCTGGAATTCTATGAGAACGTGGTCGTTTCCCGTCGAGCCAACCTATTCCTGCTACAACCATAAAGTAGCCAGCGTGAAAATTTACTTACGATTAAATTACGATTTAATTTATTAACCATTCATAATTTTAAAAGAAAGCCACTAAATAACAAAAAAATATTTCACAATATTATAATTATGTTCTAAAAAACTATTCCACTTTTGATGTTAAAAATGATTCTCAAAATTATTCAAATAAAAGTACACGACTCGGTAACAAACCCTGCTTACCATCAGGACCCAATTACCTGATAACTGCAAAGTATGCAAACCAAAAGCATCACTAATAGAATACCCCAACGGGCATATTAACGACAGTAGGGCTCTTAGAATTACAGACTGAGCCTCTTAGTCGCCTACGTGATACTTTATACTGCTAAAACAAGTGGAAGATTAACATTCTACCTTCACTTGTTCGTATTTCCTTTTATTTTTTTACCCTCATTCCCGACAATGTATATGCCATTAAAAACATAGCTTGTAAAAAAACCAAGTCTCGCAACTCAGTTCTTCTACCGTATAAAGTTGTGAGATCCATGTAATACCAAGTCGGTTAATTTATTCAGTCCCTACTTAAGGGGCATTCTGTCTCTTAAGACGTAATTAGCTTATTACGTAATTAGCTAACCTAACAACATCTTATAGTGACCACATCAATACTAAAAATCTTTTATATTTTAAATAAATATATTGACTTGGCAGGAATATACACCGGAAATACACGATGCATTATTTAAACAATATAAAATATTATGGGTTATCTGTAAAATTAAAAAAAAAATGTGTGCGTAAGGGCTCACTCATACATAACATTTTTTAAAGATATCTGATGACTCTCTATCTGATTATGTTTAAGCGAGGTATAAAGCAATAACCACTTAGTAATCACTTATTCTCATCAACGTAGGAAAGGGGAAAAATCACCTCTAGAAACGAGACGTTAAGCACCAGCATTACGCTTTATGGACGTCCGCTCTTAATTGTGAATATTATGTGGGTTTATCCGTAGAGTTTAATATACCAAACTTTTGCAGTAAGTATAAGGCTTAAGCTATTTTTGCGGGAAACAAAAGACCAAAGTAGAATTCTTTAGTAACATAACGAAAAGGATGAGTAAAATTTTATTAAAAATGATACGTATTGTTTTCGAAAACATCCGTTTTAAAAAGGAAGCTTATAACAGTAACAGCGAACTTTCCGTAAGGGTTAGCTAACTTACAAGGCGGTTCGTTTTCTATTTAGAGGCCCGTTTAATGCAAAGTACAGCAACTATATTGTGTTGATTAGCTATGACAGGCAATACGCCTCTTTGCATTAGCTTCTGTATATTTTTGCAGTGACAGACAACACGCCTCTTTGCATTAGCTACTATTTTGATAAGCAGTGACAGGCAATACGCCTCTTTGCATTAGCTACTGTATAGATTAGCAGTGACGGGCAACACACCTCTTTGCATCAGCTACTGCATACATTTGCAGTGACAGGTAACACGCCTCTTTGCACTAGCTACTGTGTTGATTAGCAGTAACAGACAAAACGCCTCTTTGCATTAGCTTCTGTGCTGATTCGCAGTGACGGAAAACGCGCCTCTTTGCATTAGCTACTGTGTTTATTAGCAGGGACAGGCAACACGCCTCTTTGCATTAGCTACTGTGTTGAATCGCAATGACAATCAACACGCCTCTTTGCATTGGCTACTGTATATTTTAGCAGTGACAGGCAACACGCTTCTTTTCATTAGCTATTGTGTTGATTCGCAGTGACAGACAACACGCCACTTCGAATTTACTTACCAAGTGTTCGAAAGCAGACTTTGAACTAAAGAGTGCCAGAATGCCTGGATTATATTTCATTCCTAAAAATGTTACTTCTCAACGATTCTGTTTTCATCATCAAACAATCATGCACCCAAATACTAACTGAAGACTGCGGTAGTCTTAGAACCGAAATTACAAATTTTTGAATCAAGACTTCGAATATCAGTGGCTGCGGACTACACATGAAAAGGCCAGCAACGATTTCAGGCTGTAAATCATATTGTCTTAGTTCTCAAGAATGGCAATTTACTACACCATCATTAGGACTGTTAACTCATTTGTTAATGTCATAATAATAAAAAATATTGTTTATTATTTTATTTTACAAATATAAAACAGAAATATTCGATGTAGCGAGTCTCTTATTTATTTAGATACTCGTATATCTATAAAGTTTTATAACTCCTGAATAAAGGCCTTTTTCTTAACATGGGGAAACGCCTATGCATACTCGCCTCGCGGGGCATGGACGGGTTACTTCGGACTCGCACCGACTAAAACCGCATGGTGTTCTTCCACATTCACCGCATATTGGCGCGGCCACGGGAACGCTTTCGCATACATCTGCAGTCTCACCGGTGCCGGCCACCCCATGGTGGACCCCCATCGGAGAATTACTAATTCTTCTGCATCTCCTTTTTAAGTAAGGATCACCAGAACACATGGTGTGCCGATCTCTGCGGCCTCCAACTTTATCTGCGCAAAGGATCGTATCCGATGCGAGGGTGGAGTGGCTACCTCGAGCCGGCTTAAAAAAGATGCTGCTGCCTATCTTATGTTTCATTTTCCTCTGTCGCTCCTCACAACACCCACAGGATATTATGGGGAGTGGATTCTCTTATGCTGACACTACAGGGCATAAAAAGTTCAGAAGTATCAATTCTTGTCCCAATAAAAAGGTTCTGTATTTAAAATAGCTGCCTTTATAAAAAACACAATGGATTCGTGATCTACGTGTTACATTTGAAAGCAATACACAAATGTAGTTTCTCCATCAAACTTACTTTACCATTTGTTTCCATTAATATTTGTGAAGACTGCCAGATCTTAGATATTTCTTGCCTGACACGCTCAATGCCAAAGTGCTGCAACTTAATCATCTTACGAAGTTATACAAGTGTTCTACTTTGTATTCAAAAATCATACATTTTTATACGAGGAAAACTTTCAACATGAGGTGAAAATCTTTAAAAAGTAAAAATACTCTCTATGTAGGTTCTACGGCTTAGCACAGGCTTGCTCTCATTTCTGAGAAGGTTTAAAAAGAAAATCATTAATAATCCACAATAATGTCTCCAGACCGAATTTTAGGCACGCCCTCCAGTCTCAACGGAGACTAGCCATCTGCGCAGGATAAAATTATAGTGCCCAAGCACATAAGTCTGTGCAAGCACAGATGCCCTCCCTATTTCCTCACTCTCATAGTCCGGCGGAACGGCAAGTGTTTGTATCAACGGGTTTACGCGTTTTCCGAGGCACGGGCTGAAACATCGCTATCTTCCTTATTTTGGGCTACTACTGACAATTTCGTGGCAGAAAAACCCAACAACAGATTTTGGCCCGACCCAGGATTTAGATCCAAGACGAGCAGTCACGGTTACGGCCACTAGGTCAACGAGGCAGTCACCACATATTATTATACTCACGAAATACTACATGTTAGTCAGTTACTTTCTTTATCAAAGTTTCGTCTGAAAAGAGGCTGCTCTCAAAACGTGCCTAAAAAGTTTTATCTCAACTGGAATAAATCACATAAATTTCAAATTAAGATTTTGTCGTTAATTTGTATAATTATTAGATGGTTTTGTAAAAGAGCTTAAATCGTCTTTAATTGTCTTAAAAAGTTTTTAACAATTAACAAAAAACAACTTAAAGATGGTGGGATTCATTTTCTACCTAGAAATCCGTATGGGAAGGCATCACCCTCTTCCCTATTCCTGCTGCTAAGCAGAACTGCTGTGTTTTGGCCAGAAGGGTAAGAAGCCTGTATAAAAGTTTTATTTCACGCGTGGTAGAGCCATGATAGAGATATATTACAGTTGTAGCACGAATGGGTCGGCTTTACCGGGGAAGGCCACGCTTTTACAAAATACCGCCGATAAATAGCAGCTTAATGCGGCTGTGTTTCTTATGGTGAGATGTAAGAGACATTCCATCTTAGTCCCCAGGGTTGACAATGCATCTGCATTTTGATTCTTAAACTAGGAAAGATGTAGATGCCTATGGGCCACAGCATCCAATTAACATAAGGTGGACTGTGTACTTTTTTTGTCACACTCATTCTATAAAATAAAAAAAATATAAATAATTTCGGGCAGTGAGGCATTCCATCTTAGTCTTCAAAAGTGACAACGCATATGTAGCCAACTTTGTTCAAAGTTATCCACAGCTGCAATAGCCACTTGCTGTAAGCTGGACTGTAAGTTTGTTTCTCACTTATATGTCATCATCATCATCATTACAGCCCTACACAAGTCCACTGCTGAACATAGGCCTCCCCCAAAGAATGCCACAAAGCACGGTCCTGAGCCACCTGCATCCATCGACTTCCTGCATTTCTTACCAGGTCGTCACTCCATCTCGTGGGGGGACGCCCTACATTTCGCCTACCGGTACGAGGCCGCCACTCGAGAACCTTTCTTCCCCATCGGTTGTCGGTTCTTCGAGCTGCCACTTCAGCTTACTAATCCGTTGGGCTATGTCGGTTACTCCGGTTCTACTGCGGATATCCTCATTCCTAAGTTTATCACGCAGAGAAACTCCGAGCATAGCCCTCTCCATAGCTCGCTGAGCGACCTTGAGCTTTCTCATCCGGCCAGCAGTGAAGGACCACGTCTCAGTTCCGTAAGTCATCACTGGCAACACGCACTGGTTGTACAATTTCGTTTTAAGGTTTTGAGGTATGTCTGACGAGAAGATGTGTCTTAGCTTCCCGAACGCTGCCCAGCCGAGTTGAATCCGTCGATTGACCTCTCGGTCGAAGTTGGACTTACCTAGTCGGACTATTTGTCCCAGGTAAACATACTCGTCAACAACTTCGAGCTTAGTGTTCCCAACAACTACCGGCATAGGTGTGACATGGACATTAAACATGATCTTTGTTTTGTCCATGTTTACCTTAAGACCTATCCGTTGGGAAACACTATTGAGGTCATTGAGCATAGTGCTTAGGTCCTCCAGCGATTCTGCCATAAGGACTATATCGTCGGCGAATCGAAGGTGAGTGATGTACTCGCCATTGATGTTGATACCGTATCCTTTCCAGTCCAGAAGCTTGAAAACGTCTTCCAATGCAGCGGTGAAGAGTTTCGGGGATATGACGTCACCCTGTCTTACACCTCTCTGCAATTGGATAGGTTTCGTACTCTGGTTCTGTACTCGGATAGCCATCGTAGCCCTACTGTACAAGCACTTCAACACTTCGATATACCGACAGTCAACTTGGCACCGCTGAAGGGACTGCAGCACCGCCCAAATTTCGACGGAATCAAAGGCTTTCTCATACTCCACATACGCCAGACATAGTGGCAAATTGTACTCTTCGGACTTCTGTACAATTTGCCGAAGGATATGTATGAGGTCTATGGTGCTAAAGCCCTTTCGGAAACCGGCTTGTTCGGGAGGCTGGAAGTCGTCAAGTCTGCGCGCGAGACGATTCGTAATGACTCTCGAAAACAGCACGTAGACGCGGCTCAGAAGGGAAAACGGTCTGTAGTTCTTCAAGAGAGCGTTGTCACCTTTCTTGAAGAACAAGACCACCGCACTTCTGCTCCACGCCTCCGGTGTAATGCCACCATGGAGGACGGAATTAAAGAGCTTCTGAAGGACTTCAAGTACCGGTTTTCCACCCCCTTTCAGAAGCTCCGCTGTAATTCCATCCTCGCCTGGGACCTTACCGTTTTTAAGGTGCTGGAGAGCCATTCTAATCTCGCTCAGACTGACGTCCGGGATATCTTCGGAATAGTGTCGGATGAGACTCGCTCTTGGATCGTTACTCACACTTGCGTGTGGCTCCAACGATGACGTGTACAACTGCCCATAGAACCTCTCAATCTCACTCAAAATCTCAGGTATCCCTGAAACGATGCTGCCACATTCTGTCTTCAGCTTTGACAGTTGGCTCTTTCTGGCAGACAGATCTTTGGCAAAGACTTTGGTGCCTTGGTTCCGCTCGATCTCTTCTTCAATACGAGCTGTATTGAAGTTGCGTAAGTCCCGCCGCATGCATTTGGAGATCTGTCTGTTCAGATGCCCGTATGCTGTCAAGTCTGTTGAAGAATGTAGCTTCATATCCCGTCTAACAGCCATGAGATTAAGAGTGTGATCGGAGAGTTTTTGTGTTCTTCTGCGGCGGGTCTTGCAGAACTTAGCTCCGACCGCATGGACAGTTTCCACGAGCTTGTCATTCATATCGTCCACTTCATTGCAGTCTTCTAGGCGCTGAAAACGGTTTTGTAACTCGAGCTGAAAGGTTTCGGGACTTTGGAACAAAGCACGAGGGGGACGGAGCGTTGACTTCATTAGACGAGACCTCTCCAACTAAACGTTTAGGTTCAGTGTGCCTCTAGCCATTCGGTGATCGCTACCAGTTTTCACCCTCGCGATCACGGAGACATCACTGAACAGTTGTCGTCTGGTCGTCATAATGAAGTCAATCTCATTTTTTGTCGAACCGTCGGGGCTCGACCAGGTCCACTTCCTGTGGGGCCGCTTCTGGAAGAAAGAGTTCATCATAAAGAGTCTCTCTTTCTCCATGAAGTAGGCCAGCTGCTGGCCCCTTGGGTTCCGTTGCCCTATTCCAAATTTCCCTACTTTCAGCTCACCGTTCTCTCTTGTGCCTAGTTTTGCGTTGAAGTCTCCCATTAACACCGTATATTGGGTTTTGGAGGAATGCATGGCTCTAGAGATATCCTCATACATTTCCTCCACCTCCTCATCGGGGTGTGCCGAGGTTGGTGCGTAAACCTGTATGACCTTCAGCGAATACCGTTTGGTAATTCTGAGTATAAGGTACGCAACCCTCGTCGACACACTCCCGATCTTTACAACGTTGTTAACGAGAGACTTGTGGACGATAAATCCGACACCTCCTTGGGACAGATGGTCGCCATCCCGGTGATAGAGCAAGTTGCCGGATTCGAGACTTACGGTGTCCTCCCCCTCTCTTCGGACTTCAGATAATCCTATAATATGCCAGCGCAACTTGTCTATCTCTTCTTCAAGCTCCACAATCTTCTCGTCAGTCCTCAGGGTGCGTGCGTTGTACGTTGCCAGGTCAAGTCGTCTAAGGTGGCAACCGAACCTCCACCGGAGATTCTTAGCACCCCCTGCCCCGCCGTTACCATGGTCGCCACCGTAGCTAGGAATAGCGGGGCCGCCGGGGACTGGGGGCCGTTTCTTTGTTACTGTCATTCATAGGGGGGTATTTGCCATAGTTGCCACGCTTGGCGAGCGGGTTTGCAACCGCAGTTTTTTTTTATTGTTAGTTTGTTGTTATCAAGAAGATGCTGCTGCTCATCTCCTGCCTGTTTCCCTTTGTCGCCTTTTACGACACCCATGGTAGGATATGGGGTAGTGGATATTCTTGACCGCCACTACACGGCACTTATATGTATGAATGGTTAAATGTTTGTACGTATATCTTATACCAACTTTTATCTACATACGTATCAACTTTCAACCAAACATCAATCTCATCCTCATTTCTCATTCTCATACCTGTGGTTCTTACGACGGGACTATAGAACCAGTTTAATTTCAGGCTGTGAGGCATTCCATCTCAGTCCTTGGATGTGACGACGCATCTGACTTCTTTGTTTGAATTTGGTTGCCGGTGTCGACGGGCTGCAGGAGACACTTACCGTCAGGTGTACTGTTAGTTCGTTTGTATTTACATTCCATCTGACTCTACTGTAATTTAGATAAATCTACATATATGTACGTATTCGTTTCACCCGAGTTTCATCATCTCATAGTGTGATAATAATGATAATGATGTCGACATAATTGTATTTTTTCTTCTTTTTAACATAACATAACATAACATAAACACTCACGCCTGTCACCCAGAGGGGTAGGCAGAGATTATAGACTTCCATTTGGCACGATCCAGACACACCTCTCTCGTTTCCTCCACATCCATATACCTACGCATACACGCTCGTCGGTTAAAGGTACTCTTGATATGGCCCATTTTTAATATATCGCCAATTTGGTCGATAAACTTTCGCCTTGGGCGACCCTTCCCGACTATGCCGTTCACCTCTGCAACATAGATTTGCTTTGTCACTCTTTCCTCATTCATTCTATCTACATGGCCAAACCACCGAAGCATTCCTTTCTTAATCCTGGTCACAACATCATCTTGCAAACCACACTCTTCTCTTATTAAACAATTTCTCACTCTGTCATTCAGCTTCATCCCTAACATACTCCTTAATGACCGCATTTCTACAGCATTTATTCTACTCTCATGCTCCTTCTGCCACACCCAACTTTCACTACCATACATTAAAGTAGGTACTAACACAGCATTGTGAATTGCCATACGTGCCTTTTTGGACACATTCTGACTTTTCACAATAGAGTGTAGAGCTCCATTCTCTCTATTTCCTGCATTCACTCGTCGTTCTATATCCTTATCATATCTACCATCCCTGCTAAAGACACATCCCAAATATACAAACTCATCTACTTGCTCTACCAACTCCCCTTCTATTCTTATTTCTCATATCGTTTTGCTGTCTTCTCTTTCAAAAACCATAACTTTCGTCTTACTTGCGTTCACTTTCATTCCCTTTTCTTTTAATGTCCTGTTCATTAATGTAACTATCATTTGCAACTCGGCTGCCGACGATGCAAGTATGACTTGATCATCGGCGTACAAAAGGCATTTGACGGTTAACTCACCCATTCTTAACCCGCATTCTTCTACTTTCAAATTTTCCAAACAACGGTCCATAA
The DNA here is from genome assembly GCA_963668995.1 of Parnassius mnemosyne. Taxonomy (NCBI): domain Eukaryota; kingdom Metazoa; phylum Arthropoda; class Insecta; order Lepidoptera; family Papilionidae; genus Parnassius; species Parnassius mnemosyne. The sequence continues at coordinate 64,193,663 of CAVLGL010000115.1, read as the reverse complement.
ATAGGTTAAACAACCACGGGGAAGCCACACAGCCTTGTCTGACACCTTTATGGATGCCAAACCAGTCCGAGTAGGCCCCGTTGATCCTGACACAAGCACTAGAGTCCCTATATAGAGACTTCATTGCCTGTATCAAACCAGCGGTCAACCCAAATGAGTTCAGTGTTTGCAATAACACATCCCTGTCCACTCTGTCATAAGCCTTCTCCAAGTCTATGAACGCACAAAAAACTTTTTGGTTTTTGGCCTAAAACTTCTCCGCGATCATGCGCAAGGAAAAGACCTGATCCGTACATCCCATTCCCTTTCTAAATCCCGCTTGCACATCCCAAATTTTTCCATCAGTTTCTTTCATAACTCTTTCAATTAGTACCTTAGCATACAGTTTTCCCACAATGCTAAGAAGGCTGATAGCACGGTAGTTTTTACAGTCCTGCTATGATCCTTTTCCCTTATATATTGGGACTATCACGGCTTTGTACCAGTCTCCCGGTACCCGCTTAAGTTCCCAACATAAATTAAACAAGGTGTACAGCAGGTCTGCCACCACTCCTTCTCCAGCCCTTAGCATTTCGAGAGATACTCTATCATAACCGGCTGCCTTACCTGCTTTCATACTTTTCATTGTTTTCATTATTTCATCTATACTTATATCTCCATCTATTTCCTCTTCTTTCGGAATTTCTATTTCATTTAATTCAAACGTCTTACCACTCATAAACACGCTTTCAAAGTATTCCTTCCATCTCCTTAAACTCAAAACTTCGTCATTCAGAATACAGCCATTCTGGTCTCGTATAGCATTTATTCTAGGCTGTTGTGAATGTCCCCTGGTAGTTCTTACGAGTTTCCAGAACATTTTAATGTTTGCCTGGAAGTTATCCGATATTCTTCTATCATTCTCATCCGTTCTTTCTTGCTTTTTCCTTTCAACTACTTCTTTTACTCTCTTATTTAGATGTCTAAAAACTGCCTTTTTCCTTTCAATTCATCATTCATATTGATAGAATTACTAGCCTTGGTAGCTAGTAAATCTAGCCATGCTTTCTTCTTTGCTTCAACTTCCATCCGTACCTCATCATCCCACCATAATGTGTTATTTTTCCTTTCAATCGTTCTCTTACTTACACCACATACTTCGGTAGCTGCATCCACTAAACCTTTCTTGACATTATACCACACAAACTCCAAGTCTAAATCATTCATACACAATTCAGCCATACCACTTATATTTTCTCTCAATCTACATTTGAAATTTTCTTTCACACCTTCATCTTGTAACCTCTCTGTTCTTATACGCTGTAACGCAGTGGTAGACACAGATGGCCGATGCCTCCAACGTCTGAAAAGACCATTAATTCGGCATAAGACCAAGTAATGATCCGTCCCTACGTTAAAGCCCCGGTAAACCCTTGTATCTACCACCGCGCTCCTCATTCTTTCATCAACAATTATGAAATCTATCATACTTCTGTCATCACCTCTTTCCCATGTATACGTGTGAATCTTCTTATGACGAAAGAAAGTGTTCGTCACAACAAGATTATTTTTCACGCATACGGCGAGAAGGCTTTCACCATTTTCATTTATACTTTCATCACCATACGTTCCCAATATCCTTTCATAACCAAGCCTCCTCACCCCAACCCTTCCATTAAAATCGCTTAATATCACAATATTTTCATTAACCTTGCATTTCATTAGCACCATCCTTACCAACTCCCAAAACTGCTCTCGGATATAAGTGGGCTTAGACATGTCTAGGGCGTAGACCCCTAAAACAAACAACTTCTTTAAGCCCACTTTCATTCGTATCCATAGCAGTCTCGGGCTTACACATTCATACTCTTTCGCGCAATGACCCATTCTTTCTGAAAGGATGATACCGACTCCCTGGCATGCCCGCTCGGTCTCGTCTACACCAGACCAGTACGCGGTATACATGCCATGTGTAGTGGCATACTTTCCCTTCCGTTTCGTCTCATTTAAACATAACACGTCTATTCCTCAATCATACATCATATCGCATACTTCATCCATCTTATCATTCATTCCTCCACATACATTCAATGTAGCCAGACGGGCTTCCGCAATCCACTTTTCGCCCCTCCGGGGGACAGAACGTGACGGGTGGCGAACCTCGTCGCCGGTTTTCCTTCCCTCTTCTTTTTAAATACTATAAATACTATTAACATTACTAATATTCCCTTTAAACACTCCTGGTTAGCTTGAAATGCTTGAGTTAGGATTGGTTCACGGCAGTAGTCGAATGACGGATTCCATCTCTCGTCCTTTGAGGTCGCGGTCCGCAGCTTGCCATTAACGCTTCGTACTGTAAAAGCCTGACGTCTTACTACAATTAAATCACAAATTACATTTCATTACAGTTACCCATCTCTTCTATCCAAAGTTGTGGATTTTTTATGCAAATTAATTTATAATGGCTTAATGGATTGGCGACATTTTCCGTAAAGAGACATTATGCGTAATTTAAACGCCACTTAGATGTCCTTCGTTTACATACGATATCACCAAAATGAATTTTATTTAGGCGCATTACGGCATATTCTAGTGTGTAGGTAACCTGTGGTGGTTAGTTTGTATTCCTTGTGTACTCATATACATACTTTAAGTTTTTTGCGTAGATCGTGTTTAGTGTATCAAAAGGAAGGTTCCCGATGCCCAAATGCTATTTAATGGAGCTAAAAAAAATTGTTGCCATAGATATACAGAATTTTGACGTAATAGTAGCTTTCTTTCTTTTTTTGCTTTATTATTAGCCCGTAAAACTGGACTGGACATGCGTCTTCGATATTGCAGGCTACCGCCAGGCTTTAATATATATTTTTTAAGTTATATGTAACATTATATAATACGTTCCGTTATATGTTGCACTTCCATGAATCTTTTTAGATAGTAAACTTGACCAAGAGTCATGGCTAGTAGAATGGAAGCTTCGAAAGTAGAGTACATCACATCCATAAAGTTCGTGATGGGGCTGGCATACGCTAAGCGGTAAAAGCCCCTTAAATGCTTATAGATTTAAAAAAGTTTGTGCTCCCATTCCTCGCTTAGTAATACAGTCTATTGGAAACCATAAGGTCGCACTTCAGCTGTGGTGTGGCAAGGGCATGGTTCGCCCTGATTTCACATTTCTCCGTACTTTAGCAAACCGATGTCGATCCCGCTGGCAAAAATAAACGTTGCAACTTATAGTGCTAAATTAACGTTTGCGTTTCCTCGCTGTACTGCTATATTTAGCCTTTGGTTGAGAAAATAAACAGCGCTCTAGTCATCAGCGATGCTAGCGAATTTAACCTCGTATGAACCCAAAGGACCGAGAGTCTCTACAGCAAATGGCACACATGGAGTCATAATTGGCACCAGGTAAATTTTATATATAACAAAGCAACTATACAAATTACGTTATTTTTGATAAAACAAAAAGTATAAGGGCATATAAACTTCTTTTATCGCCCAAAGACTAAGTATAGTAAATCACTCAGAAAACGCAGCCAGCGTTCATTGCATTATACCGCGGTAAGTAGAACTGAATGATATTTTTTCTTATAAAATTATAAATAGTCACCACTTTATTACTGTAGCATATAATTATATACATAATGTTTGTTAATGTTCACACGTATTTGTTACACGATATCAGGGTTATTTAGTACTGTCATATATTTATTATATGTTTTTAATCTACAAGATATAATAATTAACAATAACATGAATTATTACCATATAGTGGCGGTGGGTGAATTTTTACTCTTTTTTAAAAAAGTGCTTTCATTCTTATTCGTTTTGAATTAAGAATATGACTAGTAAAGTTTGTTTCTGGTACAGTATAATAAACAACAATATAATATTTTGATAGAATATAAAACGAGGAAACCAAAAATGTCAAGAAATTTTAATGTTCCAGCAACGTAATTTATGTGGTGCGATAACAATATATTACATTAATGGTAATTTCAAAGCATTCACGGGTACATGTGTGAACTTGGGCACATATCTTACTGAAATTATGACACGTAAGACAACCTCCGTTGACATTTTATTCTATAGAAACACCAAAGAAAAGATAGTAGAAAGAAACTCACTAATCTAATTTTAAGCCCATGACACAAATATTTTTTTTTAAATCGGTTCATATTCAAAGAATTATGCCCGAACACATATAAAATTTGTTATATTTAGGCGAAGACCACATGGTTTCTTTTAATTTAAAGTGAATTTTTAAGTTGAAAAAATATATAATTGAATGGCACCAGTAAACATTTTTTTTTATTTTGTTATCAAATTACACGAATAATGTTTGTTGCTATTTAAATCATTTTTATATTGGAGTCGTTCTCACTTGTATCGCTACTCCAGTCATCAATCGCCTGAGGGCCGAGATATTGGAAAAGTTAACAGCTAGAATAGCCGTCGAGACGTTAAGGGCTCTTTGTATTTGAACGGTCACGACTTTGTATTTGGGCGTTCTTATTAGAAGTTTTGAATAATTTACTTCTAAGTGAAAATATAAAATATTTCTATTCATTGCTGAAGCTGTAATCATATGATTTTGATTTTTAATTTATTTATGTACACATATAATCTCTTAAAAAAATTTAAGTTTTTTTTAAGAGATTATACAATAAAAGTCCCTCACAGCCTATAAAAGTCCACTGCTAAACAAAGGCCTCCCTCATAGAGTGCCGGCTAAGAGGAATTTGCCATAGTTAACAAGCTTGGCATGTGCGTTGGCAACTATAGTTTTTTTAATAAACAAAAATAGTATTAATAATTAAATTTCTGACCTACTTTTAAGCATAAATAAAAAATTACCATTGAGAAGCGGAGTGCAACACAGGAAACAAATTTAACGCCGCATTTAACTCGCGATGCAAGTAATGAAACGTTTATGCAATTACCGTACAGTTTTATTTTCAGTACGCACACATCAAACAGCATACGAAACATTGTCTCTGCCTCACTGATTTTTAATAGTAGTTTTATCAATCCTTTAGAGATGAGTTTTATTAGGTATATCATTGACAACACATTTTCATTATAATGCTTAATCTAGGATAGGATTCACTGCTACTTTAGAAAGTTCTCAAGTATCCTCATACAATGCCTCTCTTGTTCCGAGTGTATTGTTATGTTATTATACAAGAAATAATGCTTTTAACCATGCTTATTACTTAACTACAGTCGTTGTTTGTGTAAATATGTTACTGTTCATTGAAATACACGTGTATTCAAAACAATTTCCTTAAAATGAATTATATTTATAATCTGGTAACACTGTTGTCGGCTACAGTATTCGAAGTGATTGCAAATATGTTTGCTTTCTTTTTCATTATTGTTTCTACATTTTGAACTCACGGACGATAAAATATTATGTGAAGCCTGGGTTCACGCGACGGCCGCTCGTGTCACATGTATAACCTGTTAGTTACCAATTTAATCAAATTAAATTTTATTTCTTGCGGCGTAATTTTTCATGTATTCTCTTTTTTATAGAAGAGGAGGCAAACGAGCATACGGCTCACCTGATGGTAAATGACTACCGCCTTCCAGGGGAATTGCAGGTCCGTTGCCAGCCTTTTAAAAAGGAGTAAGCTCTTTTCTTGAAGGTCCCTAAGTCTCATCGGTCCGGAAAAATCGCCTGTGTTAAATTATTCCAGAGAGAGGTCGTACGCGGAAGAAAACACCTAGTGAAATAGACAGTGGTGGACCGCCAAGCATCCAGATGGTGTGGATGGTATCGGGAGTTTTACTGCGATGTGTGTTCGTGAAATTTGGCGGCTGGGATTAAACCGAACAATTCCTCAGAGCGTGATAAATGCGCAGGAAAATGCTATGGGATGCAACATCTCTTCGCCGCGTCAGTGTATTGAACCAATCGGTAAGAACTCGGTCTTCAATGATTCGAGCCGCTCTGCATGCGGGTAAGTGGAAGGAGCTGGCACTGGGGAGCTCCAAACCAGAGATAGGAACAGTATTCCACGTGAGGCCGAACTTGCGCCTTATAAAGTTGCAGATGGTGTGCCGGCATGAAATACTGTCCCGCCATAGTGAGCACGCCAAGCTTTTTAAAGGCCAATTTGGCGAAAGTACAAGTCACTCGATAGGTCGACACCGAGGATTCCGATACTGGCTGTGGCAACAAGGGGAGTGCCTTGAGATATGACAAAGGGGTTATTTTTAGTGCTAAACGCGCAAACTTGTGTCTTCTGGAGATTAAACTGGACTAGATTTAGACGCCCCCAATCCGAGACGTTATAAACGATACAGTAATCCACTCACACGACGCGGCGGCCGAGCCCGGAGTCCCGACTGAAGCAAAGTGTATTTAGTAAAATAAAAATAATGTGCGTGCGCAGTAAATTAGAAGGCTTTAGAAATTTATGTATGACAATTGGTTAAAGTTCCTACCACGACATAAAGTTTATTACCACGCATTCTGTATTAAAGACATAAAAAGCGTACTGTTTGATAGTTTTTTAATTAATTGTTCTTCACCAAACGCCTATATTGCTTATTTTGAAGTTTTTCCGCAAATTTGGCCGCATATTGCAAAAAAAAAATAGTTATAGTACTATAAGTATTATCATGTATTGAATAATAGGTCGTTTGTAATTATCTAGCATATAGCATAAATATCTAGCAATTACCCTAACAGGTGTTCGTATAATCCCGATATTCACCGGGTAGTTACGTACAGAAAACTTTTTGTTTTTTTTTTTCATATGTTTAGTAGATTATTAAAAAATAAAAAATATTTTTATTTTAGTAGAATATAACCAAAGTTTATTTATATTGGAAAAGAGAACGATTACTGCCAGTGGCTCCCTTTTTCTCCCCTGAGTAGTGATGAAGTCCAGGATAGTAAATCGCACAGTCTTATGCCCGAATACTCTACTCAAATTTAAGACGCTTTTAAGACTCTTGTTGTCTTTATCGCTTTAAGTCAAAGTGACTGACACACCGTGAAAATTAACGGCCTCTTAAATTGAGTAGCGTTTGAGTAGGCGTTAGCGTAACAAAACCCTATTCACACTTGCCTTGAAGGTACTCAAATAGTAATCGTTCTTGTATAGAAATTAAAATCAATAAATGCAGCTCATATTAAATGGCTCATATAAAAATCTTTCAACAACGGCCAAAACTAAGTTATTTGAGGTTCGTGTATACGTATACCCTAACGTGGAATAAAGTTACGGATTAAATTCGATGCATGATCGTTTAAATTTTTCAAGTTTAGAAGTATATGGACAACGAAACCTAGCCTTTGCGGAAAACTTTCTAAAAACTCCACGGAATGCAAACGTGCTCGCCCAGAACGTGCCTTATTTCACGTGCACATACATTTGAATATACGATTTAACTTGGATCATATTATTATGCGAAATTTTAAAACGATATAGATTTGCGTTTAATTTTTAATTAGTCCACTGCCCTGTTCCAGTACGTGTTAACGGACTTCACTGCTGGCTCCACACTGGACAGACATGCAGGTTGACTCATGTTTTTTTTTATTTGCCGAGCGATTAGAAATACAGCTCTAAAATTGCAACAAACATCTTTCTTGGTCCGGGTGGGAATCAAACCTAGGTTTGCTGGGTATTTACAGCAAGCGTTTAGCTCTTAAGTACAAAAAAGTACAAAGTACAAAAATATTTATTCATAACACAAGTCTCATTTACAGTGTTAGATATGGATCTCACCCTTTTAAGTTTGAAAAACCTGTATTAGGACGAGTCCGCTCTTTCTTTAATCAGTAAGTCATGATAGATATGACTTGTATTACATAAAGATAAATCAACAGACAAAAGTAACAATAATTATAATAGCTGTGTGCGTGTGCGTGTGCGTGTGCGTGTGCGTGTGCGTGTGCGTGTGCGTGTGCGTGTGCGTGTGCGTGTGCGTGTGCGTGTGCGTGTGCGTGTGCGTGTGGGTGTGCGTGTGCGTGTGCGTGTGCGTGTGCGTGTGCGTGTGCGTGTGCGTGTGCGTGTGCGTGTGCGTGTGCGTGTGCGTGTGCGTGTGCGTGTGCGTGTGCGTGTGCGTGTGCGTGTGCGTGTGCGTGCGCGTGCGCGTGCGCGTGCGTGTATGTGTGTGTGTGTGTGTATATGTGTGTGTGTGTGTGTGTGTGTGTGTGTGTGTGTGTGTGTGTGTGTGTGTGTGTGTGTGTTTTTCAATTTAAACAAAATAATAATTGTAATATAATACGCTTACTTAAGATTTTTGTATCTAGGGTAATAGTTTTGTGAATTTTAAGAATACATTTTAATATGTAAAGTTGCCTAACAGTTAAAACATTGCAGTCCCGATATAGTTCAGAAGTTCCCGATATAATTTTCCTGAATGTCATAACTTTAAGGAGTGAGCGTTGAGCCCTCTCAATTTTAATCATTTTGGTTTTGTGGGTACCACCCCATATTGGCAAGCAATATAGTATGATGGATTGTACCAGAGCAGTATAAATGTAAGTAATAAGTTGTTTGTCGGCGACATGTCTTATGTACTTGAACAACCACAATAGCTTTCTGACTCTGTGGGTGCAAGTGTCAATTTGTTTATGCCAATTTAGTTGCTGGTCGAGATATATCCCTAAGTATTTTGTGAAAGTAACCTTTTGCAGCGTCTGGCCCTTGAGATGCCACGACCCTTATATTAGCTTTTCCCCGCGGCTCTGTGTTTTATTGTACCATGGAATAAAATAGTGTAATATGGGATAGACTTAAACTCATTTATACAAAAATATAGTCCTATTTTGGTTTATTATCCATGCTCACAAATAAAACACAGGTTCATTAAAAAGAAATTTTAATGGCCTTAAGCCAAAAAAATATTTACGAACATAAAACATAGTTGTGCCCGCAGTGGATAGGGGGGTGCAAGTCGACGCCGCTTACTTTGACTTTAAAAAAGCGTTTGACTTAGTGGATAACGACGTCTTGCTAAAAAAGTTAGCGGCAGTTGGCTTCACTCCACATTTGTTAAAATTATTTGCCAGCTATATGACAGGTAGAAAGCAATATGTGGAATATGCCGGCCATACGTCGGAAACATATGTAACAAAATCTGGAGTAAGCCAAGGCAGTAATTTAGGGCCACTTCAGTTTTTGTTACTGATTAACGATTTGCCTGAGGTAGTTAAGGAATCTAAGTGCCTTCTTTTTGCTGATGACCTCAAGTTGTATCATGTCGTAGAAACGTGGGCAGACTGTGAAAAGCTACAACAGGACGTAAACAGAGTGGTGGAATGGAGCAAGAATAGCCATTTACAGTTTAACGCCTCCAAATGTGTAACCATTTCATTTACTAGAAAGCGCAAGCCCATTGTATATAACTATGAAGTGGATGGTTTGCAAATTGTAAGAGTTCACGAAGTTAAAGATCTGTGCGTTCTACTAAATAGTGAAGTAACATTTAGGGAACACATTATCTGTTGCTGCAAAAAATCGTATAGAAACTTGGGCTTCATTCTTCGCACAGTTCACGGCTTCACGAACATTAAGGTAATCATCACTCTGTATAACACGCTGGTAAGGAGTAATCTGGAGTGTAACGCCTTAATATGGTCACCGCACGAAAATGGGTATAGTGCAATGCTGGAACGAGTGCAAAATAAATTTATAAGATACTTATATATGCGCTATTATGGAATCTACCCTATGTATCCATTAATGTACCCAACTTTATTTATTCTGGGTATGGTTGGCTACAACGAGTTGAGGGTAAGACGAGACCTAGCATTTGCCTTATATATTTTTAAAATACTTAGAGGAAAAATATATAATAGTGACATATTGGGGCGAATTGGGCTGTGTGTTCCAGACGGGTACGTATGGAAACGGCGGCGGCCGCGGCTGCTGTCTGTGCCGCGAGCCCGTACCAATTTACTCGATAAGGCGCCTTTAACGCGAACGTTACGCATTCTTAATAGAATGGCTGAAGGCATTGACCTATTCTATTGCACCTTGAGTGAATTTACTAGGGTAGGATTGTTTACAATATGTTACAGTTAATGACCACATTTTTGCTATGCATGATAAGTACTACACTGTCGCATTAGGTTTTCTTCCTGTTATGATAGTTGTTAGTTGAAATAAATAAATAAATAAATAAATAAATAAAACAAGCAAACAAAATTGAAAGATTTGAAATAACGACAATCGCTAGTTAGGGCTTCCGCATTCCGTGATGACCGATGGGAAAATGAACGAATGCCGCCAGGCGCTTTCTTATATAACCCGCCAAGGTGTTGCTATTCTTGATTTAGATTTTCTTGTAACACTATAAGAAAATCATTTCAGTAGTTTTTTTGTGATTGAGCTACAAACATAGAAATATTCAAACACATTAAATATTTATAATATTATAGTAGGAAGTGTGTCTAATGTCTTGTAACAAAGTCATTATGTGAGTCCACTACCTCACATCATCTCATGGGTAAGGAAAGTGACAGAGGATAATGAAATAGTTGATGGTTGGCAGCATCTTTCTAATAACAAAATATAATAGCTGCGATTGCGAACACGCCAGTCTAACGTGACAGTTATGGCATAAATCCTGCTACGAGGCAATCTGTGGGGGAGACATCATAAGGTGATGTGTCGTTGTCATAAGAGGTAACTGTGGCAAATACCTCCTACTTCGGGCTTTTGAGTAATAGCACTGGCACCGCAGACAAATCGCACCAAGGCGTGCGATTTCTAAAGATCTAGTACAATACCCTCTCCTTGCGGTGATCGGCTCGGGGCATCGAGGCATCGCATATTTGCGCCCTTGTTTATAGAAACCAGTAACTATTCCCCCTGTATCAGATGGTAACTCTTAACTTTTATTTCTGGGCGATTTACTAGAATTTTTCTTCCTTGCACAACTATCTTGTAGAATCGATTATTCCGAACCAATCAGACATATAAACCTTCAAGAAAAAAGCCTACTCTTTTTCAAATAGCTGACAACACATCTGCAATTAATATCCTAGGTGTTGCAGTAGTTCACGGGCGGCGGTAGTCACTTACCATCAGATGAGCCGCATGCTAGTTTTCCCTCTCTTCTATAAAGAATAATTTTTTGACATCCGTGACTTGATCACTCGCGTGTGGGTTGATTCAATCAATCGTGATCGACACAGGCCTACTTTCGTTCTATTCGAGCTAGTATTGAAAGCAATTTTTACTAGTTTGATGTGAAGGTGAGCTGCATTTAACAAAAGGTTCCGCTGTTTAGATCACGCACGACTCCTAAAGTTTTTTAGTTTAAAATTTAATTCTACTGTTATAATGTGCTTAAGCTATCTTATTATTATTTAAAAAAGATCTTTCTTATTACTCCTCAAGTGCTATATGCTAGTTATTAAAATACATCTCTTATTTACACATAAGAGAAATTTCTAGAAAAATATAATTGTATTATATTGTTGAACTACCTGTTAAATATGGTGACTTCTAAGTTTTTGAATGTTTTGGTATAAACTTAAAAACCATGATATAAGATAAACCACAACGCTCATAAGGATAATTCAAACGGAAATTATGCAAGAAAACAATTGGTAAAATTTTATACGAAAATTGTGAAACAAAATCATAATAAGATACAACATATGACTAAAAACGAATTCGACTGTTACAATTTTCACGATGCTTTCAGAGTTGTTTTGTTCCATTGTTTCCGATAAATCCTAACAACTTGCCAAAAACAGATTTTTCTTTAAATAACAAAAATATTATTTGTTTCAAATATCAGAGATTCATTGAAATATTCACATTGTGTTTTAACTAACAAAACCAACTCGACTGTTTCAATTTTGATGATGCTTTAAGAGTTGGTTGTTCCATTGTTTCCGATAAATCCTAACAACTTGCCAAAAAATTACTTTTGTTTAAATAACAAAAATATTATTTGTTTTAAATATCAGAGAAATATTGAAATATTCAAGTATCTGCACTTTTTATAGAAAAGGGGGCAAACGAGCATGCGGCTCACCTGATTGATTACCTGACTGTACTTACACTTGTCAACATCCGTCCACGAACAAGTGCAACATCACGGGAATCGCAGTTGTGTTGCCGGTCTTTTAAATAAAAAGTAGGCTCTTTTCTTGAAGGTACCTAAATAATTTTGGTCCGATAATATCGCTGGTGCTAGTCGACTTCACAAAGAAGTTATACGAGGAAGAAAACTTCTTGTAAATCGCAAAGTGGTGGAATACCAATCATCCAGATGGTATGGATGGTATCGCGAGTTTTGTCGTGTAATTGAGCGGCTGGAATTAGTCCAAACAATTACTCACAGCATTCCCCGTGGTAGATAAGATAAAACACGCAAAGAGCCGTAGAAAGCCAGTACAATCACGAGCCTTGTCAAATCGTAGTTCACAGGCATTCCATCTATGTTCGCAGAGGTGGTGACGCAATTGAAGTATATTTTGTTTGAAGTTAGCTGCAGTTATCTATAGGATGCAGTAGAAGTACTTATGTCTGAAGTTGAGTCTTTGCTGAACAAAGTCTCGGATTGGGGGCGACTAAATCTAGTCCAATTTAATCCTCAGAAGACACAAGTTTGCGCGTTTACCGCTAAAAAGAACCCCTTTGTCGTATCTCCTCAGTTTCAAGGCACTCCCCTTCTTGCCTCAGCCAGTATCGGTATCCTCGGAGTCGACATATCGAGTGACGTGCAGTTTCGTGGTCACTTGGAAGGGAAGGCCAAATTGGCCTCTAAAAAGCTTGGCGTGCTCAGCAGAGCGGGACAGTATTTCATGCCGGCACACCGCCTGCTACTTTAGAAGGCGCAAGTTCGGCCTTACATGGAATACTGTTCCCATCTCTGGGCAGGGGCTCCCCAGTGCCAGCTCCTTCCACTTGACCGCATCCAACGCAGAGCGGCTCGAATTGTCGACGACCGAGCCCTTTCTGATCGGCCCGACTCATTGGCACTGCGAAGAGATGTTGCATCCCTTTGCATTTTCTTTCGCATCTACCATGGGGAGTGCTCTGAAGAATTGTTCGGATTAATCCCAGCCGCCAAATTTCACGAACGCACATCGCGGCAGAACTCCCGATACCATCCACACCATCTGGATGATTGGCGGTCCACCACTGTGCGATTTAGAAGATGTTTTCTTCCTCGCACGACCTCCTTGTGGAATCGATTACCATCAGCGATTTTTCCGGACCGATACGACTTAGGGACCTTCAAGAAAAGAGCGTACTCCTTTTTAAAAGGCCGGCAACGCATCTGCGATTCCCCTGGTGTTGCCATTGTTCATGGGCGGCGGTAGTCACTTACCATCAGGTGAGCCGCATGCTCGTTTGCCCCCTCTCCTATAAAAAAAAAATAAAAAAAAAAGTAAGTAGTATAAAGTGGACTATAAAATAACTTTATTATCATTTCATTATTACAGCCCTTCATAAGTCCTCTGCCGAACATAGGCCTCCCCCAAGGAAAGCCACAAAGCACGGTCTTAAGCCGAACGACTTTCTGCACGTCTTAACGGGTCGTCACTTCATTTAGTAGGCCTCGCCCTACACTTCACCTACCGGTACTAGGCTACCACTTTAGAACCTTCCTTCCTCATCGGTTGTCGGTTCTAAGTTATGTGGCCGGCCCATTGCCACTTCAGCTTTACTTATCCATTGGGCTATGTCAGTTATCCTGGTTCTACTGCGAATATCGTAATTTTTAATTCTATCACGTAGAGAAATTCCAAGCAAAGCCCTCTTCATAGCTCACTGAGCGCCCTTGAGCGTCCTAATACGGCCAGCAGTGAAGGACCACGTCTCATATTCAAAAATCATCACATTGAAATCACTTCTGTAAGTTAAATGTCCTGTGTAAGATACCCAAAGTAATAATCAGTGTAGAGGTGTGACACGCCCGATACCGGCATTGCTAGGTACCACGTGCGGTGAATAAGACACAGTCTTGCTACAACTGGAGAAGCTCACGTAAAGTGGCTTGTTAGACGCTTTGCCTAAAGACACAAAAAACTCGTCGCTGGCTTAAAGTGCTTATCTAATATTTTAGATTTGGGATAAAATGCAGCAGTGTTTACTGCCAGTATCAAGACAGAATTTCCGGGTGCACTAACGCCTTTTACGCTCCGCCGAATCTGCCTCGTCACTTCGACTATGTTTTGAATCGATTACCTACTTTGAGTATCGACACACCCCAACTCCGCGTCCATATCGCCTCGTCTTTGCCTAGAATCTACTTCGACGTCGTGTTGACTTCACCTCGGCGTCTTTTCAAAGGAAAGATGAAGACAAAGCAAAATAAACTAGATGGTATAAAAGAAATACATAAAATTAATAATATAACTCTGAGAACGTTTCCAATCAATAAATTTACTCTGTGGTAGCTTATGTTCTGAATCGCTTATCTGTTTCGAAGAAATACAAAATATCCACAAAGTAAATACAATATCCGTTGAACAAAAAGCAAATTTAAAATGTTTGAGTAAAGAGCTGTATTTTTGTCTATTTGAGTCAGCAATAGCGCTGGGATCATCCGGCGAGAAGCAAACCCGCTCCCATGGGTAGGAAGCAAAAGAAAGACCGTATTCCGTCCCAACCCGCGGACCTGTAATGCCAAACACGGCGGCAACCTGCAGAACGCATCCGCCAGGGGAGCGTGAATGGCACCACACTCCGGATCAGACAAAGGTCCGAAGAGCCGAGAGGGGCATCGACGAAAACCTGATATCCGTCCGGATGAGAGGTCAGCAGAAGGTCCTACAGGGAAGGTGTATGATCCTCCACTTCTGGAATCCGCGTAGGCGAAATAACCAAATGTGTCAGACCATATGCCAAAGCAAAGTCATTAACAGATCTCCCCGCATGATCGGTTAAACGTGTACTGAGCCATTCGGCGTGAAAGTCGCCAAGGATCACGATTTCTGCGGATGGGACCTGTTGTAGCAAGGAATCTGTAGCCATTTGGACGTGGTCGATGAGTCGGTCTGTTTCGGCATAACCGCTATGAGACCTTTAGAGGCATCCGTAGACGCGCGGATGGTCGTCGCTGTCTACGCGTAACCAAAGGATGAACAGGTCCGAACCTTAAAGACTGCCAAGGTGTCGAGGTCTTTAGAACAGGTGTCCTCTCTGACATATACGCAAACTTCAGCCCGAGGCACAACGAGTGCTCAAATTTGTACCCCGGGTAGGAGAGATACGAAGTATCAGCCGGAGAGGACACTTGCGTTACGGTCAGAAAGAGCATGGCTAGGTCTCTAAATGGTAGTGGACGGCGACGGTTTGAGTGACGTCCCCTGATGTTGCAGAAATTCACGGAGAGCGTGGCAGGGTTTGCCTTGGTATTGTTGCTCAGTTTGCCCCGAGCAGCTATGTTTTTGTGCGGAATTGCCCCCCCCCCCCCCCGAATACGCGGGGCAGCCTGAGCAACCACGCTCAGGCGTGAAATAACATGGTCGTGGATGCTCAGCTCCAGGGGTGCTGGTACCCTCCTTGGGTAGACTTTGGTGTAATTCCGCTAATATGTTGATGGGAGGGGGGGGGGGGAATGGGGCCTCCGGCCACCTACGGGGAACGGGGAAACCGTTTGTGTCTCATGTACACAATCGCAAGCCTTGGAAAGACCATAGAAAATACCTAAGGCATCTTGCTCCCAGGCATTAAAAATATATTTCATAAGCTCAACACCAGCGTCAGATGTCGAGCGACCCCTTGTAAAACTAAATTGGTTTTTATGAACTAATTTATTTATATTAAAAAAAAAATCACAATTGATCCAAAAATTTTTTTTTCAAAAATTTTAATGAGAGTTGGTAGTACAGAAATAGGTTTAAAATTAGTGAGGTCCAATGTACTACTAGATTTAAATAAAGGTATTACTTTACTATATTTCATTAAATCAGGAAACACACCAGAATCGATACAAGTATTAAAAATAATAGCAAGATGAGGTGTAATTAAATATATTATGGACGAAATAACTGTAACGGAAATCCCCCATAAATCTGCGGTTTTCTTTACATCAATGGTCTTGAAGTAATTAACAATATCTTGCGGTAATACTTTTTCAAATCTACTTCTTATGTTATATGGTGACTTCGCCTATGCGGATTCTAGACCTGAGGAATCACGCACCTTCCCTGTTGGATCTTCTGCTGACCTCTCATCTAAACGGATATCAAGTTTCCGTCCATGCTCCTTTAGGCTTGACTATTATCTTGTCCGGAGTGTGAAGCCACAAACACTAACGTCGCGATTACCTTCTGCAGGCTGCCGCCGTTTTTGGCACTATAGGGCGTCCGATTACGATAGGATGCGGTCTTTTTTTGCATTTTACCTTTGAGGGCTTGCTTCTCGCCGGAAGATCACAGCGTTGTTGCCGGTTCTGTTGCTAATGTGGTACTTCAGGGTATGGAACTTGTTATTCCATTCTTGGTGGTGCCAATCGGAGGCAGATCACAGCCATAGTTTAGTGGCTTCTGTAAAATAGCATCACGCTTTAAGCAGGAGTGCTACAGGGCATGGGCTGATGCATCAACGTCTCGAGATGTAAGCACCAGTGCTCTTAAAAATAAGTATAATTCCGCCTCCAGGTCCTTCAAAATGCCAAGGCAAGGTTCGAGGACATCGGCAGAATTGGCGAGAAGCTAGTTCGCCTTCCTTCGGGAACCCGTACATTCTGGTTGACAATGACAGTTCATTCCCGGCTCTCCCATCTAAACTGCCCCGTCATGGCTTTTCTCAGCCCCCTCAGGGCCCCTCTTTCCCCCCTCAGGGTCTCCCTAGGCCTCTTCAGTGTTTTTTCAGCCCTCACCGCCCCCAGTTATCTCCTAGGACCCCAAAAAGGCTGACCCCTGCGGACTACCTCCACCCAACACCATCCACAAAAAAGTTTGTCAATAAACAAGTTTAAAAGTTGTATTAAAATTTTTTTTTACAAAAAGGGTTATTAAAATATGAAGGAATACATGAATGAAATTAGCTCCTTGGAATGAGTTGATTGCCATCATGCTGGTTCTAATTTAATTCTATTAAAATTTGTTCAAACAAAATTATTGTAAAGTGAAATATGTTTCAAAAAGTCCCACTGGGTTTCTTGCTTCTTCCCAGGACAGAGATATTTTACGAAGCAATATTAAACATAAAAAATCATTTTATTCTCTTCTTTTGTGTCTTTTGAATTTGTTTTATTAATCTACTATCTACCCCCCTGTCTTCACTTGGATAGGATCTACAAATGTGTAATACACAACCAGAGGCAAAACCATTGTTATAATTTTACATACAAAAAATTGGTACATACAGATATAAATAAAATAAATGCATTCTATACTCTGTTCAAGAAGAATAAAAACGCTTAGTTTTGTATTTTTAAAATTTACTATTTTTGAAGAAACTAATGTACAAACAATTTAGCTATATCTTCTGTGTGCAGTCTAGCGGTATCTATTTCTACTGATTCAAACTGATAGTTTGCAAGTGTAGAACATTAAACTTGATTCAATTTTATGGAAAGGGATGATATCAAATTTAAAAGACAATTTTTTTTGGTTTATATCTAAGAAGTATTTCGTCATCGAAAATCACAATTGAACTCTTTTTTTAACACTCTTCATTTTTAGTTAAAAAGTTGGAAAAACAAAGTGCGTAGATAAAGGTAATAAGTAATAAAGTTAGATTCAGTTAAAACTTGTTAGTTAGAAACTAAGGGTACAAAGGACGGACTTCATGTCATGTCGGTGCAAAATGTATATTTATACATATGTATATATATATATACATATATATATATATATATATATATATACATAAATATGTGTAAAAATATAGCCCTCTACCGTAGTCCGCAGAGGGATTTTGAGCTTTATCATATAGCTGACAGTGTCAAGTTTCAGCAGTTTCAACTGCAGGCATGCAGAGTCAGATGTTAATTGTCTTTAATTAATGTCGAAAAAGCACCTTTAATTAGTTTTTATTTGTTGCTTTCTGTACATCATATAGAGTATATTATTGAACAAATTTCAAAAACTTTGCAATTAACAATAATAATTGGGGCGAGAAACACATTCGTTTACATTGTTTTGACTACAAATCAATGCAAGTTTCAATAGTTCCGAATAGTGCTTTGTTTATTGTGCAGTTTCACTCACACTCGAAATATAATAAATCAATGATTCTTTTTTTTATTAGATATTCGATTTCGTTTCATCCGAATTGAATTTAACTTATATTCATTACTATTTCTTATATTGTCGCCAAGATGACACCTGATATAAAACTAATTAGAAGGGTTTTTTCACCATCACAAGTCTACTGATGAACAAAAGTGCACCTTTAATAATGTCACAAAGCATGGTTTTGAGCCACCTAAACCCATTGACATCCTACATCTTTCAATACGTTCTTGATGGGCTTAATCGCGTTTTGTGTCTTTACAGCAAACATGTTCTACTGGGTACGAAGGTGTTTGATGTCCTGATGCTACATTCAACCATAGCCTACCCCTAGATATTAAATATTACTTTTTGGTTCGATTTTTGCAGAAAAAGATTACAGTATCTTGAAGTCTTGCAAAGGTATGCTATGGAGAATGGCCGCTTTGACTTAAATTCGGTTTAGAAGTTATTACGAGGGTGGATTGAAAAGTACTCGGCCTAAACAAGAAAATAAACAAATACTAAATCAGTTATATTTTTATTTTTCTACATAATCACCATCAAGTTCAATACACTTTTGCCACCTCCCCTTCCAAGCATTTAGACCGTTGAAAAAAAATGATTCTTCCTTAGAGTCAAAATATGCGTCTACAGCTGCTTTGACCTCGTCGTTTGTCGAAAATCTTTGACCTCCCAAGTGCTTTTTTAGGTTAGGGAACAGAAAGAAGTCTGATGGTGCCAGATCAGGTGAATACGGCGGATGCGGTAACAATTCAAAGCCACAGTTGTGAATTTCAGCCATTGACTGTACTGACGTGTGAACACGGGCGTTATCTTGATGAAACAGGACTTTTCTTCTGAGCATTCCTCGACGTTTTTCTTTTATTTCCTCTCGTAAACGACGTAGTAAGGTGCAGTAGTAATCAGAGTTTATATTCGGACCCCTTTCAAGATAATCAATCATAATCACACCTTTCGAGTCCCAGAATACTGAAGCCATCACCTTATTTGCCGACAAAATCGACTTAGCCTTTTTAGGGGGTGGTGAACCAGGTCTTCTCCACTGTTTTGATTGTTGTTTTGTTTCGGGTGTACAGTAATGAACCCATGTTTCGTCCATAGTAACAAAACGATTCAAAAAATCATCTGCATCGGCTTCAAATAACTCCAAACAGTCGCGTGAAATAGTCAATCGCGTTCTTTTTTGTTCAACTGAAAGCAATCGCGGAACCCACCTCGCAGACACCTTGTGGAAACCCAACTCGTTGACAATGATGTTTTGAGTTCGTTCATAAGAGATGCCTATAATCTCGGCTATCTCTCTAATTTTTAATCTGCGGTCTCCCATTATTAAATTAAGTACTTTTTTAATATTTTCGTCAGTAGTTGACGTCGAAGGCCTTCCAGAGCGGGGTTCATTTTTCACACTCTCTCTACTACGCTTAAATTCTGCTATCCATTTTTTGACGGATGAATATGACAGAGCACAATCGCCTAATGTACTGACCATGTCATCATGGATGGCTTTTGATGATAGCCCCTTCTTATGGAGGTACTTAATGACGGCACGCTGCTCGATTTGCTCCATTCGCGGAAATTATGTCCGATTACTTTGTTAATAAATTTATAAAATCACAACTAATTATCGCACACGTTTCGAACTTCACACAATGAACTAGTCTGAACTGAAATAAATAATGTGGGTAGATTTGATTTTTAGAATTGAATGGATCTGTGTTAGGCCGAGTACTTTTCAATCCACCCTCGTATTAATATAAATAATAATATTAAATTTTATATTATTTTACAATAAATATATAATATATATTTATTTATCTATATCCTAATAAGCATAGAGCCTCATTTTTGCCTAGGAGTTCTTCTTTGTACATAACACACTTTTACATGTTTCTGCTGCCAATTTTTAACCATTATAGAATAGAAATAGAAAATGTATTTATTTAACCAAAAAACATTACATAATTAAGCAATACACTGGTTTCTGCACTAAGCTCTAGGCTTGTATCGCAGGAACCAAGAACCTTGACTGACACCGTTTACACCGATGAATACATAAAACTCCGATTAAATTAAAATAAAGAGAAAAAAACATTTTTTTTTGTATAAATTAATGCATGAAAGAAAGAAAAAAAAACAGCTTATTTACTCTAACAGTGCTAGCGTGCATGCGTACGTGTGTGCGTGCGTGTGCGTGTGTGTGTGTGTCTGTGTGTTTGTGTGTATGGGGGGGGGGGGTTGCGTGCTTGTACGTGTGTGTGAGTGAGTGTAAGTCTACGCGTGTGCATGTATAGGGTCAACTATGAAAGGAAAGTAAGTTTTCCGTTTCCTGATAAGAAGCATGTAGCAACCAGGTTGTTATTTTGTGTTTGACTTTACTTGTGGACAAAGACCTCAAATCTGGGAAGAGATAGCAGAATTTGTTGTAAATGCTAGGCAGAAGAAATGGTGAGTGGCGTTTGATAAAGCTACTGTGTGGATAGATAATCCGGGGAATTTATTATTTTTCTGTGGGTTAGAATAACTGCCTTTAAAATGTAGATTTGGCGAACCCGTAGCACCTTACATTCCTTGTACAGTTCGTCAGTTGGAAATCTAAAGTTTTTAGACAGCATTACTTTTAGTACTGCTCGCTGGGCCCTCTCTACTTCAAGCATTTTTGTTTTGATACCTCCACCCCAAGCCAGCGTGCAGTAGTATAGTAGGGATTGGGTTAGTGCTTTGTAAACCATTTTCATTGTTTCTTTAGTAGCACAGCGTCGCAAAGCTTTCGTTATGTAAATGGTTTTTCTAACACTACCCGACAAGCGGCTTAGATGATTTTTAAATGATAGCTTATCATCAATGATCACTCCTAGATACCTGATGTTATCTGTGTTGCTGATTATATTACATCCGCAAGAGGGAACTTCAGATTCGCAAGTGTGAATTACTAAGTTTACCGGCGAAAATGATTTTGATGCGAGAGTTTTGTGAAAGGCTATGAACTTAGTTTTTTTATAGTTTAGAGTTAGTAAATTGGAACTTAACCATTTATTCAACACTACCATGCTTTTTTGAGCCGTCTCGAGTACGCTGTCCCAAGTTAAATCGTTAAATATAATGGCTGTGTCGTCCGCATAGCATATGACGTCAGCTCTTTGTATGGGTAATTCTAGGACGTCGTTAATGTAAATGCAGAATAGGATTGGACCAAGAATACTTCCTTGAGGAACTCCAATTCTGATTTTTAATTGCTTACTTGTATGTGAGCCCACTCTTATGCATTGACGCCGATTTAAGAGATAGCTACGGAACCAAGCCAACGCCACTCCTCTAATTCCTTTTGTTTCAAGCTTCCGCAGTAGTATAGGGACTGACACGGTATCGAAGGCCCTAGCAAGATCTAGGAAGATACCTAAACAGCTACGTTTATTGTCCAAATATCTAGACACAGCATCTGTCAGTAGGACTACCGCATCCTCCGTGGACTTACCCCTCCTGAAGCCAAATTGATTTACAGAGAGCAGATTATTATTTTCTACAAAGTTGGTGAGGCGCTTGCTTACAATTTTTTCCAGTAACTTGGAAAATATACTTAGCAATGATATGGGCCTGTAATTGCTAGGACAGTTTTTATCCCCATCTCTGTGTATTGGAGTAACAACTGCTAATTTCCAACAATTAGGAAAAATGCCACATAACAAGCTAAGATTAAGTATGTGGGTAAGTGGTTGCAGAACTGTGTGTTTTATGTGTTTAATCAACCTTGGGGTGCAGCCGCCGATACCCGGTGCAGTATCGTTTTTTAGCTGGTCAATTAGGGTACCAACTTCATAAGGATCCGTTGGCTGCAGAAAAAGGGAGTCCTTGCAAAGCACTCTTGGTTTGTATTCTGCAGCTAACAGGTCTTCTTGGGTGTTTAATCTACTGAGCGTGTCATCAGCCAGTTCTCTGACAACTCTAGTAAAGTACTCGTTACAAGCGTTTAAAGAAGAATCTGGGTCTTTGTCTACGGACAACAATTCAGTAGCCTCGTTAGTGTTACGTGAGAGATTACATATATTTTTGAGCGTTTTCCACAATTTTTTTGGGTTATTTTTATTTTGCTGAATTTGGCTATTCTCGTATTCGGTCTTTAATTTTCGTTGTAGCGCGTAAAGGAAGTTTCTGTAACGTTTATAAGTTATTTGAATAAATGTATTATAAGGGTTTCTCCTGGCTTTGAGATGGAGACTGTCACGGTGTTTTTGGCATCTCATTAAGCCTGGAGTTATCCATGGCTTTATAACTCGTTCTGATCGTTTGGGCACCACATAACTTGTGTTTTCGTTTATTGCCATTTCTAAGATTGAGTTAAAATTATCAGCTGCCTCGTTAGCGTCTTCCATATTCATTATCAATGACCAATCAGTTGACTCAAGCTTGTTAACAATCCGATTAAAATCCATTTTTAACTTACCGTGGTTTCGAGATGGGTGATTCGCCTGGTTGATAGTAGTACCAAGTAAACAAATGTCATGATCAGTAAGATCTGCATGGCACACTATACCAACAGCAGAATCTGTACCCCTAACGAAGATGTGGTCCAGGCAGGCCGAGCCCCTGGTAGGCTCCGAGATAGCAGAGAGCAGTTGATGACTTGCTAACAAACATAGATACTCGGAGCACTGATCATCAAGTGGGTCTCCGTTTATATTTATATTAAAGTCACCTGTCAACACCACGGCATGCTTGTTGTTAATTTCCGATAATGATTTATCGAGAAAGGCTAGAAAGTTATTCACATTCTTAATAGAGGGAGACCTATATATCCCTAGAATAGTTATTTGATTATTTAAATTTAAGTTTAGACAATCGCACTGATCACTTAACGGTTCTGAAGATATTACACTCCATGAATCTTTAACATATGCGGTGACACCTCCATTTTTATTAAGGTT
The DNA here is from genome assembly GCA_963668995.1 of Parnassius mnemosyne. Taxonomy (NCBI): domain Eukaryota; kingdom Metazoa; phylum Arthropoda; class Insecta; order Lepidoptera; family Papilionidae; genus Parnassius; species Parnassius mnemosyne. Next base: position 64,170,584 of record CAVLGL010000115.1, on the reverse strand, counting down.
ATTTTTTGTGTAAAAGGAAATATATCCTGGAATTTGTGGAATCGTGGGGATTACACCAAGCCAACACTCCGTTAGTATAACCACATCTGGATCAACATTAAGTCGGGCTAACGAAATCAAAAAACCGTCAAAATTGTGTTGGAGGCTCCTAATATTGACATTTAAAACTTTAAAGTCGACACCTACGGGTAATAAATTACGACATTGCTCTAGGTTCTCAATGGAATGACACTTTATTGTCAAAGTTTCGTCTATGTCAACATGAAAGTCACACATTTTTTCGCTTAATAATAACAAATAATTCTACTAACTGCAAGAGTGATTTTGGACAGTAGTCATTAATTGAGAGCCAGAACAATCGGGAATGATGATTGTGTAGTGTGATGTTGGTGTGGTGCGTTTTGTGTGTGAAAGTGTGTATGCATGTTCTAGTAATAGAAATTGTAATAAGTCTATTGTGTTTGATTACGGTAAATTTAACAAAAAATAAAATATCACTTTTAGGACAGTTTGCTTGCTTTTTCGGGGCCAATTTTGGTATCCAGGTCTTCGTAGGAAAGAATACGGATAGCTGGTTTGTTCTCTGCTTGTTTGATATAGATCCCTCCGTTGCGTACCCAACAGAATTGGAAGCCCAGGTTCTTTGCTCGCAGTCTTGAGTTTCGAAATAAATAGCCATTAGACTTGGTGAGCCGTTCGTTAATATAAATATTCTGTGGTGAGCTATTTACAATGTTCTCAGATGACAAGCCTCGCCTGGCCCTGGCTGCCGTTATAAGCTCATCCCTCTTTTTATGTCGCAGTAGTTTGACTATGATTGGGCGCGGGTGTTTGTAGTTGGGTATAGATGATTTTGGGCCTGAGGAACGTTTAGGGCCTACACGTACCACTTCATCCAGTTCATTTTCGGATACCTGTACTCCGAGCTTTTGACAAGTAGCGAGAACGATATGCGTGAGATTTTCATTGTTTTCTTCAGGCATACCAATAATCTCCAGTTCATTTCGCATCGAGTGTTGGTCTTGGACGGCGATTTGTTGCTGTAACTGATTAACTAATGATTTTAATGAACTGATTTCGAAGTCTTTGGACTCAAGTGTCTTCGATAATTCGCCTAGCCTCTCTTCAAAGCATTTGGTAATAGCTGATGTTTGCACTTTCAATTCTTGGCGTACTATGTCTTTAACTTCGTCCCTGAAGTCGCGTATTTCCGAAATTAATGTAGTTAAGTCGACGTCTTCGTTTGAAAGCAGCTCAGAGCTTTTCAATTTTTGTTTATTCCCTCTTGTGGTGTTGACATTGAGGCTCATTGTGTATTTGTCATTCAGGGAAGCCGCTGGGGAACGCACTGGCGTTAACAGATTACTCTTTTTTGGTAGGGAGCAAACACATGATGGGCAAATCCATTCATCTCTGTACTTTTGCGAAAGTGTGTTAAAGTGTTCCTCCGTTATATTAAGACATATTAAGTCATATAGTTTATTACACTTGGAACATTTCATGAAGCCAAGATTGCGAATTTTGTTGTTACAACCGCTGCAAGTCGTAGACATTTTAAACGCAGGCCGCCAGTCAAGAGACAAAATAAATTTTAGATACGTACGGTAGACTTAAATAGTTTGAGCGAGTTGAAGTGCGTTAATCAGTGAGGGCGTAATGACTCACCTCACGGCCGATGCAGTCAGTGTATGGGTTGTCCTCGGTCAGTGCCGTTCCAGCCGATATAAATACATAGAAATATTTTTGCTTTTAACCAGATGGACTGATGAATTTTCGGGTTCTAATTTTCACTACAATCTTTGTTCGTTTGTGTTTTTCAAATTAGTAGTAATTTTGACGTTAAGTAAGCACTTTGATTATGAGTATTCACTAAAAATTACAGAGCAATGTATTACAGGTGTGTTCTCAACCGAGTACGTTGACGCATCCCTGAATTAGGAATCCATAATCCTATTTTGACTTCATACGTTATAGAGTTACACTATAGTATATTATAATTGTAGCACGAATGGGTCGGCTTGACCGGAGAACATCCTCACTCTCGCAGATTACCAGAGTGTAATAACAGCTTAATGCTGCTGTGTATCATTTGATGCGTGTAGAGAACCGAAAACCTTTTTACTGAAAACAAGGCATTTCATCTTAGTCTTCAGGCTTGATAACCCATCTGCATTATGATTCTTAATCGAAAATGGAGGTAGATGTCTACACACAGCATCAACTTAACATTATGTAGACTGTGTGCTCGTTTGTCACCCTAATTATATATAAAACAACCTGTGGGTGTTGTAAGAGTTGACTATGGAAAAGATCTTCTGATAGAAGTCGGTATAAGCATCTCTTATCCCTAGGAGCTACAAGGCTCTTAGTTGCAAGTTGCAGTTGTATTGCAATTAAGGAAATAACTATTCCGTGCGTTATTTTTCAAAAATAAAGAAAGGTAAAGCAAGATAAAACCATTTGAAGATCATGAATGCATTTGTCATTTTCAAATTCTTGATGTAATTAGAAAACCTTTTATCTCTCTCAAAGTAACCTTTTCAACGTTTTTCGGGACGGAACGAAACCTATTTGTTAACGTCACTTCAGACAGGTTCACGTAATTCCGTATATATGTAACTATATGATACTAAAATAAAATAGTTTTTTAGTCTTTTTATTAATAAATTAACAAACACGAATACACGCACGCACACACGCACACACGTACACACAACACACGTATATACAAATTACATTGAATATTTGTCATGAATATTACCTGAGTGAACGTAATGCGATAGTTTCATACAAGGATCTCGTAGGATATTTAGCACTGCCTATACGGGAATTGCGTTATATTCTATTTCTGCTACTGTAGGTGAATCTCGCGCTTGTAACGAAATTTTTACTAATCCAAGTGCATTTCATAAGTTGGTCAACTATTACTCGTTAACTTCTTAGTTCTACTTAGCTGTGATAGTTTTATTTTTAACTTCAATATATATGCTACTATCGTGTTAACTTTTCGTATTTTTTTTTATAGGAGAGCAATAGCAAACGAGCATGCGGCTCACCTGATGGTAAGTGACTACCGCCGCCCATGAACAACCGCAACACCAGGGGAATTGCAGATGCGTTGCCGGCCTTTTAAAAAGGAGTAGGCTCTTTTCTTGAAGGTCCCTAAGTCGTATCGGTCCGGAAAAATCGCTGATGGTAATCGATTCCACAAGGAAGTCGTGCGAGGAAGAAAACATCTTCTAAATCGCAGTGGTGGACCGCCAATCATCCAGATGATGTGGATGGTATCGGGAGTTCTGCCGCGATGTGCGTTCATGAAATTTGGCGGCTGGGATTAATCCGAACAATTCCTCAGAGCACTCCCCATGGTAGATGCGATAGAAAATGCAAAGAGATGCAACATCTCTTCGCAGTGCCAATGAATCGAGCCGATCGGAAAGGGCTCGGTCGTCGACGATTCGAGCCGCTCTGCGCTGGATGCGGTCAAGTGGAAGGAGCTGGCACTGGGGAGCCCCTGCCCAGAGATGGGAACAGTATTCCATGTGAGGCCGAACCTGCGCCTTGTAAAGTTGCAGGCGGTGTGCCGGCATTTCCAAAAACAGCGGTTTATTTGGTAGTTGGGGGGGGGGGGGTACACATCACTCTAATGAAACATACCACTTTAAAACTAAATATTTCGCAAACGGACCCCTGAATTGAAAATATGTTGTTCCATAACCGCAATGAATAGACAGGTAAAAAAATCATTATTTATTTACTTGTATGGGAAGTACCTAAAATATTTTTTATTTCACAGTTTTCTAGGCATGACTAAAATCTACAAGCATGCCAAATTACAGACTTGTAGCACCTAGGGTCTCACAGCAAGACCGCATACGGACGGACGGACAGACATGGCGACACTAAAAATTGCGTGAATAAAAATAGCTGCTTACGTAATACTGGACGAAATCTCTACTAAGTTTCAATTTACGAACGACTAAGTTGTACAAACTAGGTAACGACGTCCAGTGAACCAAGGAGGTTCGAACTTCAGTTCAAACTTCTTACACAACTCTGTATGACTTTGTATCTGTGAGGGACACATGTGTATCAAGTTTATTTTGCCTTTGAGATAAATGAAAATCTTTTACAGGAAGCATGAGGTAAATTTTAAAGATTATTTTAAACTTAATTCAAAGTCGAATGATACACATCTATATAAAATTCCGGTGTGCGTGTGTTCGTAATTCTTTTCCTCTCAAACGGCTTAACCGATTTTGATGAATTTTTATAGAGTCAACTTGTTGTTTCTCATCTACTAGTAATTACCCATGCGAGGCCGTAGCGTATCACTTGTTTAATAAATGTTCAATATTTTTCCATTTTATATTCCAATAATTTGCCAGATTGTCTTTTTGATTTGTTTATGAGGTTTCTTATAACAGTTAATAGCTTTTTATAAAACTAAGTGATTGCGCTTCACCATCTTAGGCTTCTTCTCCATATATCCGAGTACAGAACCAGAGTACGAAATCTATACAATTACAGAGAAGTGTAAGACAGGGTGATGTTATATCCCTGAAACTCTTCACCGCTGCATTGGAAGACGTTTTCAAGCTTTTGGACTGGAAAGGATACGGTATTAACATCAATGGCGAGTACATTACTCACCTTCGATCTGCCGACGATATAGTCCTTATGGCAGAATCGCTGGAGGACCTAAGCACCATGCTCAATGACCTCAATAGTGTCTCCCAACGAATAGATCTTAGGATGAACATGGACAAAACAAAGATCATGTTTAATGTCCATGTCACACCTATGCCGGTAGTTGTTGGCAGCACTATTTTTTTCGCAGTAATTAGAATTACAGAGACCCAGAACAGTTAATTTATGATTTAAAATTAAAAAAATCTCGTTATACAAACAATCATCAATTTTATATTAGCACAGCATGAATCCAATTGATAAAGTTAATTGTCAAAACCAAGACAATAACGTTTCAAGTTTTGATAATATACACGCATGTATACAGACAATAATTTGTAACACAGTACTCTAATCATGACACAGAACTGAGGTTCGACGACCGGATAAATTTAATTGCGGTAACCCAGTATTTTTCATTTGTGATTCTATTCTTATATGCTATAATATAATTAAAACAGCAATTTAACAAAAAAAATTTACAGTTATCGTAACAATAAATTGCTACTATAGCCAACCTCAAACAAAAAGACTACAGTGTGTTGTCACTTCTGAGTACTGAGATGTAATGTCTTTCAGCCTGCAACTATACTGGCTCTGTAAATCTTTCACAAAGTAATTGTGATGATACCGCAAAGATAGGTAAGGCGGCGGTACCTATTCATACGGCCTCCTTAGCAAAAAAGCAACCTTACCACCTAGTAGTGCCACTACCTTGATACATCCCGTGAGTATCGAGGCAGGCATGAAACACGAAATGGGCAGCAACATCTTCCTAACAACAACTCAAGTTCAACATCAATAAAAGTCTGCGATTGCGAACATAAATATACCACTTATGAGGCAATCTATGGAGGAGGCCTATGTTCAGCAGCTGATTATGGTGTAACGTAATAAATATATAGATTAACAATATTAAAGTTGAATTTAAATTACGAGGTCAAGTGCTTTTCGGCAGACTTCAAATGAATTCAGAATATTTAATTATTCTTCTATGCAGGTTTCATCATAATGTTTTCCATCACAGCAAAATAGCTGGTGAATTAGAACTTCAAACTACAATTATCTTCTTCATTGGTACCGGAAGGCATCGAACCTGCATTGCTTGCGTATTATGACATTGATGGCGAGCACTTAACATCAGAGCTACTAAAGCTCCGTATATTCCGTTATCTTATTAACGCGAGCAGTGAAATTTTATGTTTATGAAATTAATATATAAAAAAAAATTGTGTCCAGAGATAGCACGCAATATTTCCTCCATGTTTACACTGTAAATGATACAGGAAATACCCTAAACGGCTTCGGAAATTACTCGCGAAAGCTTCGACGTAACCGCGAAGTGACGATGCCTCTAAGTTGTAACTCTAATGTAACTTGTCAGTTCTACTTGCACATAAATTACGTACGTACGCCTTACGTAAGTTCCTTAAAAAATATGCTTTAAGGAAATATTTTTATTTCTATCATAAGCTCGCAAAAGTAATAAAAGTAACCAAAGCTAGGCAAAGGCTTATTTGGCATTTATTTGTGCAACAACCCTCAAAATAACAACGCAATAATCCTTCCAGAAATAATAAGAAGCCTAAGTTTATACCTCAGCTAGAGGTTGGGATAAGAGAGAGACCAAACCGAATATGGCTTCAGATATATATTGATTGTAGCAAGAATGGATTGGTTCAGCCAAGGAGGACCAAGCTCTCATAGAATATCAGCGTAAAATAGTAGCTTAATACAAAACATTTTAACAAATATATGAATATGGAAAAAGTTAAAAATGGCATACATTTTCAGAAAGATCTCAACTCCTACTAAGTAGTGACAGTCTTCTTTGTTTCACTATATACGAGGGTGGATTGAAAAGTACTCGGCCTAACACAGATCCATTCAATTCTAAAAATCAAATCTACCCATATTATTTAGTTCAGTTCAGACTAGTTCATTGTGTGAAGTTCGAAACGTGTGCGATAATTAGTTGTGATTTTATAAATTTATTAACAAAGTAATCGGACATAATTTCCGCGAATGGAGCAAATCGAGCAGCGTGCCGTCATTAGGTACCTCCATAAGAAGGGGCTATCATCAAAAGCCATCCATGATGACATGGTCAGTACATTAGGCGATTGTGCTCTGTCATATTCATCCGTCAAAAAATGGATAGCAGAATTTAAGCGTGGTAGAGAGAGTGTGAAAGATGAACCCCGCTCTGGAAGGCCTTCGACGTCAACTACTGACAAAAATATTAAAAAAGTACTTGAATTAATAATGGGAGACCGCAGATTAAAAATTAGAGAGATAGCCGAGATTATAGGCATCTCTTATGAACGAACTCAAAACATCATTGTCAACGAGTTGGGTTTCCACAAGGTGTCTGCGAGGTGGGTTCCGCGACTGCTTTCAGTTGAACAAAAAAGGACGCGATTGACTATTTCACGCGACTGTTTGGAGTTATTTGAAGCCGATGCAGATGATTTTTTGAATCGTTTTGTTACTATGGACAAAACATGGGTTTGTTACTGTACACCGGAAACAAAACGAAAATCAAAACAGTGGAGAAGACCTGGTTCACCACCCCCTAAAAAGGCTAAGTCGATTTTGTCGGCAAATAAGGTGATGGCTTCAGTATTCTGGGACTCGAAAGGTGTGATTATGATTGATTATCTTGAAAGGGGTCAGAATATAAACTCTGATTACTACTGCACCTTACGACGTCGTTTACGAGAGGAAATAAAAGAAAAACGTCGAGGAATGCTCAGAAGAAAAGTCCTGTTTCATCAAGATAACGCCCGTGTTCACACGTCAGTACAGTCAATGGCTGAAATTCACAACTGTGGCTTTGAACTGTTACCGCATCCGCCGTATTCACCTGATCTGGCACCATCAGACTTCTTTCTGTTCCCTAACCTAAAAAAGTACTTGGGAGGTCAAAGATTTTCGACAAACGACGAGGTCAAAGCAGCTGTAGACGCATATTTTGACTCTAAGGCAGAATCATTTTTTTTCAACGGTCTAAATGCTTGGAAGGGGAGGTGGCAAAAGTGTATTGAACTTGATGGTGATTATGTAGAAAAATAAAAATATAACTGATTTAGTATTTGTTTATTTTCTTGGTTAGGCCGAGTACTTTTCAATCCACCCTCGTAGTATATTTCGCTTAAGTTAAGCCAGTGCTTGACTAAAATCCTATCTGGTGGTAAGTATTGATGAAGCCCTAGATCGTAAATCGTATTGTCAAAGTGTAACAAACACATATTCACACATGGCCTGAATCTACACAGATTTTAATCGCTGGTATCAGACGCTGGTAGATTATAAAAGGTCGTCACATTTTTTCCAAATTTATCAAAAGCCAACTCATACTGTCACGGTCATCTCCACGTCATCGTGTCATTCGTGGCAACATAAATTAGCCGCTTTTATTGTTATATTAATCGTTTGTTCACTGTCCCATTAAGTAAAGTAAATTATTTAAGAGATCTTAATATAATTTGTCAAATAGCAGTCTCTAACACTTTGTCAAATTTTTTTTATTAACAATTTAATTAAAAAGAAACAAAAACATGTTGTTCGCAACTCTCTGTTCGCGGTTCAACCTCAAAGTGTTCGTCGATATGTGAGCAGTTTAAGCTACATAGACCACAATTCGGAAAAAGTAGATTACTCTTCTACAAAGCGGCGTTTATGAGGTGTTAAAAACCAACAATTCTCTTAGGAATATCTGTAATAATAATGATAAGTTAGATTTTCGTCAAAAATCGGGTGTTTACAAACTTTTTTGTACGAATGCCACGCCGTTTACGTGGGTCAGACTGGTTACAACTTAGGAACATGTTATAAAGAGCATTTAGCTGCGCACAGGAATAGCAATCCCGATAAATCCCATTTTGCTAAACATCCCTTGGACACTGGATACAACCTAGCCAACGACCACTCTTTTAAAGTTTTCATAAGTGTAAGGGCTGCGAAAGTGTGTGCTGGAACAGTTAGACATATTGAAAATTAATAATAGTAACGTTGCACTGCTAAATGAACAAACAAATGTTTCTAACTCAACTCTCTTAAATATATATAAGCCTGCCCTCTAATAACAGACAGCCTCGCAATATGGTCGTTTGTCACCCTCACGGTGATCGGCGAATGGTTGCGTAGTTGGAGGGTAGGCGGGCGTTACGCGGCGGTTTCTTTTTAAATTTTACAAGCGGCTGCCAATATCAGGTCGTGATTGTTCGTATGTTTTATCGCATGACGCAGTCGCTTGCTACTTAAGTAGTGAGCGTTTGCGTCAGCAGGCTATATAAATAGCAGTTGTTTTGGCTCGAAGGTCACTTAGCGGTCAGCCACCGCAAAGTCTACATCACCTTAAGATCCCTCGTAGAGAGGCAAAACACGTGACTTATTGTTGTCAGTGGTGTGTCTTTCCTAGTGTAATCGTGTTGGTAGTAGTGGTGCTGGGATGAGTGATGACGGGTATAGTGCACGCAATTGAGTGAGGGCGGGGGGTCTCTTCAAACTTGGTAATACACATCATTTTATTTTATCGATTGGATGTACGCAAGGTAGGTTTTACCAACTTTATTATAATGGATTTCAACAAAGTAACACCAGATCCTATTAATTTATCGAGTGGATGTATGCAAGGCAATTTTTACCAACTTTAATTTACTGGTAGCTTCTTCCACTCCTTTGCTGTACGGATTACGAAACATGCAAACAGATTGGTTAAAATATTGATATCAAAATATTCCTTCCTCCTCTTTTTACTATCTTGATTAAGTTTAAGTATTGGATCGAGATAGTGAAAAGAGGAGGAAAGAATTAAGGAGTGCCCTTCGCATCCTCTTCGTCCACCATCAGGTAACTGTTTGAAAATAAATCAAAACCCTATAAAACAACAAATGTTTTAAAATTTCTATATTAATCCTATGCCTACAGAAAGTTACATACAAATGTTTGTTAAACCTCCAACAACTTGCGCTAACACGAATGGTAAATATCCTCTAGTCAAACTCCTCGAGCTTGGCGCAGCTGCACAATCTCTTAGAAAACTATACGAATACATTTTACTTTGTAGACCTCTAAGGTTCAGCTATTTCAACAGATTACATCTTGTTACTGATAACGAGGTCAGATTCTTTTAAGGAATAATAATATTCCAGTAAGGAAAATGGCATATGAAAGTGACGTTAGAAATCCGTCAATTCATTCGTCTCATTAACGTCGTAAGAGACGACTACCTTGCTCAAAATAGGCCTTTTCCGATGTGGCGTTGGCAACATTTTAATATCAAATACTTCGAAGATATTATCTGTGACAATATGATATAGAAGCCGATGGATGCAGGTCAAATAAAAGTAGTTGGATACTGTGACTAATACACACCTAAATATTATATCTTTATTTAAGAATCAAAATTAAGGTGTATTCTCTCACCTGAAGACTAAGATCGAATGTATGATTAGCAGTAAAAAGAGTTTCCTGTTTTATGCTGCTATTCTATGATAACGTGGCCATTATCTGATAGCAATGACCAGTTGTCGGTACTCCGAGTTAAAACTTTATTTACCTTATTAAAATTAACGAGAATAAAATGCCTTTACTTCGAGTGATTTTTTAAATATCGTTTAAAGTGAAAATTACATGGAAAGTTAAAAACAGAATAATATAACAGGTACATGCATTTTTCACCTTTCAGCCGTCTAGCGTCTTATCCCTCGGGATCTGATCAGGTTTTGAAAATAGTTTCGAATAACTTTCTACTCCATTCGATCCTTAGAATTCTTACCTTCAGAAATATAAAATATCGTTCTAAAATTAGTAAGTACATATTGTTGATACTAAAGCTATGGTTACGTATCTGTGTTAGCATCTCATATGAAATAATAAAGTCAAATTTGTTTAATGAAAGTTAAGATATGTAAAAGTAAAAAGTAAAATCACCGACTGTAGACGTTCCGCCGCTGGAACCACTTTGAAATTGAATATTTCATTTGTGTTGGAGGAAATTCAACGCAGTCTGTTCGTGTGCTACCAAAAGTAACTTTCCGAATCCGCGTAATAAAATAAAATGATCTTACCTATATAGTTTCAAGAGCGGGAGGTGCATTTTTAATAAAAGAGTTTTCCGGAAAGTAATTTTTGATTCTATTAATTATTCAAAAAAGTAAACGCCGATTTCAAAGAATTATAAATAATAAAATAATTTCACGTTTTAAATTCGGTCCTAAGACATTGTGCAGCATAAGCAATTAGATCAAATACCCGACTTCAGAATGTAAAATTATTTTACTCTTTTAAGTTCTTTGTAGTTTTTTTCAACAACTCTCAAGCAAGCCCGGTAAGTAGTTAACAATATTTATTAATTTATTTATTATACCATCAACAAAGATCGCGAGTTTTGTTACTTTTTAATTATATCCTCTAATAACGGATGACCACAACATGATTAATTTACATAAAACATAAAAATATTCTTACACATTAATAATAATAAAAATAGTAATAATACAATTAATAATGATACAAATAGAAATATCATATCCTATTAAATTAATATACGCCTACACATTGAGATGATATTCCTTTAAAAATTTAAAGAATGTGGATTTATCTATACATCTACACAAATAAATAAATTTGAAGTATCTGTTTGTAATGTAGACTTGAACCCTAGTGCAGTGCAGTTCCTTTACGAGGATCCCACCAATCGATAGTTTCTTCAGCAAATGAAAATAAATGGGACAAATATATAGTCATCTCTCAGAGCCTTATATTTGCGCCACTTAGTTTAGCTACTTTACTTGTACTGTTAGTTAATAAATCAAGTTCTTTAATTTTACTTATGAGTCTTTATTATTAAAGGAATGATCAAGAAAAATAATGCCTTTACTGTTACAGTATATCAAAGTCCACTGCTGATCGTAGGTCTTTCTCATAGATTACCTCATTTGTCATAGTTACCATTCTTGGGGTTTTGCAAGGAGGGTTAGACACCGCAAAATTTTATATATTTGGTGCTTAGTTATTAGGAAAACGCTGCTGTTTTGATTTTTGTTTGTTGCGAAACGGTTTGATTCTCTCTGTCACCTCTTACGACACTCACGGGACGATATGGAATAGTGGATATTGTTTAGTTTAGTTTAGTTTACGACGGGCTGTTTTCCGCAACTCCACGTCTATGCGCGTATTTTGCGTGTGGACAGGAATAATATGCTTATTCGAGCCATGAGATCTCCCCGAAGAAGCTCAACAGTCCTTTGATGTTGCATGCAACTTCGGTGAGTGATCTCGGCGTGCCGAGATATTTAGCCCTGTACGTAGCGACCTCCGGGCATTTCAATAGCACATGGGCCGCCGTTTCTTCTTTCCCCATACATGACCTGCACAGGGGACTATCTGTAACACATATAGTAAATAAATGCTTGTTAAAGTTGCCGTGTCCTGTGATAGCACTTGTTACTATCCTGATCTGCGGCTTGTTCAGTCTCGTTAGAACTTTGGTTAAACGACTGTTTATTTCAGGCAGGGCCTCCCTAGCTTGTCTAAAGTCTACTAGATTTTTCCAAAGTTGAGAGTGTAGATTAGTGAAATGTCTACATACCAGTAAACGAACATTACCAAAGGGGATTGGTATGATTGGTTCCGGCCTTACAGTGGCCAGAGCCGATCCTCTTCTGGCCAGTTCGTCTGCTGCATCGTTGCCTCTGGATCCACTGTGTCCCTTTATCCATTGCCGAGTCACATTGTTGTTTTTACATACCTCATTTAATCGTTGATGGCATTCATATATTAGTCCCGAGTTCACCACATTGCAACCCAGAGCTACTGTCTGTCTACTGTACCGTCCTACTGTCGGTTAGTATTCTGATGGGGAAGTCATTAACCTTCCTAGTATCTATTGCTATGGCCGCTTGAATGATACTCACACATTCCGCCTGAAAGACTGTGTTATGGGTGCCCAGCGGTGTGTATATGTGGATACTGAGGTCTTCAGAGAAAGTTCCAGTTTACACCTTCATTTGTTTTAGAACCATCGGTGAAAACTCTAAGTTCTTTTGGGCTTAATCCTTCCGGCTGGCTGGTTTCATTTAATATCGAAATATATTTCTTATCGAAAACTAATTGTTTAGGAATCTTATCGTACTTGTCTTGTAAGATAGGAATTTTTGAGTGAATTCTATCAATTATGCCTGTATGAGGGACACTATTCTTACTCCAAAGATTTAGGGTCTTGAGTCTGATGGAAGCTAAAGTCGCTTCTTGTTGTATATGTAGATGAAGCGAGGTTAGCTCTAGCATCGCTTCTAAGGCTGCTGTTGGCGTAGTCCTTATGCAGCCTGTGGCAGCCATACAAGCCAGTCTCTGGTTGCGCTGAAGCTTCTTTATAGTGGTGTATTCGTTTGTCTTGGTCAATCATACCAGAGCGCCGTATGTGATCATCGGCCGGATTACAGTTTTGTACAGCCACAGTATGATTTTTGGCGTCAGTCCCGATCTTTTGTCAATCATGTTTCTGCATTGGCAGAAAGTTATCCTAGCTTTTTTGATTTTGTTTTCTATGTGTTAATTCCAGTTAAGTTTTATGTCCAAGGTGAGACCTAAATATTTTACCCCAGAGGATAACTGGAGCTTTGTGCTGAAAAGACTTGGTAGATGATAGTCATTCAGCATTCGTTTTTGCGTGAACATAACTAGAACCGTTTTATTTGGATTGACGGTTAAGTCATATTCCCTGCACCATCTCTCCACTATACGGAGAGCCGCTAAGGACCGCCGGGTTAGGTCACACACTATGCTTGCTATCTTTCCAGAGACCAGTATTGTTAGGTCATCAGCATAACCTACTGTGTAGAAGTGATTAGCATTTAATTTGCTGATGAGTTAATTAATGACCATATTCCACAGGAGAGGTGAAAGAACCCCACCCTGCAGGCAGCCTTTCTTAATTTGGATTGGTTGAGATTCACCAGCAATCTTTATTATTCGTATACTAAGCATGTTTACTATCCGGTCAATCAGTGCCGGTTCAACTTTATGTCTACTGAGTGCACATTTTATGCTGGAGAATTTCGTTCTATCAAAAACACCTTCTATATCAATGAAGGAACATAGACATATTTCTTTGTTTAGGATGGCCTCTTCAATCTTTGTTATCACCTGGTGAAATGCCGATTCTGTTGACAAGCAACACGCCTACAGTCTAGGCAAAGACTGTAGGCGTGTTGCTTGTCGTCTAGTGGTAAGTTCATTAGCGCCGACCCCCTTAATTCCCTTTCACACATCCTCTCCATTGTCTTTAGGAGAAAGAATGTGAGGCTAATGGGCCTGTAGGATATAGGGTCTGTGTAGTCGCTCTTACCTGGTTTTGGTATAAATGTGACTTTCACTTCACTCCATCCCCTAGGCTCTCATTATGGCAACAAGTGTGACTATTAGGGCTTTACCCCCCCACTGTAGGATTGCCGGGAATATGCCGTCTGGTCCTGCCGCCTTATAGGGGAGGAAACTGTGAATGGCCCAATGGATTTTGTCCATCGTTACCACTCTCTGTGCTAAATTCCAGTCTTTTGCTGTTGGTGTCAGTATGTCGTCATGCCGGTTTGCCTCTTGAGTTACGCAGCAGCCTGGGAAATGCGTTTTAATTAGGATGCGTTGGGCTTCATCTGGCGATGTTGTTTGACTACCGTCGGGTTTCTTTAGAGAGATGGATCCCGACGTGTTCTGTTTAGCTAGAATATTCCTTATCCTATTCGCTTGTTCGCAGGTTTCTATGTTGCCACAGAATTAACGCCACCTTGTCAAGCGTCGATACCTGATTTTTTGTATTCGGACTTAGCTTTCTTGTATAGTAGCCAGTCTTCATCCATTGAGGTATTCATGGCCCCATTTAGGGCTTTAATTACCTTCTTACGTTTTCTATCTAGTTTTTTACCCCACCACGGTTGCTTTACCTCAGCATGCCTTGGTGGAGTGATTTCTGGACATGATTCATAATAGCTATCTATCATGGCTTTAGTAACAGCTGCTACCTGTTCTTCTAGGAGCGATTGATCCGCTATAGTATTTGTCCCCTCAAAACCCACGAGCAAAGACGTCAACCTATTAAGGTATTTTGTTTTAACCGTCTTGCGGGGATTTCTCCATGGTGGTGTAGCGGGGATATCGACCTGTAGTGTGAAGCAGATCCATCTATGATCTGAGCATGAGACTTCTCTCGATACATGCCATCCCGTAATTAGTATAGCTGCTCCTTGTGTTAGTGAATATTGTTACACCGGTACTCTAAAAATCAAATGAACGAGAAAATGTCAGTAGAAAACTTTAAACATAATTTTCAGAACAACACGTGACTTTGAAAATATAACCTATGCCCCGAAGGAGCGAGGACAGAAGTGAAATAGCTGTGCTACTAAGCAAATTGTCATTATTTGCTTTGTAACAGGTTTAACTGGGGTAAACATTTGCGAATGTCGTTCGTATTTTGGCGTTTGGTATGAATCTCTAGTTTAATGCTTTTAGATCAAACTTTCTTTAAATAATAAACTTCAATGACAAACAATCAGAAATTGTTCTTTATCAGTGATCGAACCGACAGTGCAGGCATATCGGTTTTGAATACAATGGTGGCGAGAGCCGTGTTGTTGTTGTCTTAGGAGAATTTATAACTACATATCATCCCGTGATTGTTGTAAGAGTAGACAGAGGGAAATCAAACAGGAAAGTGGTAGCAGCATCTTCTCTATAACTCCAAAAATAATAATATGCTGCAATTATCAGCCCGCTTGCCAAGCATGGCATAAATGTCATCTCATAATCATAAACATTTACGCCTGTCACCCAAAGTGGTAAGCAGATACTACGGACTTCCATTAAGCACGATCCTGCCACACCTCTTTCGCCTTCGTTTACATCCATATACCTGTGTTTATATCGTCAGTTATGGGTACTCTTTATCTAGTCCATCTTTAATATATTGCCAATTTGGTCGATAAACTTTCGTTCAGGGCGTAATGTTCACTTCTTCAATATAAATTTGCTTTAACACTGTTTCTTCATTCATTCCTGCTACATGCCCTGGGGAGATGGGTCGCTCGCGTTCGTAGGCTTCGACTACCTTTTTGTCGCACGGTGTCGCATCATTAACACCTAGCACTGTAAATTATCTTTTATTTTATACTCTTGTGTACAGATTGCACAACATAGAATCACACAAGAAGTGTTGAGAAAACAAAATTAGCTCAGCTCGCTCTAGAGATGCATGACAAAAGGCCATTTATAAAAATCTCCCATTGCAATTGCTAATTCAGTTTGAAAGGAATTAGTTCCGGTTTAGATACTTTTTCTGCCACAGCGACGATTATTAGTGAAAATCATCTATAAATACAATACTTTTAAGTACCATAATCTTAAAAGTCATATTTTGTATAAATGGTAGAACTATGCTCCAGCTTTCTTACGGTTGTAGCACGAATAAGTTAGCTCAATTGGGTAAATACTAAGCTCTCAAAGAATACCAGTGTGAAACAACAGCCTAATAACACTTTTTCGTATGGTGAGCTTAAAAATCGTTAGAAAAACATATTATCTTTTTATTGCACAGTTGTGCAGAAAAACGACCATGATATAATGTAGCTGTTAACATATACAGATAATTGTTCCATTCAAAACGCTTTAATTATTTATTTATTCGTTTAGATCCTTGATATCGTCCCAAAGTATTGTAAGAGGCTACAGAGGGAAACAAACTTTTGAGGTGAGTGGCAAAGTCTACCTAATAGGTAACAAGTGCGGTCTGGCAACTGCTTGCCAAGTGTGACCACTAGGGCAGATATCTCTTCCTCCTTATATTCCTATATCTGCAAAGGACTTTGATAGGCTACAAGGAATCCCATTAGTCCCCATTTACGACATGCTAGGCCAATAACACAAATAAATGTATAGTTGCCAAACGAACACAGTCCTACTGCTAGCAAAGAGTATATGCTGCTAGTACGTGGCTGTAATCTCTGAATTTAAATGGAATACCTATTCACTAGTAAAAGGTACCATATTGCACTATGCAATGGCATACTAGAATATTGTAATATTATATTTTCTTTCTTCTTTTATATTGTAATATTATATTATTTTTTCTTTATCGGCTCGTCATCTGCAGTAAATATGCCTCTGCAGTTGTAGAAAAATTTTTGATTTAACCTTCACGTTTAGCACGCGTACTGACATCTCGCACATTTGACGCTGCTTCCCGTTACCGGTCTAGATATTTAGGCTAGTAAGAATATCTACCACCCCATATCATCTCGTGCACGTCGTTAAATGTCACAGAGGGAAACAAATCAGGAGATGGGCAGCAGCGTCAGGAAGACGATATATATATATATATATATATATATATATATATATATATATATATATATATATATATATATATTAGGAAATAATGATTAAATATAAAAAATCTGCGGTTGCCAAACCGCTTGCCAGGCGTGAATACTATGGCAAATATCTGCAATCTTCCGGGGAAGCCTATGTTGAGCAGTGGTCCTTAATAGGCTGCAACGGTAACGAAATTTGGTTGATGGATTCTGCTATACCGCTATTGTCATTTATGATTACTTTAACTAAAACTAATTTAGCGGATTTTAGAGCGTTTAATTTTACTTATTTTTAACTCCCGCCGTTTCGGTTGCATTGCAGCACCCGTGGTCACCGGGGACTGCTTTAAATTCAGAGGATTATTTGATAATAGAATTCACATTTACAAGTACACATGTCTGTTTTTTCGCAAAGTTCCCTTTAATTTTGCTAGGTAGTAAGACCGTCTAGGTAGGTACCACGCCTTTACCTAGACTGCCATAGAGTAGGACTTGCGCTGCTGTATTTTGGTCTGAAGGGTGTAGATGGTCAGTATAATTACACGCTGTGAGATATTCCATCTTATTCCTTAGAGGTGACAACGCGTATGTCAGCTACATATGCGTTGTCACCTGGAGAGCTATTACAACCTTACACAGGCATCTGTAGCCTTCTTTGTTTGAAGTACGCCGCAGGTATCTGTGGACTGTAGCAGCCCTTACATTCAGGTGGACTGTTAGTTCATTTATTTTGTCTCTTCAGTTTTATAAAAAATATTATATAAATTTATTGTAAATAACATGTAGTGGATTTTATAATAGCCTGTCAATAATCTTAAGTGAAGTTGATAAAACTTCTAGGAGGCCTGTCCTGTACTTGGTATTTTTTTTGTGATTAATCACTCAGGAGTGTAAATATACTTGTTCAATATGAGTTTTGTCTGTATCAAAATTACAAAGTTTATTGTTATAAGTCTTTGTGCGGGGACAAGGATCTGATACTAATTCCAAAAATATTTCGTTTGTTTCTTCAGGAAAATAAGATAATAATAAGTAGCAGAGTACTTCTAAAATGTAATATTGCAAGAGCGTTGTCAACAGAGGTTCATTTCGAATTTTGTATATCATGGCGTGACGATCTGTCAACAGAGGATAGTGCTCGTCTTTTCGGAATGTTCACAGTTATATAGAAACGTATACAGTAAAAGTGTCAACCGCGCTGACCCAATCCGTGTTGGCGACGCTACATGATTGCAAAATATTTTTATATTCTCAGACATATTCCTCACGAAGCTTTCATTCATCGCCAAGCATATGGTAAATCAACACTTATAATTGCAATCAGAAATTTCATTGGTGCCAGTCAGTATCGAACCCGGGTTGCTCGCGTACTGTGGAATTTACAGCGGTTAGCCCCTGGGATACCACGGCTCTGAAGGGCTGTAAAAATGATGATGAAAATAGATATTATTACATTAAATCTGAAGTGACAATGGACCGGCCATATAGCTCGAAGAACCGACGATCGATGGAAAAGTTCTCGAGTGGCAGCCTCGTACCGGTAGGCGAAGTAAAGAACAGCCTTCCAATAGACGGAGTGACACCCGGTTAGACATGCAGAAAGTCGATGGATGCAGTTGGCTTTGGCTCGTGCTTTGTGGCATTTCTTGGGGAAGGTCTATGTTCAGCAGTGAAATTGTGAAATGCTGTAATGATGATAGTCATGGTGATGAATAAAAACAAAATTTTATTTTTATCTATTCCCGTCGAATTCTTGCCATAAAATTATTTAAAAAATTCTCCGTTAATTTGAAATATACTTCATTGTGCATAGATACTAAGCGGGCGTATGCATTTAGGCATAATACAGAAGTTATTTCTGGAGCCGAAGTTCACAAAGGCTCATTTTTATTTAACTTTGTTGCACGTTTGCTTTTCTAACGGAGAAACTTCGCCGGAGCTCCAGTTTGCATACTTACCAACGACTTTCCTTATTACCTTCCCCTTATAACAACTTTTGCTGTACATTTGCAGCTTAACAATACTGGCAAACGATGCAACAATAGGAATTATCTTTTCTTAAGAATTAATACATAAAGTATTTATGTTCTTAATAAATAAATAATAAATTATTTAAAAAAGAATTAGTGGTGAGAACGACAAACGGGCATACAGTCTACATAAAAATATGCTGTGGCCCATGGACATCTACAACTATTACTTATTGGTAAAAACAATCAAAATTCAGATAAGATGTCATACCTTATGAATTATATGGAATACCTCTTTACCACTTTGAAAAATCTACAATTCGAAAGAATCTAAAATTCCAGTCTACTGATATAAGTTACAACAAAACTGCAGTTAACAACCGTAGCAAATATGACAAATATCCCCTCTAGAGTACGTATCGCACCGATATATAATATCTAACACTCCCATAAATGTTCAACAGTGGACTTTTGATAGACTGAAATAAATGAATGAAATGTATGTTCTTATGTATGACAAAGGAAATTTTATTAAATGACCCGAAGGTATATATAAATAATTGGAACTAAATTTATGATTTTATTAAAAATTACTTATTATATTTCAAATCTTAAATTAATTTTTTTCCTTTGATGTTTATGTAATAATTACTAAGTATTAATTTAAATATACTCATACATGTTACTTTGTACGAATTCTCCTCTGTAATATATTTTTAAATATTCCTGTCATTTAAAAAAATCATTAGAATTTCATTAAAGTTTTACGTTAAAAGTATAATATGTACTGTGTTCCGACACTTTTCACATGGATTATAGAATATAGATAAAGAATTAACCGCTCTCATATTGTGTCTCATATCTCGTGTTGTGTGTGTGTGTGTGTTTCTCCTTTGTTTCTGATTCTTGCTACTACAACTTTTCAAGCAGTTATCGGACCTTTTCAATTACTGGACTAACCAAAAATTCAATAAAATAATTAAACTAGCTTATTTTTATCTTAATATTTTAAATCTTAAGATAAAATAAGCTAGTTTAATAATACTTAATAAACTGGGACGATAGTTAAACAAAAGTCAGCAGATCAATCTTTCTGGATTATCCGGCAAATATTACGTTTAGTGGGTGTAGCACATTGTGATTGATATGTTGTGCTTGCACGATGGGGCGTTTGATTATTTGTTGCTTTAGTTTCAGATCTAATTATGGGCATTGTGATGTGTGTCAGGGAAAATAACACTTTCTATTCTAATCTTCCATTTAAACTAATGAATGCGGCTGGTATATCCGATCAAAATTCATCATCATTATCATTACAGATTTTTACAAGGCCACTGCTGACCATAGGCCTCCCCCAAGAAATGCTATAAAACACGGTGCTATTCACTTGAATCCACGGATTTGTCATATATGGTCATCACTGCATCTAGTGGATTCACCCTACATGAAAGATTAATACTTGAAAGTTAAAGTTTCAACGATGTCTCTTCTGATGCGAGGCTGCCACTCGAGAATCTTTCTTCCCCATCAGATGTCAGTTCCTCGAGCTATATTTTTTTATAGGGTCGGGTGACAAACGAGCACAGAGTCCACTTGATGGTAAGTGGTTGCTGTGACCCATAGACATCCACAATTATCCTCGTTTGCGAATCAAAATGCAGATGCGTTTTCAACCGTGAGGACTAAGATGGAATGCCTCTTTTCCAGTAAAAAGGGTCTCCGGTTCTCTACACTCACCATACGAAACACAGCAGTGTTAAACTGCTATTTTACGCTGGTATTCTGTGAGAGCGTGTTCCTTCTCCGGTCGAGCCAACCCATTCGTGATACAACTATACTACTAATACAGCTGCAGCATGGCTCTACCACGTATGAATATACCCTTCTAATTGCCACTTTATGTTAATAACCTGAGGCTTCTTTACGCTCATTCTACTGAGGATATTTTGGTTACTGATTTTTTTGCAGAGAAACGTACGAACTCCGAGGTCAGCCCTCCGTATAGCTCGCTGAATAAACTTGAGCTTTCTCATATTGCTAGCAGTGAAAAATATATGAAAAGAAGTGGCGGTATCTACCCTCTACCCCAAATCGTCCCGTGGGTGTAGTAAGAGGAGACTGAGGAAATTGAAACAGGTGATGGGCGGCAGCATTTTCCTCATAATAACTCAAAATAATAATAAACTGCGGTTGACAACCCGCTCGTCAGGCGTGTCTACTATAAAAAAACCCTCCCTATGAGAATCTATGGGGGCGGACCTATGTTCGGCAGTGCACTTTTATAGGCTGTAATGAATAAATGAATGGACGGATATTAAAAAGTTATTACATTTACGACAATGCGGCTGACACTAAAAACGCCCTAAAACCCTCTCTGAAGAATGTGAAGAAACATGCATTGGAGCAGTGCGGCGAACATTTCCTTGCCCTAAAACCCTCTCAGAAATGAGAGGAGGCCTGTGCCCAGCAGTGGGACGTATAAAGGCTGTAACTTTAACTTTTAAATTTTTAAATAGCAGTGCTTGTACTGTTCCGGCCTGAATGAAATAGAGATCCAGTATCATTACACCCTGTGAAGTATTATATCAAAGCCCTCAGATAAAGTATATATATGTATAGCTTTCTTTGTTACAAGCTAGCTACGGATGTCCACGGAGTGCAAGCCACTTAATTTCATGTGGACTGTGAGTTCTTTTGTCACTTTATTTCTATAAAAAATAATGTCTTACAAATCTGCTGAACATAGAAACCTCCTTCAAAAATTGTCATAAAACTTGCAAGCAGAAAGTTGATGAAAAAAGTGACTACTAAATGTAGGTAGTCACTTCATCTAGTAGGAGGTTGCCTTACATAACAATTACCTGTAGGAGGCTGCTAGGTACTCAAAAATCTTTGTCCCTTATCTCAAATTTTTGGTTAAACCACTATATGCTGAAGCGCTTACTGGTTAGTTGCTATGTTGGTTCGTAAAGATTTTTTTTTATAGAACAGGGACCAAAGGAGATTTTTGTCGGCTGTTTTAAAAAGAAGTAGGGTTTTTCCTTCGTGGTCTTTAGATTGTATTGGTCCGGAAATTCGCTGCTTGTAACTTATCCTACAAAGAAGTTTGCGAGGAAGAAAAGTTCTGGAAAATTACGCAGTGGTGAAACATCAAGCATCCAGATGGTGTCGGTGTTATCGCGAGTAGTACCGCCATGTGTGAGGATTTAATTGGACAGGTGTAATTAATCTAAACAATTCTTCTGAGCATTCCCCATGGTAACAGTGGTAGAAAATATAGCAGGATGAAACATATCTTCGCAGCACTAGTGAACCGACCAGAAAGAACTCGGTTGCTGATGATTCGGGTCGCTGGATGAGTTCAAGTGGATGTAAAACTGGGGTGCCCCAGCCTAAGTTAGATTTAGTTCTAGTTAGAGTTTTGCAATAATGATAATGAAAATGATAGATAATACAGTTTGCTACCTTACAGACAAAATTAGCTAACTATACCGAAAGATAGTAGAAAACGTTTTATAGTTAGTTCACGTAATTATTAATAATACACTACAAAATAATGTGCATTTTCTACATAGAAAACGATGTTGTCAATTTCCTTGATAGTGTATTATCTTCGCGAGGTGGGTGTGACTAAGTGCTTTAGCATATAATGAGCCTTTACACAAATATTGCTAGAGAATTTCGACTAAGGAGATTTATTTTGCGATGTATCTCTATTTTCTTTTCCTTATTTACCATAACCGTTACCGTTTCAGCCAACCAAAATTCCACTGCTGAGCGAAGGCCTCCTGTAATTGCATCGTATGGGGATATTTGCCACAGTTGGCACGCTTGGCAGGCGGGTTGCCGTAGTTTTTCTTTTTTATTTATTTAAAACGTTATTGTTCCAATCATAAAGATTATACAGGACGGACTTAATGGCAATTAGCATTCTCTGACAGACTAACTATGTCGTGATGAAAAAATTGTGGCAGGTGACTTACATAAACAAAAATAATAAACATAACTTTATAAAATATATATAATATATATTTTATAATATATAACGTATATTTAATATATTTTATAATATATAACATATAATATTATAATAAGGTTTATAAGTTACACAAATACATAAATAATTTTAGTGGTTATTAAGAAGGCACTTGCTGCCCATCCCCTGATTAGTTTAACTCTGTCGCTTCTTACAACACCCTCGCGACGATATGCAGTTGTGGATATTCTCATACTACTGCCAATTTACTGGTTTTTTAATCAACTTCAAAAAGGAGGAAGTTTTGAATTCGACTGTATTTTTATGGGTTACCTCAGAACTTCGTTTTAGGTGAACCGATTTTGATGATTCTTTGTGTTGCGGCGCTGACCGCTAAGCGTTAGCGCTCAGCGCCGCAGAGTCTGCTACATCTGAGAATGCCTCATGTATAGGGGAAACACGTGTCGTATTATCGTCTGTGTTGTATCTTTCTTAGTGTAGTGGTGGTGTTGGGATAAGTTCTGACGGGGATAGTGCACGCAATTGGTTTAGGAAACCTCTTCCTGGTCCTTCCCAGGACAGAGGTTATTTTAAACCAGTGGAAAAGCTTAAATGACTTTCAATAAGTATTCTTGGAATATATGTATCGTGAATAAAAATGGTTTTATTCTATTCTAATGGTGCACACAATACAGCCAAGGGTTTGGTAGCAATATATTTTGATTGAAAAGTAGTTTTCAAACAACGAATTGTTTGCAAGAAAATAAATAAAAAAAAAACATTCTTCGTTCTCATGTCTCGGTAAATATAAAACTGGTACTACAGAGAGTTATTGCAGCAATCCTTTGTTTGACACAGCGGCGATCAACCAAAAACCGATAACAGAAATAATATATTGTACCTCGCTTAATTGTCATAAATTAATTGCATATTTTTCAGTTGCTGTCTGTACTACAGGCCATTAAGTTACATTTTTATCCAATCATCTTAAAGAGTCGTAGTAGCGCAGGGGATAAGCGTTCACTGAAAATATCACAGTGCGCGAGCAACCCGGGCTCACCGACAGCAATGAAATTGTTAATTTTAAGTTCTGATTTACCAAGTGCTCTGTTGCGAACGTTTCCGTGCGAGAAAAACCTCTCAGATATGGCACGAAATGTACCTAGCAGTGGGATGTATTCAGGCAGTAACCTTACTTTACTTTATATCATCTAGATTACAACTCTTAACAAGAGCACTGATGAACATAGAACTCCCGCAAAGAATGCCACAAAACACGGTACTGAGCCACCTGCATCCATCGACTTCCTGCAAGTCTTACCAGGTCTTGACTCTATCTAGAGGCGGCTACCCACTTCGTTTAACACTACGACGCTACCCGAGAAATGTTCTTTCCAATCATTTGTTGGTTCTTGGAGCTATATGGCCAACACATTGTACCTTTAGCTTACTAACCCGTAGGGCTATGTTGGATACTCTGGTTTTGGTGATATCCTCATTTTGAATTCTCAAATGTTTTACCAGGTACCAATACGACGGAAAAATCAACTTTTGTGAATTTGTGAATTTAGGCATACTTTGATATACTTCTGGTCATACAATTCTATAGTGGTAGCTATTTGTAGCTCTCCTTATCCTTAGCTACGTCTTATTCATATCAGTACGTGTCGGACACTAACTATGAACTCTCTAACAACACACACTGAGACTAAACTGCGGAGCTAAGTATGAAACGATATCCCACAAGATATTAAAGTTGTTTCATAAACTACTAATAAAACTACGTTCATTAGAGACAAGTATCCAGTGGCCTTGGTCATGCCTGACTTCAAAAGCCGTTTAAGTTTGGATTGAAATTACTTTGAGCTTTCAACTCTAGCTGATAACTTCAAAGGATGCTCTAATATCATCATATGTTTGTCTGAATCGATATTTTCATTTGATGTGGACATTACATATAATGTACAATAATACCGCTAGTTCGTACGATGTGTATTACACATGTTACACGTTTATACACGTGGTAAAGCCACACCGCAGGTATATTATAGTTTAAGCACGAGTGGTCGGCTTGACCGGAGAAGGACTACGTTCTCACAGAATACCAGCCTAAAATAGCAGCTTTATGCTGCTGTGTTTCATATGGTGAGTGTAGAGAACCAAATACCCTTTTTACTGGAGATGAGGCATTTCATATTAGTCCTCAGGGGTGACAACGTATCTGCATTTGATTCTTATTTGAAGAAAGATGTAGAAATCTATGAGCTACAGCATCTACTTGCCATCAGGTGTGCTTCTTATAACATACTATGCAATTAAAAAATATAAAAACAGAAACGTCGTGTTAGGGATCACCTCATTCCCAGAGGTCATTATCAGTCATGTAGTCTTTAATATTTATATAAACTTATATTTGTAAGTTTGACGAAAACTTGTTTTTAATACTAAAGAATATGTTTTATAATAACCCCTGGGAATGAGGTGCTCTCTACCTACTATTTATTTTATTTTCATATTCTATTACTACTATTTATTTTCATATTCAAATGTACAACAAATTATATTGTAACTTATTGTAAAAAATCAGTCCCACTGTGTTTCTTGCTGGTTCTTCTTAGGACAGAGTTTTTTTTTTCCAAACCAGTGGTTTAAGCATAAAGTATTCTTGTAAACTTTATCGAATAAAAGTTATTCTATTCTATTCTATTTTACACTACACAAAATAGAGTAAAAAATATAAACTTTGCTGTTTGTTAATAAAATGATTTTTGTTTTGTGTAAGGCCGGTAACGCACCTGCAATTCCCCTGGTGTTGCAGGTGTTCGTGGGCGGCGGTCGACACCCATCAGGTGAGCCGCATCAACGGTTGCCCCAATTCTATAAAAATTGATGACTGTAGTGAAATTATTTTTAAACATGTAAATAAAATTGAGAAGTTGTTTTTTCAATTAAAGTTTATCGGTTTCTAAAGTACATAAATAAACAAACATTGCCTCCGTGGTTTGCTCTTAATTTTTTTGCACATTTTTTAATTACTTTAATTTGCATGTTTTTAAATATTTTACGTTTAGGAACAGCTGTATTTTCATTTATTTAATTATATAAAATATAACTAACATTGCAGAAAAAAAACGTCAACCCTTACATTTCCCTAACAAATTATCTTTTCCCGCCATGAAATCTGTCAAATAATTGTCAAAAAATCATTCCTCAGTGGTAGGCAGTGAACTTCGTGAATGCCTTCATTGACAAATCCACGGAAGAACCGAAGAAAGAAGCCGCAACAAGTATCCTCCTTTTGTTATTTAAATGACCACTGAAATCAATTTAAAAATAATAGACTAATTGACAAATGAAGCATGTTTTATAATCAAAATTGTAGACGTAATAATTTGGATACAACAGTGTAAAGTCCACCCGAGCAGACTGTCCCCTACAAGTAGCCCGATGAATATTGTGGTTTTAATTAGAAAGCAGCACAATACAATAGACGTAAATAAAATTTTAATCGAAATCTTACGGGACAAAGCTGTTAATATATTTTCAGCGTAGGCAGCATTTTAAAAATTATAGTCTTAAAAATATTATTATATTTTAGGTTGAATGTTATGTGAATACTTCGCATTGAATAAAACTAAGATTACGGATTTTATTGCATTTAATATTAACTTTTTTAATTTCCATTGTTTCGGGCACTTTACAGCACCCATAGTCAAGTGCCTTCTGTAATCATAGGTTCTGTAAAGTCCCCGAATTTCAAAACACTAAAACGTCCTTTTCTCAACTGTATGAATGATATTCCAAATAGTAGCGGCAGTGTCACGCTACACGTCGTGAATAATAATAACTAACGTAATATTTGCCGAGTCCCAATTTTCCGCATTTGTAGCTTTCTTTGTCTGAAGTTGGCTGCAGGTGTATATGGACTGCAGCAGCCACTTAACATCGTGTGGACTGTAAGTTCGTTCACCACTTCATTTTTATATAAGAAAGAAATTTAAAATTATAACAGCATTTAAAAAAATCAGACACAATTTATCATGAGTTATTATGATCCTGATAATTATATAATTTTTATCCTGGTGATTCAGATGGAGTGACGACCTGGTAAGACATGCAGGAAGTCGATGGATGCTGGTGACTCAGGGCCATGTTTTTTGGCATTCCTCGGGGAAGGCCTATGTTCAGCAGTTGACTTGTGAAGGGCTGTAATGATGATGATGACGTTAATTCCTGTGATCCTGATCAGGATGGTGGTAGCTTAGAAGGTTAGCGCTCGCTATAAATTTCACAGTACGTGGTCAACCCGGGTTCGATCCCTGCTGGCTCCAATGAAATTGTAAATTACAATTTTAAATGCTGATTTACCACTTGCTTGGTGGTGAAGAAAAACATCGTGAGGAAACCTAAGACTTAAGACATGTGAAGTTCGCCAACACGCATTGGGGCAGCGCGGCGATCATTTTCTTGCCCTAAATCCCTCTCAGAAGTGAGGGGAGGCCTGTGCCTAGCAGAGGGACAGAAGTAACTTTTATGCAAATTTACAAGTCAATCGGCCGTCTGCACGTTGTTGAAAATTACATTAAAAGAATTCGTTACATAGATAGATACATGCAAAGCTTATAAAGTGTGTAAATAAGAAGGCACCATTAAAAATCTTCTTGCTATCCATCGATGATAACAAAGTAACTCAACAAATAGAAGTGTTAAAAGAAATTTTCTCTTTTTATCTCACAGTTGGGTTACTTCGAGCAGGTTGAAACTGAACTGTCCGTGATTAATACAAACGCATTAGTCTCCGCAGCATCTTTACATCTGGGTTGCTTTTCCTCCTTCACAAGACTAAACACAATTAATCTGTCATTTTCTGGTTTTAAGTAATGTGTTAATCTACTTTCTTGATTTTGGCTTTCGTTAATAATCCTTTAGTAAATTTAATTAATAATATTTATTGAACCAGCGTTAAATAGCATCATATTGTTACTGGTTTTTGTTTCTTTTTTAATGACGATGGTGGCTTTTGTTAGGGTGTGTATAAATAATAAATATTTCTACACACCCTAAATTTAACATTTCGTTTTCATATACAAGCAATTTAGTGAAGTTTCATGGGAAGAGCTTAGCAAGCCAACGTGTGATTGCGCCCGAAGTACCGAAAATGAAGCGCGCTTTAGACCGTGCTCTCGACGCGCATCGCGATTAAGAACGCACGTGGCGTGAAATGAAAACGCTTCTCAGCAGGAGACTGGGTCTTAGATATTGCTGTAATGATGATACTAGGCTCCCAAGCTTGAGGGTCCATGACATAACTAGCTCCAACTTAAATATTTTCTCGAAAGGGTATACAATTTATGTTATGTGAAACATCTATTGGCGCGCCATGACATTTAAACTGACTCGTACGCCGTGACGGTAAACGGCATGATGCTCTCTTATGCCGTCATGCCCACTCAACGCCACCGCTTTTGACTTTTTGCGTATTGCTTAACGTTGTTTCTCTTTGTGAGATGTGTACTGTACGTGTACGTTTGGTTTCCAATTCTACTAATTATTGTATTTCTTACCGTGTAGTGGCGGTTAAGAATA
This sequence comes from Parnassius mnemosyne, assembly GCA_963668995.1. NCBI lineage: Eukaryota > Metazoa > Arthropoda > Insecta > Lepidoptera > Papilionidae > Parnassius > Parnassius mnemosyne. The sequence goes on along the minus strand of CAVLGL010000115.1, from coordinate 64,141,992 downwards.
TCCACTACCCCATATCTTCCCGTGGGTGTCGTAAAAGGCGACAAAGGGAAACAGGCAGGAGATGGGCAGCAGCATCTTCCTGATATTAGTCAAAATAACAATAAAAAACTGCGGTTGCCAACCCGCTCGCCAAGCGTGGCAACTATGGCAATATACCCCCCATGAGCAATGACAATAATAAACGGCCCCCAGTCCCCGGCGGCCCCGCTATTCCTGGCTACGGTGGCGACCATGGTAACGGCGGGGCAGGGGGTGCTAAGAATCTCCGGTGGAGGTTCGGTTGCCACCTACGACGACTCGACCTGGCAACATACAACGCACGCACCCTGAGGACTGACGAGAAGATTGTGGAGCTGGAAGTAGAGATAGACAAGTTACGCTGGCATATTATAGGATTATCCGAAGTCCGAAGAGAGGGGGAGGACACGGTAATCCTCGAATCCGGCAACTTGCTCTATTACCGGGAGGGCGACCATCTGTCCCAAGGAGGTGTCGGATTTATCGTCCACAAGTCTCTCGTTAACAACGTTGTAAAGATTGAGAGTGTGTCGACGAGGGTTGTGTACCTTATACTCAGAATCACCAAACGGTATTCGCTGAAGGTCATACAGGTTTACGCACCAACCTCGGCACACCCCGATCAGGAGGTGGAGGAAATGTATGAGGATATCTCTAGAGCCATGCATTCCTCCAAAACCCAATATACGGTGTTAATGGGAGACTTCAATGCAAAACTAGGCACAAGAGAGAACGGTGAGCTGAAAGTAGGGAAATTTGGAATAGGGCAACGGAACCCAAGGGGCCAGCAGTTGGCTGACTTCATGGAGAAAGAGGGACTCTTTATGATGAACTCTTTCTTCCAGAAGCGGCCCCACAGGAAGTGGACCTGGTCGAGCCCCGACGGTTCGACAAAAAATGAGATTGACTTCATTATGACGACCAGACGACAACTGTTCAGTGATGTCTCAGTGATCGCGAGGGTGAAAACCGGCAGCAATCACCGAATGGTTAGAGGCACACTGAACCTAAACGTTAAGTTGGAGAGGTCTCGTCTAATGAAGTCAACGCTCCGTCCCCCTCGTGCTCTAATCCAAAGTCCCGAAACCTTTCAGCTCGAGTTACAAAACCGTTTTCAGTGCCTAGAAGACTGCAATGAAGTGGACGATTTGAATGACAAGCTCGTGGAAACTGTCCATTCGGTCGGAGCTAAGTTCTGCAAGACCCGCCGCAGAAGAACACAAAAACTCTCCGATCACACTCTTAATCTCATGGCTGTTAGACGGGAGATGAAGCTACATTCTTCAACAGATTTAACAGCATACAGGCAACTGAACAGACAGATCTCCAAATGCATGCGGCGGGACTTACGCAACTTCAATACAGCTCGTATTGAAGAAGCGATCGAGCGAAACCAAGGCTCCAAAGTCTTTGCCAGAGATCTGTTTGCCAGAAAGCGCCAACTGTCAAAGCTGAAGACAGAATGTGGCAGCATCGTTTCCGGGGCACCTGAGATTTTGAGTGAGATTGAGAGGTTCTATGGGCAGCTGTATACGTCATCGTTGGAGCCGCACGCAAGTGTGAGTAACGATCCAAGAGCGAGTCTTATCCGACATTATTCCGATGATATCCCGGACGTCAGTCTGAGCGAGATTAGAATGGCTCTCCAGCACCTTAAAAACGGCAAGGCCCCAGGCGAGGATGGAATTACAGCGGAGCTTCTGAAAGCGGGTGGAAAACCGGTACTTGAAGTTTTTTTTTTTTTTTATAGGAGAGGGGGCAAACGAGCATGCGGCTCACCTGATGGTAAGTGACTACCGCCGCCCATGAACAACCGCAACACCAGGGGAATTGCAGATGCGTTGCCGGCCTTTTAAAAAGGAGTAGGCTCTTTTCTTGAAGGTCCCTAAGTCGTATCGGTCCGGAAAAATCGCTGATGGTAATCGATTCCACAAGGAAGTCGTGCGAGGAAGAAAACATCTTCTAAATCGCACAGTGGTGGACCGCCAATCATCCAGATGGTGTGGATGGTATCGGGAGTTCTGCCGCGATGTGCGTTCATGAAATTTGGCGGCTGGGATTAATCCGAACAATTCCTCAGAGCACTCCCCATGGTAGATGCGAAAGAAAATGCAAAGAGATGCAACATCTCTTCGCAGTGCCAATGAATCGAGCCGATCGGAAAGGGCTCGGTCGTCGACGATTCGAGCCGCTCTGCGCTGGATGCGGTCAAGTGGAAGGAGCTGGCACTGGGGAGCCCCTGCCCAGAGATGGGAACAGTATTCCATGTGAGGCCGAACCTGCGCCTTGTAAAGTTGCAGGCGGTGTGCCGGCATGAAATACTGTCCCGCTCTGCTGAGCACGCCAAGCTTTTTAGAGGCCAATTTGGCCTTCTCTTCCAAGTGACCACGAAACTGCACGTCACTCGATATGTCGACTCCGAGGATACCGATACTGGCAAGAAGGGGAGTGCCTTGAAACTGAGGAGATACGACAAAGGGGTTCTTTTTAGCGGTAAACGCGCAAACTTGAGTCTTCTGAGGATTAAACTGGACTAGATTTAGTCGCCCCCAATCCGAGACTTTGTCCAGCAAAGACTCGACTTCAGACACAAGTTTGTTCCGGTACTCGGCGACGTTTTCCCGAGAAATATTGGCCCGGCCGATGTATAGAGCATCACCAGTGTTGTCATCCGCATAGCAATGAATGTTACCAGTTAGCAACATATCATTGATATGCAGAAGAAACAGCGTTGGTGATAGCACACAGCCTTGTGGAACACCAGCGTTAATAGGCTTGTAGTCAGAACATGCACCGTCTACAACGACCTTGATGCTCCGATCTGCAAGGAAGCTGGTGATCCAATTGCACAATTTCTCGGGAAGCCCATAGGAAGGGAGCTTTGAAAGAAGCGCTTTGTGCCAAACCCGATCGAAGGCCTTCGCAATGTCCAGACTAACGGCCAACGCCTCCCCCTTGGACTCTACTGCCTCCGCCCATCTATGGGTCAGGTAGACTAGAAGATCACCAGCTGATCGACCCCGACGAAAACCGTATTGGCGGTCACTGATCAGCTGGTGATCCTCAAGGTACCGGATGAGCTGGCAGTTAATAATGGATTCCATTATTTTGGAGAACAAGGAGGTGATCGCGATAGGCCTATAGTTGGACGGGTCTGAGCGGTCGCCTTTTTTAGGGATCGGGTGGACAAAAGCTGTCTTCCATGAGTTCGGGACAACGCCATGGGAGTAGGAGTACCGGAAAAGACGCGTTAGAACCGGTGCCAACTCCGGAGCACACGTCCTCAGCACAATTGGGGGGATTCCGTCAGGCCCACTCGACTTGTGGATGTCAAGGGAGAGGAGTGCTCTGCGAACCGAGCGCTGTGAGAATAGCACATCCGGCATAGAGCACTCACACCGCGGGATGGTCGGCGGTGTGTTCCCCCCGTCATCAACAGTCGAGTTGGACGCAAAAAGGGAGCCTAAAAGGTCGGCCTTCTCTTTTGCGTCGTGGGCCAGTGAGTCGTCCTCCCTGTGCAGAGATGGTAGTGATGGCTTACAGAAATTCCCTTGGACAGCCTTGGCGAGAGACCAGAATGCACGGGTTCCCGAAGGAAGGCGAACTAGTTTCTCGCCAATTCTGCCTATGTGCTCAGACTTTGCCTTGGCAATAACTCTTTTGAAGGACCTGGAGGCGAAGTTATACTTCTTTTTAAGTGTGCTGGTGTTTACATCCCGAGTCACCGAAGCCGCAGCCCAGGCTTGATAACACTCCTGCTTTCTGCGCAATGCAGTCTTACAGGAGCGACCAAACCAAGGCTGAGATCTGCCTCCAATGGGTACCACAGATGATGGAATAAATAGTTCCATTCCCTGTAGCACCACATCAGTGACAGAGTCAGCAACAGCGCTGGGATCATCCGGCGAGAAGCAAACACGCCCCCATGGGTAGGATGCAAAGAAAGACCGCATTCCGTCCCAATCCGCCGACCTGTAATGCCAAACACGGCGGCAACCTGCAGAACGCAACCGCGAAGGGAGCGTGAGTGGCACCATACTCCGGATCAGACAATGGTCCGAAGAGCCGAGAGGGGCATCGACGGAAACCTGATATCCGTCCGGATGAGAGGTCAGCAGAAGGTCCAACAGGGAAGGTGTATGATCCTCCACATCTGGAATCCGTGTAGGCGAAGTAACCAGTTGTGTCAGACCATATGCCAAAGCAAAGTCATAAACAGATCTCCCCGCATGATCGGTTAAACGTGAACCGAGCCATTCGGCATGGTGGGCGTTAAAATCGCCAAGGATCACGATCTCTGCGGATGGGACCTGTTGTAGCAAGGAATCTGTAGCCATTTGGACGTGGTCGATGAGTCGGTCTGTTTCGGCATTACCGCTATGGGACCTATAGAGGCACCCGTAGACGCGTGGATGGTCGTCGCTGTCTACGCGTAGCCAAAGGATGGACAGGTCCGAACCTTCAAGACTGCCGAGGCGTCGAGAACAGATGTCCTCTCTGACATACACGCAAACTCCAGCCCGAGGCACAAAGGAGTGCTCCAATTTGTACCCCGGGCAGGAGAGATACGAAATATCAGCCGGAGAGGAAACCTGCGTCTCGGTCAGAAAGAGCAAGGCCGGCTTCGCCGTCTCGAGATGGTAGTGGACGGCGTTTAGGTTAGAGTGAAGTCCCCTGATGTTGCAGAAATTCACGGATAGCGTGGCAGGGGTCGCCTTGGTATTGTTGCTCAGTTTGCCCCAAGCAGTTTTGTTTTTGAGCGGAATTTTGCCCCCCCCCAGAATACGCGGGGCAGCCTGAGCACCCACGCTCAGGATTGGAATAACATGGTCGTGGATGCTCAGCGAGGGATTCTCCAGGGGTACTGGTACCCTCCTGGGGTAGTCTACTTTGTAATTCCGCTACCATGTTGATGGGGGGGGGGGGGGGAATTGGGCCTCCGGCCACCTGCACTCACCAGACGAAACGCAGAAGCAGAGCCTCTACTTCACGCCGGTATTCTGTGAGGTCGTGGTACCAACCCGGCTCGAGCCTGCCCATACGTGCAACAGCAAAAAAACTGCTGCGGGGCTCTACCACCGTCAAGTCCTTCAGAAGCTCTTTAATTCCGTCCTCCATGGTGGCATTACACCGGAGGCGTGGAGCAGAAGTGCGGTGGTCGTGTTCTTCAAGAAAGGCGACAACGCTTTCTCGAAGAACTACAGACCGATTTCCCTTCTGAGCCGCGTCTACGTGCTGTTTTCGAGAGTCATTACGAATCGTCTCGCGCGCAGACTTGACGACTTCCAGCCTCCCGAACAAGCCGGTTTCCGAAAAGGCTTTAGCACCATAGACCACATACATACCCTTCGGCAAATTGTACAGAAGTCCGAGGAGTACAATTTGCCACTATGTCTGGCGTATGTGGACTATGAGAAAGCCTTTGATTCCGTCGAAATTTGGGCGGTGCTGCAGTCCCTTTAGCGATGCCAAGTTGACTGTCGGTATATCGAAGTGTTGAAGTGCTTGTACAGTAGGGCTACGATGGCTATCCGAGTACAGAACCAGAGTACGAAACCTATCCAATTGCAGAGAGGTGTAAGACAGGGTGACGTCATATCCCCGAAACTCTTTACCGCTGCATTGGAAGATGTTTTCAAGCTTCTGGACTGGAAAGGATACGGTATCAACATCAATGGCGAGTACATCACTCACCTTCGATTTGCCGACGATATAGTCCTTATGGCAGAATCGCTGGAGGACCTAAGGACTATGCTCAATGACCTCAATAGTGTTTCCCAACGGATAGGTCTTAAGATGAACATGGACAAAACAAAGATCATGTTTAATGTCCATGTCACACCTATGCCGGTAGTTGCTGGGAACACTAAGCTCGAAGTTGTTGACGAGTATGTTTACCTGGGACAAATAGTCCGACTAGGTAAGTCCAACTTCGACCGAGAGGTCAATCGACGGATTCAACTCGGTTGGGCAGCATTCGGGAAATTACGGCACATCTTCTCGTCAGGTATACCTCAAAACTTGAAAACGAGACTGTACACCCAGTGCGTGTTGCCAGTGATGACATACGGAACTGAGACGTGGTCCTTCACTGCTGGCCGGATGAGGAAGCTCAAGGTTGCTCAGCGAGCTATGGAGAGGGCTATGCTCGGAGTTTCTCTGCGTGATAAACTCAGAAATGAGGATATCCGCAGTAGAACTAGAGTGACCGACATAGCCCAACGGATTAGTAAGCTGAAGTGGCAATGGGCCGGCCATATAGCTCGAAGAACCGACAACCGATGGGGAAGAAAGGTTCTCGAGTGGCAGCCTCGTACCGGCAGGCGAAGTGTAGGGCGTCCCCCCACTAGATGGAGTGACGACCTGGTAAGATATGCAGGAAGTCGATGGATGCAGTTGGCTCAGGACCGTGCTTTGTGGCATTCTTTGGGGGAGGCCTATGTTCAGCAGTGGACTTGTGAAGGGCTGTAATGATGATGATGATTGTATTCTTATCGCGTCCATTATTCAAATGAGAATAATAAAATCAAATAATTGATTTTATTATTAATGCTGAGCGTCCCGTGACGGCCAATTTTTTTTAATATAGGCAAATTAGGACTCGCTACGCAACTAAAATAAACTTTTACTTGGTACAATGAGGCTGCCGGAGGCACATAATAAACGACATCGTGAGATCTGAATATTTGGCATGAAGCGTGAGCATACTCAGCACTCATCTTGCGTACACTTTTGACACGCCAAGGCGATCGTACAGAATATCGATAATAATGATATTTGATATTCTAACTAATTCTTCAAGTTATTTTTTTAAACAGGCTTCATCCAGTTGAAGGGATCATTTATCCATTTGTAAAACATATACCTTTTCCACAATAGTTGTCTTTACCAGTCGTCCCATTCCGGGATCGTCTTCAAGAAATTCTCTGCTTTAAGCTATTAAATAAATTGTGTTACGTATCAAAGCAAGCCGTCTAGTGGCAAATAAGAATATCCACTAACGCGTATCTTCCCGTTGATGTCGTAAGAGACAGCAGAGGGGAACAGGCAAGACTAGCAGACTGCAATGCAGTGGCCGATATGCAGGACAAGCTTACAGAAACTGTCCATGCAGTCGGAGCTAAGTTCTGCAAGTCCCGTCGCAGAAGAACATAAAAACTCCCCGACCACACTTTTAATCTCATAACTGTTAGACGGGAAATGAAGCTGCGGTCTTCAGCATAATTGACAGCATACAGGCAACTGAACAGACAGATCTCCAAATGCATGCGATAGGACATACGCTACTTCTATACAGCTTGTATAGAAGTCTATAAAGTCCTTGCCCGAGATTTATCTATCAGAATGAGCCAAATTTCAAAGCTGAAGACCGAGTGTGGCAGCATCGTTTCCGGGACACCTGAGATTTTGAGTGAGATTAATAGGTTCTATGAGCATCTGTACACATTATCGTTGGAACCACACGCAAGTGTGAGTAACAATTCAAGAGCAAGTCTTATCCAACACTATTACAATGATATCCAGGTCGTCAGTCTGAGTGAAATTAGAATGGCTATCCAGCACCTTAAAATTAGCAAGGCCCCAGGCGAGGATGGAATTACAGCGGAATTTCTGAAAGCAGATAGAAAACCGGTACTTGATGTCCTTCAGAAGCTCTCTAATTCCATTTTCCATTGTGGCATTAGTCCGAAGGCGTGGAGCAGAAGTGCGGTGGTCTTGTTCTTCAAGAAAGGTTACAACGCTCTCTTAAAGAACTACAGACCGATTTGCCTTCTGAGCCGCATCTCGTGCTGTTTTCGAGAGTGATTACGGATTATCTCGCACGCAGACCCGAAGACTTCCGTGTGATTATCATTATCTTATCATTACTAGCTCATAAATAGACCGTTGGGATTAAATTTTACTTCACTTGAGAGGAGTTGTTGTATTTTTTTTGTATAGAATAACGGTGACCCTCCCGAACAAGCTGGATTCCGAAAAGGCTTTAGTAATATAGACCACATTTATACCCTTCAGCAAATTGTAAAGAAGATTATGACTGGATTATCAGAAAGCCTTTGATTCCGTAGAAATTAGGCGGTGCTGCAGTCCCTTTAGCGGTGCAAAGTTAACTGTCGGTATATCCAAGTGTTGAAGTGTTTCAACAGTAGGACTACGATAGCAATCCGAGTACAGAACCAGAGTACGAAACTGCATCAACTGCAAAAAGATGTAAGGCAGGGTGACGCTATACTCGTATCCCCGAAGCTCCTCACAGCTGTATCGGAAGACGTTTTAAAGCTACTGGACTCGAAAAGATACGGTATTAACATCGCATCACATATAATATGTGTTATAGGTATAATCACAATATAGTGTTATAGGTGTACACTTTACTACCTTTTATTTTTATATTACATAACAAATCAAATCAAAATCTGTTTATTTTGTGAACATAGGTTAATATAAGGTAGGTTCACTATGTCTCGCCAGTAGGCATACAAAATATAAAATTAATAAGTGCATCATTAATTAGTAACATTGACAATTTTTTCATCTTCTGATGTCAGATTCTAATTGAAATAATTATATATGTAATAATATATTAATAATTATGAAAAATTTAAAGGTAATAAATGTATAGTGTACATACAATAATTGTTATCATTTTGTCTAATTGTCATATATTATTAATTAGCACATGTCATGATAGTTCCTATGTACATAGTCAATGCAGTTTAATAATATTATATTTTAATATCAAAATGTATCATTCATCTATAGAATAATATGCTTTATTATTTATTAGATCAAAAAGTTTACGTTTATAAATAGATATGTTGTCACAATCTCATGCACTTAAATATTTTGCTATATAATTTTCGAGCCATTGTGTACATGCTCTTCCGTAAATAGCAGTTCTTCTTTGTACTTAATGAAGGTTATCTGAGCGAAGTTGACTTTCCACAAACTTATACAAGTTAATATTACGTTTTATAAAAATGCTTGTTTCATAAATAACTATAAAATGGGGGAAACAACAGGCCTACTGGATGATGTCGCATCTTCTCAGTTGTTTTGTGTGTTGATGAAATAAAAAATGAGAATCAAGTTTGAAACGAACGAGAGAGTGTGTCAAACAAGTGGTAAACACATATATAACCGACTGCAATATAAATTAAATGAGAACATCATCAATGTATTCAAAGTAAATTAAATACTCATTATTAAGGATAACTCAAAATCGGGTCAGATTTTGATCCAATTTATATGAAACCACATTAGAAGCACCAGCTGTCAAATAAAAAAAAATCATTAAAATCGGTTCACCTAGAAAAAAGTTCTAAGGTAACACACATAAAAATACAGTCGAATTGAGAACCTCCTCCAGTTGTGAAATGGGTTAAATAAACAAAACAAGCACAAGCAATTAAATTAACCAACGAAATGTCAGTTGAAACAAAGTTTTGTTTATACGGGTGATCGATAACAGACGAAATCATGTATTGTGGTCTGATGTTTTTTGTGGAGATTTTATTGTGCTTAACAAAAGCCGTGTGGATTTTTTATTTGATAGTAGACTCGTACTCTTGTACTTTTACCAATGTCAAGTGATGATAAATTATCCTTTATAATAATTTGTTTAAAAACTGCTTTGCAATATGTTGATAAGTAACATAACATAGTGAAGTTTTTGGGTGATTTTGACGGTACCTTGAGCCAGGAAATCGATGACGACAGTATCTCAAGGCGCCTAGCAGACATATTATTTTTAGGTTCAAATTGCCATCGGAGCACTTTTTTCACATTTTCCAATTATAGTTCTCATGCGCAGAAATTGAATATTCAGCAGTCTTTGGGGAGGCCTGTGTTTAGTAATGGGACTTTTAAAGGCTTACATTACTTTTATATATGTTAGAGACATGCTAATTTATATTATGGTTGTCGTACGAGTGGGTCGGCACGACCTGGAAAAGACCACGTATCGGCGTAAAATAACAGCTCAAAGCTATTATGTCTTGTATGGTGCGTGTAGAGAACTGGAGACCATATTTACCTGATACGAGGCATTCCATATCAAACCTCTGAGGTGACAACGCATGTGAATATTGATTCTTAATCTGGGATAATTGTAGGTGTCTATGGGCTACAGTATCCACTTAGCATCAGGTGGGCTGTGTGCTGGTTTGCTACCCTTATTCTATAAAGAAATTGTTATCGTTGCTACGCTTGCCAAAAATAAAAAAGTGTTGTAAAGCTTGTAACAACATCGCTGAGTAGCGGCGGAGTAAGAGAATCCACTACCACATATCATCCCGTGGGTGTCGCAAGAGGTGACATAAGGTAATGAAGCTGGAGATGAGCAGCAGTGCACCAGTGATAACAACTCAAAATAACAAAAACTGCGCTCGCCAACCCTTGTACTAAGAGTGGAAAATATGGCATTTATCAACCATATGCGGCAGTATTTGGAGAGGCCTGTGTCCAGCAGTGAACTTTCATAGGCTAACATTACTTTAATACGAGCCAAGCTACAGCTTTATTAAGGTTGTAGCACGAGTGGGTCGACTCGACCGGCTAAAGAACACCCTCTGTCAGAATACCAGCTTAAAATAACAGTTTAATGCTGCTGTTTTTCATATAGTGAATGTAGATTCTGTTTTACTGTAAAATCTTTTGTTTAACCCCACGAGACAGGCCATGCCTAGTGTGGGAGTCACAGAACTTTTTTGTATTTCGGCTAAGTGTTTCTGGTAAATAAATAAATTTATCGTTATTATTAATTATAGTTAACCAGAAACCCTTTTTACTGGAAACTGGATAGTGGACATATAACTATGGGCCATTCACTTACTATGGGGTAGACTGTGTGGTCGTTTGTCACCTTCATTCCGTAAAAAAGACTGTATCCGATGAATGTATTCTACTAAGTTCAATAAAGGTAACAATATCAATCAAACTGTTTACTTTTTTCTTCGCGTTTTGTAAGTAAGTTATTTTCGTTTCTTTCTTTATTGCTTGTCGTCACGAGAAGCACGTGTTCTAATTTTCTTAAAGTACCACTTGACAGTCATGACATCAGTCTTTCATTACATCGTACTCTAATGAATCTTTTACGATGGAAAATGCTTTATGAATCTTGATATAAATCAAAAGGCTTAGGATAACAATGTAAACTGGCAGCCTATTCGTAAAATAACAAAAATATTAAACAAAAGAATTCTCGCGGGACTTATGAACTACCTAGCAGCCCGCCTTAGCTTCGCGTGGATAGGATACATCAATGTGCTATTATATAGATTTATGAAGTCTTAATGTTATTTATAATAACCCCTCAAAACAATAAAAGGTTATTACGATATTACAGACATACACTTCAATATTATTTAACTTGCTGATTTAATGACGATTCAAATGAAGTGTTACACATCACACTACCTTTCTTAATTTTGTTAAATAGGTGTACTACGTAGAAGATGAGAATTATAACTGATAACATCAGGCGTTACTTTGCAGAAAATTTAAGTTGTCAGAACTTAACTTGCTCTTTTCCGCGTAATGATATAAAATGATGTGTCCTGCCCAGTTTGAAGAGCATCTCATGCCCTTAAAAAACTAAAATTTTAAAGTTACAAATGCTTAACAAAATTGAAGCATCTTATAGAACCATTGAATACAACATCACGTATTCAATTTGTTTCATGTTTATATTTTTCGTCACCATGTACAGAATAAATAAGTTTTGAACGTTGAAATTCGTTATTACTCGTTTATTTTCGATTCCTTCAATATTTTTCATCATTCTGAACATTTTATCTAATTGTCGGTACGTGCAAACATAAATAACCTTTTGCCGGATATTTATTATCATCAATATATGAATAATAAAGAAATAGAACAAAATGGCGGTTCTATAAAAATCTAAGTGCCTGGATGGTTTCTATTAATATCATTTATTTAATCATTTATATTTTTCAAAATAACTATCAATGACCATTTATTTTATCAATTTTTAGTTTTCACAAATTAACTCTCAAGGATTTTCGGTAAAAATATTTCTGGTCACTTCTGGCGTGGCTCTCTGTCTATACGCAAAATTTTATCTCAATCGGTTCAACCAAGCACGAACAAAAAGACAAAAAATTTGAAACCGTTATTTATGTGAGGTTTGAGGTTTGAGATATCTTTATTTCTCATAAGAATTTACAACAATTCACTTATATGAGAAAGTTTAAATACTTGCAAACAAATAATAATCTTATCCTAGGCGTACACTAATATATCGAAATCATTTCACTCAAACACGTTCAGATCGTAGGTATACATTTTAAATAATTTTAATTTCTAAATATAAACAAAATACAATGTAGATTAACAGGTTACTTGTAAAAAAAGTAACATAAACAAGGAGCAAACAATGCTTGGACGCGCACCTTACACAGATCGAGCGTAGCTAGATGTGACGTGTGAAATAGTGAAACTAAGCTGCGCTCAGATTAGATGTTAAATAAGTAATGTCTTGCTTCAATGTAAATAACTTTCTGACCTTAATAAAAGACTGTTATTTCGATATTACAATAAGAAACATTAATTTTATCTAAGTTTAGGTTTATATAAATACAAGTTATAAAAAATCCTCTGCTGGATACAGGCCTTCACTCATTTCTGAGTGAGTTTGGAGCAATTAGTCAAATCCAGTACTTCACAATGTGTTCGAAATATGTTTGCATCAGACATGCACTAAATATCATACCATCTTCTTATAAAAGTCAAGCCGTAAAAGTCAACTTCTGGACATGGGCCTGTCCCATTATTCTTTCTTTCTTTCTTTCTTTCTTTCCATTGTAAAGAGGATTTGTCTTAATCGTCACGCTTGGTAGACGGATTGGCATTTGCAGTAGCAGACGTTTCGTATCTATGATGTTTCTTCCCGTCGGGGTCAAGTTCAAGCTTGTTGCATACAAGATGATTATACTGTCAACTATTTGGAATTAATTGAAATGGAATATGTTTATTTCTTTGTCGTAAGTAAATAAATTTCGTTTTTCAAATGTAATTTTTAATACAGATTAATTACAGGCTGAAACGCATTCCATCTTAGTCCTCAGAGGTGACAACGCATCTGTATTGGATTGGCTTGCAATAGCCACTTACCATCGGATGGACTGTAAGTTCGTTTGTCGCTTCAGTTTCATAAAGAACAGCAAAATAGGTGATGAGGAATAAGGACAAGACGGGGATACTCATACGCCGTCACCACACGGGTATTATATTTGAATATACCGTACCAATACACAATATAAATATATAATACTTTTATTGATTCAGATTTAGTATTGTACTAGTTTGATATATTTACCATTCGAATACAGAAAAGAATTAGTATTTTGCTGTAATTATTATAACTTTTTTTAATTTCAAAATATATTTTGACTCTCGTTTATAATAAAACTAGCGTGCGATCCAGAAATATTGCTCCGTACGAGACCGGGGCATCCACCTCGGCTTCGCATGATTTCTGGATCTGGATACCGGGTCCAATTGTAAATCTAAACAATCCTGGGACTCACACAAACACACCCAAAAAATTTCTTCGGAATCAGTCGAGCCAGTTTTTAATTTCAACGACACAATTAATATTTCTTTTATTTTCATTATAACGCCCCCGCAATCCCCTTAGTGAAAGGAATTTCGTAAAATTCGTTCTCAGTTTAACTCAAGATGACAAAAATAATAATTTCGCCGAATTTCAAACCTGTAGGAGGTATAAATAAAGTTTTTTTTTTATTTTCAACGCCCCCGCACTGCCTTTTGTGTGTAGAATTTCATTAAATCCGTTCTTGGTATTTTTTAACATACCAAAAAGTATATTGTGGCCAAATTTTATACCTATAAGAACTATAGCATAATGTTGTGACAATGCAATAAATTAAGACTCACTGATGCAGTTTAGTAACTAACTCTTTTTTGATTTAGAGGAGACTTATTTATAGTTATTGTGACGTAGGTATATAGGTAGAGGGTAGGATTTTTGTTACTTTATTTCCATGTGGAGCCACATGAACAGTATCTTCTTCCATAAATATAATATCATATTACTGAACTAAATAGATATTATTTCTACTCCTTATATGGAGTTCACGTTGATTGATGATATCATTTAATATTCCACTTGTATTGCTTTCTCATAGTACCTACACCACAATAGTTTGAAAATGTGTTTTTTTAATTAACGCCCCCGCATCCCCCTTGCGGGTAGAATTTTGTAAATTCCGTTCTTAGCTGATCTCTACTGGGCAAAATAAATAATGCTACCAAATTCAAGTCTCTAGCCCTTATGGTTATAGAGATATCGTGATGAGTCAGTACATAGGTGCAAATCTATATATTTAAAAAAATATATAGTTTTCTGACATATAATACTGCACCGAAATCATAAACACAACAAAAAACTCAACAAGCACAAACGTATTTTAAAACTATCAAACGAAAAGAAAAGTAATACGCATTTGCTATATTATTAAAGTAGTTAATAATTAGTATTCGGTTTGTAATAGAGTCTGATTCATTAAATAAAGCTTGTAGAAGTGTGCACAGATAACTTTATATTAGTCAGAATGAAAATATGCGAGCTAAAATGTGTAGTGTAGCACTTGACAGCAAATTTCTAATTTCTCGAAGACTGTGACGCCGCGACTAAGGAATACTTCTGCTTCAGACTACTTCTTTCTTCAATTAAATCCGAAGTGTGAAAAATGTTTCTTAATTAGCAGTGTTATAAGACGAAAGGAAATTATTAATTTCCGCATTGCAATGGCGACGTAAGAGAATCCACTTCACTATATGATCCCGTCCTTAGGGTGTCGTAAGAAGCAACAGAGGGTAAGGTAACAGGAAATGGGCAGCAGTATTAAAACAACTCAAAATAAAAATTAAAAAAACCGGGGTTGCTAAGCGTGGCAACTATGGCACATATATTAAATATTATGAAGCAAACCTTAAAACATATAAAAAAATCTGGACACATTTTCTTATTTTCGATCATTAATTTCCAAATGTATGGCTATAAAATTCCATCAAGTCCATCATACATCTACAAATGAATATGTATACTAGCGATTCGTCCCGGCTTTCCAGGGGTAATTTCTGGATCTCGACAACAGTGCCACCTACTTAGGCTAAAAACTATATTTCATCAAAATCGATTAAGCCGATCAACATGTGAAGAGTTACAAACATACCCTGCAATTTTATATTTTAAGATATATTATAATCAAAACTGATAAATAAAACTGTAAAGTTAAAATCTCATCACAAGCGCCATTCCGCTTTACCATTATTTCATCCAAAACTTAAAGGCTATAATTTTAAAAAGTCTGTTACTTTGGCCCGTAGTAAAAGATCTACCGAAATTGAAAGTACAAGGCAAAAGTTCCGGCAACTGTTTCGTTCAGACCTTCGGTTGTTTCCATACTAATTAACATCAGTATAGAAACGATTGAAATGTTCTTTGTTATTGGAATTTTTCCCTTTCTAATTATTTTCTACGGAAAATGATACGATTCCTTAAAATTTTCTTTTATTATCATCATCACTTACCATGTGTTCCACGTGGAAAAACCTTGCTACAGCTATATTTTTTGATTATTGCTACTATATGGTGAGTGTAGACAAAGGGAGACTGTATTAAATGGAAACAAGGTATTAACATTTAGTCCTCAGGGGTGACAACACATCTGTATTTTGAATCTTAATCGAGGGTAGATGTAGATAAATATTTATAACATTTATTATGCTTGAACAACTTGCACGCTGCTTTAGGGAGTAAAGAGTCAATATAATGACAGGCTATGAGGCATTTCATCTTAGTCGTCAGGGGTGACAAAGCATCTGTAGACCTCTTAGTTTGAAACATGTTGCAGGTGTCGATGGCCTGCAGTAGCCGCTTTTTTATAGGTTAAGGGTGACAAACGAGCACATAGTCCACCTGATGGTAAGTGGTTGCTGTGACGCATAGACATCTACATCTATCCTCGATTACGAAACAAAATGCAGATGCGTTGTCACCCATGAGGACTAAGATGGAATGCTCCGTTTCCAGTAAAAAGAATCAGAAGAGAAGATAAAAGCTGCTAGTTTACTCTAGTATTCTGTGATAGCGTGGTCTTTCCCCGGTTGAGCCGACCTATTCGCGCTACAACTATACCGGTAATATAGCTGCAGCATGGTTCTACCACGCTGTCATCAGATAGACTGTAAGTTCGCTTGTCACTTCCGTTTTAATAAGAAAATCTTTATGTATTAAAAAGAAATCTAAAATTATTTAAATTAGCATATTGATAATATATTTAGGAAGAAATGTATGTAAACCAGTAAAAAAAACTTTTGAACACCATGAGATGTATTTTGTTTGTTGTTTTCTTGTGTTACTGCCACGCTGCAGCTTCTGCTGTAGCATGGATGGGCCGGCTCGAACCGGGGCAGTACCACGACCTCACAGAATACCAAAGTAAAGTAGAAGCTTTGCTTTTGCTTGCCTTCCGGTGGCCAGAGGCGCAACTCCCCCCCCCCCCCCCCCCCCCTATAACATTGTAGCGGAATTCAAAAAGAAAAGACTACCCCAGGAGAATACCAGTCCCCCTGATAATGGAGGATCCCTCACTGAGCATCCACGGTCAAGTACCCTCTTCTACCTGAGTAGAGGTGCTCAGGCTGCCTGGCGTATTCTAGGGGGGGTGGGGCAAAATCCCGCTCTATACTAACACTGTACGGGGCAAAAAAAGCGCTTAAACCATGTCGACCTCTGCCACGTTATCCGTGGACTTTTGCAGCATCAGCGCCGTTCACAACCGAGGGAGATGGATAAGCCGAATATAAACGTAGAAATGGAACGTAGAACAGGTACGAAGTAGAATACTTCGTACCTGTCCTACCCGAGGTACAAATTAGAACACTTCTTTGTGCCCCGGGCTGAAGTTTGCGTATACGTCAGAGAGGATATATGTTCTCGACGCCTCGGCAGTCTTGAAGGATCGGACCTATCCAGTCCTTGGCTACGCGTAGACAGCGATGACCATCCGCGCGTCTACGAGTGCCTCTAAAGGTCCCATAGCGGTAATGCCGAAACAGACCGTCTCATCGATCACGTCCAAATGCCTACAAATTCCTTGCTACAACAGGTCCCATCTGCAGAGATCGTAATTCGTGGTGATTTTAACGTCCACCACGCCGAATGGCTCGGTACACGTTTAACTCATCATGTGGGGAGATCTGTTCATGATTTTGCTTTGGCATATGGTCTTACACAACTGGTTACTATGCCTACGCGGAAGAGAAGGCCGACCTTTTTAGACTCCCTTTTAGCGTCCAACTTGACTCTCAATGACAGAGGGAACACATCGCCGACCGTCCTGCAGTGTGAGTGATCAGTTCACAAAGTACTCCTCTCCCTGGACATCTACAAGTCGAGTGGGCCTGACGAATCCCGTCAATTGTGCTGAGAACGTGCGCTCCAGAGTTGGCACTGGTTCTAACGCGTCTTTTCCAGTACTTCCATGAATTCGGGACAAAGCCTACTTCTCCCTAGGCTCTGTCCCGAGTTCATGGAAGACAGCTTTCATGCACCCAATCCCTAAAAAAGGTAACCGCTCTGATCCGTCCAACTATAGGCCTATCGCTATCACCTCTCTGTTCTCGAAAATAATGGACTCCATTATTAACTGCCAGCTCATGCGGTACCTTGAGGATCACCAGTTGATTAGAGACCGCCAGTACGGTTTCCGTCGAGATTGTTCAGCTGGTTATATTTATGTTTACCTAACACATTGCTGGGCGCAGGCTATCGAGTCCACGGGGGAGGCATTGGCCGTTAATTTGGACATAGCGAAGGTCTTCGATCGGGTCTGGCACAAAGCACTTCTTTTGAAGCTTCCTTCGTAAGGGCTACTCGAGAAGTTGTGCAATTGGATCAACAGTTTTCTGACTGATCGGACCATCAAGGTCGTAGTATATGTGTATGCTCCGTTACAAGCCTATTAACGGTGGAGTTTTACAAGGCTGCGTGCTATCACCAACGCTGTTTCTTGTGCATATTGTGACACCGCATAATTATAATTAATGAATAATAATTAAATTTAATTCAAAGACATTTTAAAACGTCTTAGAAATTACATTTTAAACAATTAAAATGCAACAATAAGCATAAGGTTCAAATATTATGTCCATTTGGAATCTTGAATATTATAGTATAGTGAACACATAAAATAGTTTTTAAAAATCTCTAAACGAGATGTTCCAGAAATGTATGGAGCCTGGGCTAGCACTATGTACACTATATTTAAATATCACTATATAATATAGCAACCGTTTTTTATTGTTAGTTTTCTTTTATTTCACTTCGTTTCAATGTACATTCAAATTAACTTAGTCAAGGAGAGCAACACAACATAAATTAAACATGGTGGATCACACAGAGAAAACCATAGACTTAGTATAGAAAACACGAAAAATGTCATTTTGACATTAACATTTGTTTGACGTGTATTGTAATATCAACAATAAAAAAAACAACACGAATTTCGGAAATCTTGGATACGATAAACTTAGACTACAGGATATTCAACTCGATTGCGGCAGCTTCTACATCTTAAATTCTGTTAAAGTAGTTAGAGATTGGTTATATCGAAATGAAACGAAGGCTTGAAAGTTATTTTGTTTATTAACACTTTCCTGCTGCTTCATTCTTTAGTGCCTATCAATATATTCTGGACTTCGATAATTCATAGGCGAGCAATGAGCTGTGCAGTATTTGACAACTGCAAGTTATTGTTAAAGTAGTTAACTATTCCTATTACACAGTAACAGCTGAGAAGATACCAACTATTTTAGTTCAATTAGGCAGGAGCAGCACAATCAGCCTATAATGTTCCCACTGCTGGGACATATACTTCTTTTCTGTGAGGGATTGGACTGTGTAATCCACCATGCCAGCCCAGTGTCCCAACTTAACACTATCAATTTTTCAAACAAGTTCTATGTTATATAATTCCTAGTATTAGCGACATCAAAAAGATGAGAAATCAGTCATGAGAGGTATATAAATAAAACAACTTGTTGGAACTTATGATTTTATTCGTTTTGCACATCATCCCTTATTAATATTCCATCCAGAAATGACACCGGTGCTTCTATGCTCTCTTGGTACTGAGCCCAACCCAAATACCACAGTGGTCATGACGTGAGCACAGCAACCCATTGTCCGATGTCCGGAGATACAATTACAATAATAGCTAATTATTTTACCATCCCCACTTGATCCTTCTCTTGCCAGCAATATGTAGGTATAATATGTTCGTCCTGAGCTATGTCGAGTTTTTATACAGGCTCTTATTAAAAAAGGATCAAGTTGGGATGGGGTTGCTTCTGCTACTACTTCCAGTTGGTCCGATACTTCTACCTGAAATGATCCATACTGCCTAATATGTTCCCCGAAATAGCTTCTAGCCTGTTTTATTTGATAGGTACCCAGCCCATAAAGTATCAATTCAGACATAGTCATTTTAGGGAAAATACTTAATTCTGTAAGTTGAGTATCAATTCTTGTGAATTGGGCTCTAAAGCGGTTGATCCGGTTAGCAATTATAAATTCTGCTAACCGGTTGGGCATATTTTCACTCTGTATTGCTCAAGTATAGCTACAGCATTTGGTCTATTTTTAATCACTGGATGGAAGGTATTAATTATAACATGGTCCAAATACTAACATCGTCCATCAAATGGGTGGCAGCCAAATCAAAATATTCATGTATCAGTCGCTTAAAGGCTCTTTTAAATCTACCATTAACTACCTCTACCACCCATCTGCATAGTGTCACACACCTTGTCTTGTTCGTATTGATGGTCGATAACTGAGTCTCTCCTTGTTCTAAGGATTCATGTTTAAATACTTTGAAGCCCAACCCCTCTAGCATTGGAATGGAATCACGAAAGCCTCGGTACAAAATGAAAACATCATTGGGCTGAAAAAAATGCCCTTAGACCCTCATTTTCATTTTGGAACAAAGCTTTCATGATGTCATAATCTGATTTGGTTGTTGGATAGGGCTCAAAATATCAATAATGTAACCATCAGTGGCAACAATGAGAAAAGGTTTAACAAGGTTTCTATATTTGTGCAAGCTATAAGTTTGTTTTTGAAACAAGTAGTTGGATGATTTTTGAAGATATATATAGGTACCATTACATATTATTATTGGTACTATTGCCTCTCTGTTTCCAAACAAGCCCTCGGGTATTAATAAATTCCTATTAATTAAATCATTTATTGTGTGATTGATTATATATAATAATAATAATAAAATATATATAATTTTTCTTAAGTATTCTGGCACTCTATTTCGTTCTGCATTGTTACAAGCCGGCACAAAACAATGAGCACTTGTCTGTTGTGTGTGTAAAACCATCAAGTGTTATTGATGCACTTGGTGGCTGTATATCAATTTATTGCACAACTTGCTCTATGCCTATATTTTCCTGTACACGTGTCCAACAGTTGGAACAAATAAGCACATGTTCTGGTAACTGAAACAATAAAAGAAACAATTTACTTATAGGGGCAACAGATAAGGTTACTTATAGTTGAATGTACAGTAACATTACATGTGTATGGTGGTTTGTTAAATTAAAATAATCTAACCTGATTTGGGTAAATTCTTGCTGCAACTTTATCTCTTACAGGACCACTAGTCATGTGTGTTAGCCTTCGGTGTAGAGACATTCTACACCATGCATACATTAGTCTTGGTGAAGGCTAGATGGGGTTGGAGTTTGCCGATTATCCTCAATCCTTGTAGCATGCTCCACATTTTTACATGTTGCTACCCAACAAGCATAGAAAACCAGTCCTCCTGGTGGAATCTGAATAAAAGTAAAGAATACAATATGTATTGGCTATTCACACAATTATTTAATTCCAACACTAGGTAATTAAGTAAGTTGTTAATGTTACCTCTCTTGGATATATTGTTTCTGTTATTATGGTCCATTCAGGTCCTTCAGGTATGGAGTGGCTGTGTGTCTGGGCAAGAGACCATCGGCACCATACACATACATTTATATTCATAACAACAGCAGAAGCTTCTATGATTCCTTGTTGTTGTATTGTACGCCAAGTATGTACCTAACAAGCAAAACATATTAAAGCACCTTCAGGTATCTAAAACAAAAAATGTAAATAAAAAATGACTTTCAGTAAGTATTATGTAATAATCAATATTGAATAAAAAATCATTCTATTATATTCTATGAAATTAAGATTTATTTATTTATATCACAATATTTCTAAATAATTTAAATTAATCAAGATTTAGTTATTTCAATATCACTTTTATAGACTCATCCGAGGTGCTGTTATATATAAATCACACGTCTACACACATTTCCAAAAATTAAATTGTGACTGTTCTTTTTCTTCTTGAAACGATGTTGTCTTTGACTATAATTAAGAAACATCTACATTGGCATACCTTTGTATGAATAAAAAAGAAAACAAAAGGGGTGCTTACCTCTCTTGGAGTAATTGTTTCAGCAATATATTGCCTTTCGGCACCCTCGGGAATAGAGTGAGCACACCTAAACAAAGATGTCCTACACCTAATACAAACATTACTGCCATGGCATTGCTGGAGTTTGTGATCTCCACGTGCAAGAGAACTATCATTAGACATTTCTTGTATTATGATACCAAAGCATTGTGAGCACATCACTCTATTTCCATCAACCTAAAACAAAAAAGGGGTTATTAAGTGTTTATAGATATGTTACAGTATATAGATAAATATTTTTTTTACCAGATGGCCAAGATGCCGCTCGATGACGGAAATTATTTCAGGATCTATATCATCGGCAGCATAATATTGTTCTTTTTTATCTATAACAGAGGTACACTGTAGGCACGCCATTGTCAATAAACTGGAATAAGTATGAGTTAAAATCTGTTAGAATATGGAACAAGGGACGAAAAAATCACATAGAAATAACATTTGAACAAAAAAACCCGTAAATCCACGGATAGGAGACATACCTGAAACTGAACTTGTTATTGTAAAATAACACATGACGGAACCCAAATCACAGACGAATCAGAAACATTATAACAAACAGAGCGTCAACAGAGAAGCAATAAATCAATCTCCGTAGTAGTAAACTGGGTCGCAAAACAAAAACAATCACTAAAAACTCCGAAACACATCCAATCACAGAACATATATTATAACCCTAAAGAATAAAGAAAGACTCAAAGACGTCTAGTCACTTCTTAAAACTGTCAAAGTCGTCAAACGTCATATCTATTATCTAACACAACTGTCATGGCTGCCCTTAAAATAGGGTTATCATAACAAAAATATTTTTAAATGATCATTTTTGTACGGCTATACCCTTTTTCAAATTAATTTGTTAGTATTTTTATGAAATTCCTCAATTTTTTTCCTATTTATCTATGTAGTGTACATAGTGGTAGCCCAAAATCGAACATCTCCTTTATTTAAATTCTGCTTAAAAAATCAAAATGTATTAAATAATACAAGTAAAAGTAGTTTATATTGCAATAATAAAGATAAATAACATTTAATATTACATGTAATATAATTGATAAAAAATGGGTCAAAAATTTAATGAAGGTGATCTTGTATTACTCTAAATTTTTCAAAGTTCATGGGTGTTCTTATATTACTCGGAAAATTTCTAAGTTAATGAGTTTCGGGAAGTTTCAGTTTCGGGGAACTCCCCTTGTTGCCTCGGTCAGTATCGGAGTCCTGACGTGCAGTTTCGTGGTCACTTCGAAGAGAAGGCCAAATTGGCCTCTAAAATGCTTAGCGTGCTGAGCAGAGTGGGACAGTATTTCATGCCGATACACCGCCTGCAACTTCTCAAGGCGCAGGTTGGGTCTCACATGGAAGACTGTTCCCATCTCTGGGCTGGGGCTCCCCAGTGCCAGCTCCTTCCAATCAACCGCATCCAGCGCGGAGCGGCTCAAATCGTCAACGGCTGAGTCCTTTCCGATCGGCTCGATTCACTAGCGATGCGAAGACATGTTGCATCCCTTTACATTATCTTTCACATATACCACGAGGAGTGCTCTAAGGAATTGTTCGGATTAATTCCAGCCGAAAAATTTGTTAAAAGCACATCGCAGCAAAATTCCCGATATCATCCACACCATCTGGATGCTTGGCGGTCCACCATGTACGTTTCACTAGGAGTTTTCTTCCGTGTACGACCTCTCTGTGGAATAACTTACCACCGGTGATTTTTTCGAACCGATACGACATAGGGACCTTCAAGAAAAGAGCTTACTACTTTCTAAAAGGCCGGCAACGCACCTGCAATTACCCCGGTGTTGCAGTTGTTCATGGGCGGCGGTTGAGCTGAGACGTATGCTCGTTGGCGCCCTCTCCCATAGAAAAAAATCTCTTTTTGGTATATTTAATCTTTTAGTTATAATTGTTTCAGTATTTTGCATAAAACAAAAATTTATTCATTATTATCATCATCAGTAAAAAAGTTATTTATTGTAGGGAAAAATATTATAGAATCAGTTTTTCATTTAAATGATTATCTCAAAATCCACTAGATTTCTTTGGTGCGCCTTTTACTGTAATATCCAATCCATCAGCTAGGTTTGGACTAAGAGTAAACATAAGCAAGTCATGCTAGTATAGGATGACCATAACGGTGGGCGGAAGTTTTATAAGGTGTAATGTCTATTTATGAAAAAGATTGAGAGTGAAATTAATGCTGTAAAAATGCGATCACTAAGATTTTTTGGTGTGACTCTGAATGACAGTGCTTAAAAAGTAAGGCTTGCAAGACGTTATTGTGAAGAATTAAAAAAATAATTTTGAACACGCAGAAAGAAATTATCATAAACAATTTCATACTTAACGGCGGAGATCGAACCCAGAGTTTATGCGTGCTATGATCTAAATGGTGCTTAACCCCTGAGCTACTAAGGCTTATTTTATAAAATTAAAAAGGAATTAATCAGTATATTTGGAGTAAATTTAACTTTGAACGAATTGTAAGTATAATATTTTTTGTGATACATATGAATAGTTCAAAATGTTCATTCAAGTCAAAGGAATAAAGCTTTTACGATTCAATTCTGTCGAGATGGTCAAACAGATCCCTGGAAGAAACATACATAATATTTAACTATATATAACAGTGTACTTTTAATATTCGTAATGAAAGGAACTATATTTTAAAAGTTTAGTATTTTACAGGCGTTGTGTTTATCTTCTTTTTTTGAATAAGGGTGCACACAGTCCATTTAACGGTACATGGCTCATAGACATCTACATATATACTCAATTAAAATTTACTATTTAGGGGCCATTCATTAATTACGTAAGGAGGGGGTTACAAAAACTTGCCCTTACCTTTTGGGTGAGCACTATCACGTATTATTTTGTAAGTCGAAATTTAGTGGCGCAGTGGCTTAGCAATCGGTTGTTGCGCTGGGGGCCGCGGGTTCGAATCTCGCACGGAACAAGTATTTGTATGGCCTACAAATAATTGTTCCGGGTCTGGATGTTTGTCTTTGTGCAATTTATGTTTGTAAACTGCCTCCACGACACAGGAGAAAATCCTAGTGTGGGAGTAACGTTTTAAAAAAAAAAAGAAAAACAAAAAAAAACAAAAATATTAGAAATCTAGTTCCATTTCGGATACCGAATGGTTTTTCTGCCGACTTCCAAAAAGGAGCCGGTACTCAATTCGACTGTATGTTTTTTTTTTCGTTTTTTTTTTATGTGTGTTACCTCAGAACTTTTTTCTGGGTGAACCGATTTCGATGATTCTTTTTTTATTTGAAAGCTGGTACTTCTCGTGTGGTCCCATATGAATTTGATCAAGAATAACTTAAAAACCAATAGTTTTTAAGTTATTCTTAAATAACTTATATTGAATTCGGCTGTACAAAATTTTTAATTTTAAATTATTTCATTCTATAATGTACGCTTCGATTTATATCTTATGTTACAACTTTTTATTGTTTATAAAATTTTAAAATCTTAAGTGTGTTCATTTCTATCTATTTTAAATGTTATAAATAATAATTGTAGTACATTCTTCCCGCGTGTTGATCTTATTTTAATTATTTGTTCGTTTATAAGTTTATACCTAATAGCTTAGGATTGATTGTGAATAATGGATGTGCGAGAAACCGGTTATAAATTAATTTAGATCACTACACATAATATTAATATCATAGAGCATAGTAACAGGTATAATACCTTAGCAATGAGTTGGCTGCGGGTTCGAATCCTGCACGGAACGTATGGCCTACAAATAATTGTTCCGGGTCTGGATGTTTGTCCTCGAACAATTTATGTTTGCAAACTGCCTCCACGATACAGGAGAAAATTCTGGTGTCGGGGTAAAATTTTATAATAAAAAATGAAAAAAAAAATTATAAGTTAACTACCTATAGTGTTATAAATAATATATCGTATTATTATAACATAATAATATGTTTACACCGTATCTGTGTCAGTGGGTCTGTGCGTGCGTGCGAGCATTGGGTGTGCGTGTGAGTAGGCGCACGCACTTGGGTGTGTGCGTATGTGAATTCTCGTGCATGCGTCTGCATGTATGCATTTGTGATGGCAGCAGTCCCATAACTAAGAATGTAGAAATCAAGAAAACATTACCACAACCATAGAATACTATTACTAGTATTATAGAGTACTATAATACAAAGGTATTATTGTATTCTATGACTACATACATACATAATACATAAACACTCACGCCCGTCACCCAGAGGGGTAGGCAGAGATTATGGACTTCCATTTGGCACGATCCTGACACACCTCTCTCGCTTCCTCCACATCCATATACCTACGCATACACGCTCGTCGGTTAAAGGTACACTTGATATGGCCCATTTTTAATATATCGCCAATTTGGTCGATAAACTTTCGCCTAGGGCGACCCTTCCCGACTATGCCGTTCACCTCTGCAACATAAATTTGCTTTGTCACTCTTTCCTCATTCATTCTTTCTACATGGCCAAACCACCGAAGCATTCCTTTCTTAATCCTGGTAACAACATCATCTTGCAAACCACACTCTTCTCTTATTAAACAATTTCTCACTCTGTCATTCAGCTTCATCCCTAACATACTCCTTAATGACCGCATTTCTACAGCATTTATTCTACTCTCATGCTTCTTCTGCCACACCCAACTTTCACTACCATACATTAAAGTAGGTACTAACACAGCATTGTGAATTGCCATACGTGCCTTTTTGGACACATTCTGACTTTTCACAATAGAGTGTAGAGCCCCATTCACTCTATTTCCTGCATTCACTCGTCGTTCTATATCCTTATCATATCTACCATCCCTGCTAAACACACATCCCAAATATACAAACTCATCTACTTGCTCTACCAACTCCCCTTCTATTCTTATTTCACATATCGTTTTGCTGTCTTCTCTTTCAAAAACCATAACTTTCGTCTTACTTGCGTTCACTTTCCTTCCCTTTTCTTTTAATGTCCTGTTCATTAATGTAACCATCATTTGCAACTCGGCTGCTGACGATGCAAGTATGACTTGATCATCGGCGTACAAAAGGCATTTGACGGTTAACTCACCCATTCTTAACCCGCATTCTTTTACTTTCAAATTTTCCAAACAACTGTCCATAAATAGGTTGAACAACCACGGGGAAGCCACACAGCCCTGTCTGACACCTTTATGAATGCCAAACCAGTCCGAGTAGTCCCCGTTGATCCTGACACAAGCACTAGAGTCCCTATATAGAGACTTCAATGCCTGTATCAGACCAGCGGTCAACCCAAATGAGTTCAGTGTTTGCCATAACACATCCCTGTCCACTCTGTCATAAGCCTTCTCCAAGTCTATGAACGCACAAAAAACTTTTTGGTTTTTGGCCAAAAACGTCTCCGCAATTATGCGCATGGAAAAGACCTGATCCGTACATCCCATTCCCTTTCTAAATCCCGCTTGCACATCCCAAATTTTTCCATCAGTTTCTTTCATAACTCTTTCAATTAGTACCTTACAGTTTTTCCACAATGCTAAGAAGGCTGATACCACGGTAGTTTTTACAGTCCTGCTGTGATCCTTTTCCCTTATATATTGGGACTATCACGGCTTTGCACCAGTCTCCAGGTACCCGCTTAAGTTCCCAACATAAATTAAACAAGGTGTACAGCAGGTCTGCCACCACTCCTTCTCCAGCCCTTAGCATTTCCAGAGATACTCTATCATAAACGGCTGCCTTACCTGCTTTCATACTTTTCATTGCTTTCATTTTTTCATCTATACTTATATCTCTATCTATTTCCTCTTCTTTCGGAATTTCTATTTCATTTAATTCAAACGTCTCATCACTCATAAACACGCTTTCAAAGTATTCCTTCCATCTCCTTAAACTCAAAACTTCGTCATTCAGAATACAGCCATTCTGGTCTCGTATAGCATTCATTCTAGGCTGTTGTGAATGTCCCCTGGTAGTTCTTACGAGTTTCCAGAACATTTTAATGTTTGCCTGGAAGTTATCCGATATTCTTCTATCATTCTCATCCGTTCTTTCTTGCTTTTTCCTTTCAACTACTTCTTTTACTCTCTTATTTAGATGTCTAAAAACTGCCTTTTTCCTTTCAATATCATCATTCATACTGCTAGAATTACTAGCCTTGGTTGCTAGTAAATCTAGCCATGCTTTCTTCTTTGCTTCAACTTCCATCCGTACCTCATCATCCCACCATAATGTGTTATTTTTCCTTTCAATCGTTCTCTAACTTATACCACATACTTCGATAGCTGCATCCACTAAACCTTTCTTGATATTATACCACACAGTCTCCAAGTCTAAATCATTCATACACAATTCAGCCATACCACTTACATTTTCTCTCAATCTACATTTGAACTTCTCTTTCACACCTTCATCTTGTAACCTCTCTGTTCTTATACGCTGTAACGCAGTGGTAGACACAGATGTCCGATGCCTCCAACGTCTGAAAAGACCATTAATTCGGCTTAAGACCAAGTAATGATCCGTCCCTACGTTAAAGCCCCGGTAAACCCTTGTATCTACCACCGCGCTCCTCATTCTTTCATCAACAATTATGAAATCTATCATACTTCTATCATCACCTCTTTCCCATGTATACGTGTGAATCTTCTTATGACGAAAGAAAGTGTTCGTCACAACAAGATTCTTTTCCACGCATACGGCGAGAAGGCTTTCACCATTTTCATTTATACTTTCATCACCAAACGTTCCCAATATCCTTTCATAACCAAGCCTCCTCACCTCAACCCTTCCATTAAAATCGCCTAATATCACAATATTTTCATTAACCTTGCATTTCATTAGCACCATCCTTACCAACTCCCAAAACTGCTCTCGGATATAAGTGGGCTTAGACATGTCTGGGGCGTAGACCCCTAAAACAAACAACTTCTTTAAGCCCACTTTCATTCGTATTCATAGCAGTCTCCGGCTTACACATTCATACTCTTTCACGCAATGACCCATTCTTTCTGAAAGGATGATACCGACTCCCTAGCATGCCCGCTCGGTCTCGTCTACACCAGACCAGTACGCGGTATACATGCCATGTGTAGTGGCATCCTTTCCCTTCCGTTTCGTCTCATTTACACATAACACGTCTATTCCTCTATCATACATCATATCGCATACTTCATCCATCTTATCATTCATTCCTCCACATACATTCAATGTAGCCAGACGGGCTTCCGCAATCCACTTTTCGCCCCTCCGGGGGACAGAACGTGACGGGTGGCGAACCTCGTCGCCGGTTTTCCTCCCGGAGATTTTTCTATGACTAAAACATCAGAAATCATTACTGAACTGAATTTAGTTTTCACTGTTTTTTGAATTTCTGAATTACGTAAATAATATTACCAAAGGGATATTTTTTTTGCTTTTTATTTACATTAATTATCTTTATATATACATATAAATAAAATTGAAGCGTCTGTCTGTAATATCTAAATAAATAACTGCCTTATATTCAGCTGATACCATAAAAACATAAATAACCATTTAAAAATTGTTTGTTTGTCCTAGCCCGGACAGACAAACAACTTTTCTTTGTCTGTCCGGCAATCAATACAAGCCAATCTTTGTAATGGCTAAATCGTGTATTTAAGTATATTTGTATTTAAGTGGCTTGTAAATAATTTGCAGTTCTTAATGTTTAAACTTTAAGTAACTAAAACTACAAAACGAATTTAAACTAAAAATAATAATAATCCACATATACGACGTTACGACTCAGGGTCCTTCTAGAAAAAACCGGTAAAGTGCGTGTCGGACTCGCGCACCGAGGGTTCCGAACAAATCCGTAGGTATATAAGTTTAAATTTATAATTTTTTTTATTATATGATGTAACTAAAAATTTATACTTTTCGCAAATTTTCCTTTACCTGTGCTATAATACGATGCTTCGTACCCAATATTAAGATTCTGAGTTCACGGGAAGTACCCTGTAGGTTTTGATTCCCTTGCGAATGTCGAAAATTTGCGGCATAAACGGCTGTATCTTTTGATTGCGTTGGCTTAGATGTTTGATTTTTTCACAGCTCTAAGGAACAGTAGATTTGAGTATTTGATATTAATTTTAGCTTGATACCTCCATGCGTTTCTGAGAAAAAGGGTCTTGACAGACAGACAGACAGACGAATAGTAAAGTGATCCTATGAGGGGTTCCGTTTTTTCCTTTTGAGATACGGAACCCTAAAAAGGCCTACTCCTTTTCTGAAAGACTGGCAACGTACTGGTGTTGCAGATGTTCGTTTGCCCCCCCCCCTCTTATATAATAAAATAGCTCCTGAATTATAAAATTAGACTCAGCATATCTAAGAAATTAAACCCTGAATAGATTTAGACTGTGTAAGAAAATGCGCCTGTGTTCCAGAGCGCCTTGCTGGAGAAGAACCAAGGAGTTTTCTTCTCTCTAGGAGGGACTGACGAAGAGCGGCTTGCACTGGTGGCACGCAGATGTGTGCGAAAACGTTCCCGTGACTTGTGGACAACCATGAGGTTTAAGTCCGCGTGAATCCGATAAAACCTATCCTTGGCCCCATAAGTGTATGGGTAGGCTTTTCTATTGAAAAAAAAATATTTTAATAGCAAAATCAATTTTGATTTCATTTTATTTCACTGTAGATATTAATTTCGTTTAGATGTAGTGTGTTATTTTGTAAAACAACATTGCCGAACTTTACATATTTAATATCAAGCAATATTTATATAATTTTCCCTCATATGTAAATTGAAAGCCTTAGGCGAAACCCAAAGGGACACAGTGGGCACTAGTTAAGCACATGTAATTTTCTATCAGCAGTTGTTTCAAGTTAAAATCAAATTTAAACTTTGTTGTTGGTGTTCTAAAATGAAATACAATATGTTTTATATTTTCCTTCCGAATGTGAGAAACATTACACAACGAGTATATAAATACTAAGGTCTAATATATGAATCGTCAGTTAAAGTTATCTGTCAAATAAATTATGACCTGGCTGAATAAAAAGTGGGACAATTGAACGATTTCTGCATAGAATTTTCATTTCTTATTTGTGTATGTTGTATTTTATTTTGTTGTATTTCATAAAATATTTGAAAAACGTATATCAAAGTTTTTCAAAAGCGGAATACCTTCCTCGCACATAGTAATAGATTTCGTCCCGACTTC
The DNA here is from genome assembly GCA_963668995.1 of Parnassius mnemosyne. Classification (NCBI taxonomy): domain Eukaryota; kingdom Metazoa; phylum Arthropoda; class Insecta; order Lepidoptera; family Papilionidae; genus Parnassius; species Parnassius mnemosyne. The sequence continues at coordinate 64,111,231 of CAVLGL010000115.1, read as the reverse complement.
CCATGAGTGAGATCTCTTGGTGTGACGTCATTTAGATTTTATTTAAATAACCATTTATTATAATAATTCATTTTATTGATTTTACAAAAACAACAATCTTCGAGTTCTTCCGATAAAATATAGGTAATATCACTCTTGGCATTGCTCTCTGTTTGTGAAGTTTCAAATCGGTTCAGCTATTCCGAAGATTGTCCCGAACTGACAGATAGACAAAAATTTTACAAATAGATATTAGTGTCTTGATGGCACTAATTAGTGAGTTGTCGCACATGCGACAGAAAAATCGTGTCACGAATAAATTTAAATTCACAATTTACAAAATCCGATGTCAATATTAATACTCTTAAATTTCAGCCAACAGATTTAAAGGGTCAATTAAGTCAGCTCCAAATATATGTCCATCGATAATGAAATCGACATGCGAACTTTAACTTTTTTGTTTTAACGAATATGTTGATCAGGTCACGCCGCTTCCCTAATTGATTTGGGCTTTCTCTTTGCAGAAATTGATTTGCGCAATGGACCATTTCAAAGACTTTAAAAAATTATTTTTTAATTTTTTTTTATAAACGAGGGCACAAAGAAGCCAGCGGCTCACCTGATGGTAAGTGTGTCATCTGCCGCCCATGAACAACTACAACACCAGAGGAATTGCAGGTGCCTTGCCGACCTTTTTTCTCTTGTATAAGAGCCGAGGAAACACAGGGATATTCACTCATCTTGCTGTTATATAAACAAGTAATTATTTAAAATGCTTCTGTAAATATTTAGTTATGTTTTATTTCCTTGATTTAGATGTTTTGTTTATAGATAAATACACTCAACATTTTGTTTCGTTAGTTTATTACTGCAATTACCAGCACTCCGCGTTGGTTACTCGATGATTCAAAATAAGTGAAGCCATGGGTGAACTCAATATATTTTTTTACAAAATAAGTGTGACAAACGTGCTCACTTTCCACCTTATGGTAAGTGGGTGCTGTGGGCCATAAATATCTATAACTATCCTCGATTAAGAATCAAAATGCAGATGCGTTGTCACAACTGCGGACTAAGATGGAATGTCTCGTATTCAATAAAAATGGTCACCACTTCTCTACACACGCCATATAAATACAGCAGCTTTGAGGTGCTATTTTACGCTGGTATATCGTGAGTGAACCGGGGAAGGACCACTCTGGTCCTTGAAAAGACTTGTGTCCTTGAGGACGACTCACTGGCCCAAGACGCAAAAGACCTTTTAGGCTCCCTTTTTGCATCCAACTCGACTCTTGATGACGGGGGGAAAACACCGCCGACCATCCCGCGGTGTGAGTGCTCCATGCCGGATGTGCTGTTCTTACAGCGCTCGGTTCGCAAAGCACTCCTCTCCCTGGACATCCAGAAGTCGAGCAGGCCAGACGGAATCCTCCCATTTGTGCTGAGGACGTGTGCTCCGGAGTTGCCATCGGTCCTAATGCGTCTTTTCCGGTACTCCTACTCTCAAGGCGTAGTCCCGAATTCATGGAAGACAGCTTTTGTCCACCCGATCCCTAAAAAGGCGACGACTCAGACCCGTCCAACTACTTCTTTAGGGACAGTGTGTGTTAATAATATGACAAGCAGTAATACTTCATTTTCTTTACCTACACTCTATGATAGTACCATAACAAAGCAGATAAATTTAAAAAGTAATCTATATAATGAAAAAAATAATATAATTGTGTATAGTGATGACATAGGCAAAAACTTGGGTATATCATTGAATAACTGTTTAAAAAGGCAACAGATAAGTAATTACTGCACGCCTGGAGCATCATTCAGTGATATTATGAATAAAATTTTAACTAGTAAATTTAACCCTAATAGTATATTAATAATTTTTGTTGGGAGAAGAGGCAATATGAACAAGAATCAATTATTAAAATATATTGAATATCTCAATAACATAAATGTGGTTAAAGTTATCTTGTTTACATTGCCTTACATAGAGGGGTGGCCACAGGAAAATAAACTAAGACATAATTTAAATTTAATGATGCATAACTTGACATGTAACAATAACTTAAATTTGACATTTAATTGTAAGAATAATAATGATAAATTTCATTTAATAGATATTAATAATTTAACTAAGAAGTTTTTGACAAGAGATAGGTATTACCTATCAAAGTATAGTTTAAGACTGGTAGCAAATACGCTATCTTATTATTTATATTTTAACTCAGCCAATGATTTGGCTACCTTGACACCTGCTTCTTTTGAGCAACAAAATAATTTTATATTTGATTTGGAACCAGTTCCAAGTAATTTAAATTAGATAATAAGACAATAGAGGTAATCTCTAGCAAAGATAATTTAAATAGCTTAGAATGCAACTTACCAATACATAATTATACAATTTTACAAAATAACAATAATAAAAACTGTATCAACCTGGTGCATCAAAATATACAAGGTATGTTAGGCAAAGAATTAGAAATTGATTTATTTTTAAATAGTAACAGTATAAATATTTTATGTATTACAGAACATTGGTTGAAAGAATACAACTCCATATTTAATTTCAGTAATCACCAGATGGTTAGTTCGTTCAATAGAGATACTAAATTACGTGGTGGCTCCTTAATATTAGCTAATAAGTCCTTATCATGTAAAGAACGTAAAGACATTGTGAGCCTCTCTGTTGAGCGTACTGTAGAAATGGCATGTGTTGAGCTTGAGCACCTTATTGTTGTCAGTATTTACAGACCCCCATGTTCAAGTTATGATACTTTTGAAAAAATTATGGAAGAAGTTTTAGTTAAGCTTAATAAACAGAATAAATCTCTTGTAGTGTGTGGAGACTTTAATATCAATCTCCTGGAAACTTCTTCCATCAGTATTAAATTCTGTTCTTTGTTCAAATTCTATAATCTTAATAATTTATTCTTTGAAGCTACACGTATTGCAGGGTGTAGTGCAACTTGTATTGATAATATTTTTACAGGTGTTGTACCAATCAACAAATCAATAATACAAAAACTTAGTTCAGATCACTGTGGACAACTGGTTTCGTTACCTTATATGCACAAAAAACAGGTAAATGAGAAAATTGTGTTTGTTCCTATTAATGCAAAACGCCTGGAGAGATTTAGAAGTAATATGTTAAAAATCCTTCCATCCCTTTCTTATAAGAACAATGCAGACTATTTATATAGAGAATTATTTACCTTTATAAACAATGAATTTAATAAAACACTCACTTCTAAAACATTCTCCAGAAACAGTCGCAAGGCATTTAATGAGTGGGCGACAGTAGGAATTCATAAAAGCAGACGAAGGTTATATGACCTTTACCATGAAAGATCGTATAATCTTTCCGATGCTTTTAAAGAATATGTAAAAAATTATTCTAAAATGTTTAAAAGAGTTTGCTCCACAGCCAAATCCATTTTAGTAACAAAATTAAGACAGCTAAGAATAAAATTAAAATGACGTGGAGTATAATTAACAGCGAAACCGGTAAAGAGAAACCTCGTAATTCAAACTATCAATTAAAAATTAATAATGAATTGACTAAATCAAATCAAGAAGTTGCAGCGGTGTTTGAGAAATATTTCACTGATGTTCCTATCTTGACAACTGAGTCATTGAATGCTTCTCCAACTGTCGCCGAATCATTACTTAAACAGAGTGTTAATACCTGTTTAAAAGAATTTAGATTTGAAAAAGTATTACCGCATAATATTGTAAAATACTTCAAAACCATTGATGTAAAGAAAACCGCAGATTTGTGGGGGATTTCCGTTACAGTGATTGCGTCCATAATAGATTTAATTGCACCTCATCTTGCTATTATTTTTAATACTTGTATCGATTCTGGTGTGTTTCCTGATTTAATGAAGTATAGTAAAGTAATACCTTTATTTAAATCTGGTAGTACATTGGACCCCGCTAATTATAGACCTATTTCTGTACTACCAACTCTCAGTAAAATTTTTGAAAAAATAATTTTGGATCAATTGTTAATTTTTTTTAATACAAATAAATTACTTCATAAAAATCAATTTGGTTTTACAAGGGGTCGCTCGACGTCTGACGCCAGTGTTGAGCTTATGAAATATATTTTCAATGCCTGGGAGAATTCACAAGATGCCTTAGGTATTTTCTGTGACCTTTCCAAGGTTTTCGATTGTGTTCATCATGATACATTAATCAGGAAACTACAACATTACGGTGTAAAAAATTTGGTGCTTAAACTTATTACTTCATATTTAAGTAACAGAACTCAAAAAGTCGTCATTAATGGCAAATGTTCCTCCGGATCAGTAGTATCAATGGGCGTTCCTCAGGGCTCGATTCTTGGCCCATTCCTGTTCTTAATCTATATTAATGACTTACCTTATCTTGTAGGGGACAATCACGATATAGTATTATTTGTTGACGATACCTCTTTAATTTTCAAACTGAAACGGCAGTCAATTAAATATGACGATGTAAATAATGCTCTATCGAAACTAGTACATTGGTTTAACGCCAACAATTTGCTCTTAAACGGCAATAAGACAAAATGTATTAAATTTACAATACCTAATGTAAAACATTCGAAAACCAATGTGCTCTTAAATGGGGAGGAGTTGAGTCTTGTAGATACCGATGCGGTCAAGTGGAAGGAGCTGGCACTGGGAAGCCCCTGCCCAGAGATGGGAACAGTATTCCATGTGAGGCCGAACCTGCGCCTTGTAAAGTTGCAGGCGGTGTGCCGGCATGAAATACTGTCCCACTCTGCTGAGCACGCCAAGCTTTTTAGAGGCCAATTTGGCCTTCTCTTCCAAGTGACCACGAAACTGCACGTCACTCGATATGTCGACTCCGAGGATTCCGATACTGGCTGAGGCAAGAAGGGGAGTGCCTTGAAGCTGAGGAGATACGACAAAGGGGTTCTTTTTAGCGGTAAACGCGCAAACTTGTGTCTTCTGGGGATGGAACTGGACTAGATTTAGTCGGCCCCAATCCGAGACTTTGTTAAGCTAAGACTCGACATCTCGTGTCACTGCCTTTGAAGACACTTGTGTACAACTTTTGTGCGTTAATTAGTTTCTAATGTGCGTGCTATAATCACCCTACCTGTAATAACGATTACTGCTAATGTTGTGTGCGTAAAGTGCAGTGCAATTTCAAATATATTTTTTTCGCCGCTGTTTCGGTCTCGTTCACGCTCCGCTGCTCGTGGTCATAACTGAGGGGCGCCTCACCCCCGCCTGAAGAGTCGGATTGCTAGTTTTCGTCCCGTTTCCACTCATCGTGTGACTTGTTGTCGTCGTAAACAATGAACAATTCGCAACGCGCATCTCCGATCAAAGTCTCCTCGAACCCCGATTTATCTAATATGTCGGTAGATATGGAATCCTACGTTAACTCGCGCAAAAGGAAACAAATTGAATGCGGTGACCATGGAATGCTTGCAATATTTGAGCAAAGGATGGAACAGCAAATGAAACTTTTTAATGATAGCATAACTGATTGTATCACTACCGCTGTCAACTCTGCAATTACCGAACAACTATCACATGTTACTTCGAACTTGTGTGAAATAAATTTAATCTTACAAAAACTTACTGAAGACAACTCAAAAATTAATAAATCACTCTCGGAAACCAGTGCACGTCTATCCGAAATGGAAATATCTATCGGTACATCTATACAAAGGCAGGATTTATTTGAGAGTAGATTGCAAGCATGTGAGAGTGTCAATTCTCAATCTACAGAATTGTCCACACAAGTTCGATCCCTTGAGATTAAAATGGACGAAGTTGAACAACAAGCTAGACTAAACAACCTTGAGATTACTGGAATCCCTGAAAAAACACGAGAGGATTTGTCATTTTATTTCCGTAATCTAACTAATTTCTTGGGAATCGAACTATCAGCAAATGACGTAATTCACATAACGAGGATTCGTCCGTTTAAGGTGGTTCCCGGTCGTCCCAAGGCAATCGTAGTGAAGCTGAGATCCCGTATGCATAGCTCAACGGATTAGTAAGCTGAAATGGCAATGGGCCAGCCACATCCCATTGTGACCCCACAGACCGCATCCAGCGCAGAGCGACTCGAATTGTCGACGACCGAGCCCTTTCCGATCGGCTCGATTCATTGGCACTGCGAAGAGATGTTGCATCCCTTTGCATTTTCTTTCGCATCTACCATGGGCAGTGCTCTGAGGAATTATTCGGATTAATCCCAGCCGCCAAATTTCACGAACGCACATCGCGGCAGAACTCCCGATACCATCCACACCATCTGGATGATTGGCGGTCCACCACTGTGCGATTTAGAAGATGTTTTCTTCCTCGCACGACTTCCTTGTGCAATCGATTACCATCAGCGATTTCCGGACCGATACGACTTAGGGACCTTTAAGAAAAGAGCGTACTCCTTTTTAAATGGCTGGCAACGCATCTGCGATTCCCTCCCTGGTGTTGCAGCTGTTCATGGGCGGCGGTAGTCACTTACCATCAGGTGAGCCGCATGCTCGTTTGCCCCCTCTCTTATAAAAAAAAGTACAGATCTCGAGTGGTAGCTTCTTAGTGGTAAACGAAGTTTAACTCCAACGAAATCCAATGAAGTTTATATAGACCATTCATCTATGTGTAAATGTTCTGTGTAGCTGAAAATATTTTCAGTTAGTAAAAGGTTACACTGGTTCAGTCGGAAAATTTCTCCCTATTTATTTATATATTAACATGGTGTATAGGTGGGCTAAATGCCTGAGGCATTTTTTAAGTGTCAAACTTTGAGTGATGCAGAGATAAATGTAAAAAGCTAAACTTAAACTTAAAGTTACAGTCTATTTTACGTCCCACGGCTGGACACAGGTCTCCTCTCATTTCTGAGAGAGTTTTAGGGCAAGGAAATGTCCGTCGCGCTGCCCCAATGCGAACTTTACATGTCTTCGAAATATTTCTAAAATTTTAAAATAATTAATTTAATAATGAGCAACTAATGGATCGCGAAGTTTATTCTTGAATGCATAACGATTGTTAGCTATTCTAATTTCAAGAGGGATTGCGTTCTAGAGGAGAACAGAATGTACAGTGAAGGATGAATGCAGAAAGCCGTATACATATATGAAAAGGAAAAACGCAGGTTTATGTCATGACTGGAGCAAAGGTACTAAAAGTGAGGAGTTAAGTAAGAGATTCATGTTATTTTTGTTCCATTAATCTCCCATTGATATGCACAAAGTTGCTACGATTGACAGGTGGGTTAGCAAGCGCTGTTTACAACAGTGTTAGTAACATGTAGGAAGAATGGAAGGATCACGCTTTGTAACGTTACTTGCGGGAGACCTATCTATAATAATTGATATTAAAATTGATATATAATATTCAAATTGTGTTAGGGGTGAGTAAGTCATTTCGTACAAATAAAAATATGAATCAAAGATAGATTTTCTGCTTCGCCTTTTCACCCCAATGCGATCAATTTCACGTCCCGCCGTTAAACGAAGAGTGCATTTTGAAAAAAAGATGCCTGCATCTACACATTACTTCCAGTTTTAAAAGATTTTTCCACCGTTGCGAAAATAATATTTCCATATACTGTCTTATATTTAAATTATATGCAACATTAAAAACTATTATAAAAAAACTAAAACTAGTAACTTAATTATCATACAGTCTTACTCCCCGCGGTATCGTGCCAAGAACGATGGCTGCGTTTACGGGTTCAGATTATGCGATTTTCTATTTTGGTAGTAAACAGTTAAACAAGTAAAAAGTTTGGTAGGCGAAGTGTAGGGCGAATCCCCACTAGAAGAAGTGACGACCTGGTAAGACATGCAGGAAGTCGATGGATTCAGGTGGCTCAGGACCGTGCTTTGTGGCATTCCTTGGGGGAGGCCTATGTTCAGCAGTGGACTTATGAAAGGCTGTAATGATGATGATGTTGAACCGTTAAAGTATTCCTTCCACAAATATTAATCTCACAGAAATTAACGTCTAAGTATCTTTATGTAATTTTTATGTTTAGCGCCGAGACGCTGACTACATTCATTACATAAAACGATGAAGCCATCTAAGATATGCTTAAGTTTTCCAACGGCTATTACATTAATGGAAGAGTCTTGGGAAAAACTACGATATTAAGAGGTATCAATTAATCTTCACTAACTGCACATTAAATGCTCACGCCAAGACCTCGATAAAGACTGGAAAATACTTGCTACTAATGCGTAATAGATCGACTGTCATCATTCTGTTAAAGTTTTCTTTAAAACTTTACAAAAGACTGCTAAAACAATTGGCTGGAGGGCTATGCTCGGAGTTTCTCTGTATTATAAACTTAGAAATGAAGATCCGCAGTAGAACCAGAGTGATCGACATAGCTCAACCTACATCAATCCTTAAATGAGAATTAAAAATCAAAATGCCAATGCGTTGTCAACATTAAATACTATTATGGATTGCTTCGTTGTCATTAAAGAGGGTTTCCGGTTCTCAAAACTCACCAGACACATCATTGCATCCTAATGTTGCTATTTTATGTTGGTATTCCGTAAGAGTGTGGTCCTTTCCCAATCAAGCTAGCCCATTGGTACTACAGCATGGCTTTATAAATTTTCTATAAAAAAAACTTAACTCATTAATTAAGTTCCATTAATTTAGTATAATATAAATATACCAAAATATATTTTTAGTGTTCTCTGTCTTCACAACACACGAAAGCAATATTGAACGTTGAACATTTGCTATAAATTTTAGCAAAACTGACAGTTAAGTAACTTGCGTGGATTATGACCATGAAGTGGCGGTTTAAGAATATCTACTAGCCCATATCGTTCAGTTGGTGTCGTAAGAGGTGACAAAGAGAAACAAATATGTTAACCAGAAGATGGGCGGCAGATTCTTCCTGATAACAACTTAAAATTATAAAAAATTGCTGTTGCCAACCCCTATATGAGGGAGGCCTATGTTCAGCAGTGGACTTTTATAGCCTGTAATGTATGGATGGATGAATGGTCCATAGATTCAAAGATGCGCGTTAATTAATTACATGATGTGTAAGTCTTTCCATTTCTAGCCTTAACTCACATAATATTATGTAGTCCATAGTATCAATATATTGGATAAGTTTTCAGTTTGATGAAGTAACGCAGTACGCAGCGAGATTCGTGCCTCATTGATCTTTCTTGATTGCTTATACGAGTTACGCTGCAACTTGTTATTAAGTGAACGTCGCGTCGCCACTATTCAGCATTGTCTAGACTAATTTCAAGTGAGATTCCAATCCAAAATTTACTGAATAAAACGTGATAAAATATGGTACTCCAAGACTCAGCTTAAGGGATCAGGTGTCACAGTCTCTGAATTTCTTATTAAATCAAGACACGATGCATTCATGACTGCTCGAGATATGTTTGGAATTTCGAATTGCTGGACTAAGGATGGATCTGTTTATATTCTCAGGCCTAATGGTTCTCGTCTTCGGTTCCTTACAGTGAGCGAAGTTCATAAGACTGACTTGACTTTTTTAATGTACTTAGTATATGCAATTTTTATTCTAAACTTTAATTTTAAATAAGTCTCGCTGCAATTAATTTACACTATTTTAAGCTAGGTGATTTTATTCTGATTAGCACGTTATTAATTGACTTTTACGTTGACCCGATTACGTGTAGCAATTGTTTCATATATATTATTAATTTGTTTATTAGTTGCTACGCTTTTAATCTTGTGCGGGTAAAAGCGGATTATTTTTTTGACAATATGAATACATTTTATGTTCACGCATAGCTTACTGTATATAAGCTCGTGCTGGGTGTTGTTTGTATTTTTCCACAGATTATTAAACATGTAGCAGCTATTTTTAAAAATAGGACTTTTACCAAAGTCCTATTATTTAACCAGAGGGTAGTAGAGTTTAAAATTAATCCCTCGAATTGGATATATTTTATTTTAAAACAACTGCCTATACGATGCAATCGAGCGAAATACAGGAAAGTTTAAACCACCCAACTTTAGCAGATTTTGTCGGTAGATATAAAATCGTAAAAATTATTGAATGAAATTCTAATTTAACTTCGCATTAAGCCGTGCGTGGAACCGCAAATTTTATATTATGTTTATGTAAACACGGTCATAGTAAATGTGGTAATAATGATGTTCCCACATATAATTTTCTAACATAATGTATGCCATTTTTAGCCGACTTCAAGAAAAGGAGAAGTTTCACAATTCGACTGTGTGTTTTTTCTTTTTTATATGTATGTATGTTGCGCGTTTATGTTTGTAAATTGTGAACCGATTTTCATGATTCTTTTTTTATTAAATAGATTACACTACTAGGCTAAATAAATTTCTTACGAAGTCTTTAATGTAACTATTGAGACGACATTGTGATGTTTGTATTCGCTATTGCACTCAGAATAATAAAAACAATAATTTTATTAAAAAGTAAAAGTTAAAAGTTTTTGGTGTAGATGTATTTGAGTCATGACGTGTTTGTTAGTAATACATTGCAAATATGACATTTTGGCAATGTATTACTAACAAACTATGGATCAAGGTCTGAAATAAAATAATAATAATTATTATTATTATTATATTTACCTTAACCGACGAGCGTGTATGCGTAAATATATGGATGTAAATGAGGCGAGAGAGGTGTGTCAGGATCGCAACAAATGGAACTCCGTAGTCTCGGCCTACCCCTCTGGGTGACAGGCGTGAGTGTTTTTGTAAGTTATATTTCTTGGGGGAGGCCTATGTTCAGCAGTAGATATGTGAATGGCTGTAAAGATGATGAAGTTTTTGAAGACCGGTTCTGGTGGGGCTGCGGACGCATTTCCGTTTACCAGGCGATATGCAGTGAAGGTGCAACACCATAGGGTTCTGGTCAGAGTGAGTCCGTCATAATTGTGGCTAATAATTACAGTTGGTTTTCTACGTAATATCTGAATAGAATAACCTAGGAGTCAATCTGCCCGCTTGCCGCCATTCAGCAGTGCACCTTCTCCTATGTTTATGTAACACGCATTTCTTTCTTTCTTTCGTTTAAAGGAGAAAAATGTTAATAGGGGTAAAGGCATTGTTGCAGCTGCTCGCACAGGGCTACGGCCGCCGCTACTAGCGTATTCTGTGATGCGTATTCCATCTTAGTCCTTATAGGTGGTACAACAAAACTAGATTATTAATCGAAGATACTGGTAGATGTACCTGCTTGTGGTTCACAGTATCCACTTACCTTGGTCTGTTTACTTGTTTTTACTCTTATTCTATAAATCTAATAACTACACTTAATATCATAAATTATAATATAAAACTAGATTAAATTACATGGCAGTTGGCATGACAGTTGTTCAGGGCCTTGCCATCAGATGGGCCATTTATTCTTATATTATAAACATATGATAGTAGTTAATGTATAAAATTGTTCTTTTTTAAGTCTACTAGTAACGCTATGGACAGTACCAATCGGGAGGATATATTAGTCATAAGGTTGAAGTGCTTGTGTTTGTAGATGTTCACGAAAGTAGACAAAAAAAAAGATTCGGACCCATGACTTTCCGAGTCTGCAGTCCACATGCCTAACCATTAGACTAACGTTGCTTTACACGCAGAATTATGTCATTATAAATATTGTATTATTATATATTTATCTTTATACGATATTCAATATTCAAAGTTCGTTATACTAACGGAGTAAATCTAGATTAATAAACTTTATCTCAAGCAAACAACCTAGTTGTGGAACAATTTTCTTTATCAGATTAAATTTTAGATGAAATCGAGCAATGTTGTGTTTAGTCGATCTAGTTTTGAATTGTTAGGTTTTTACTTTAATTTTTAATTTAGAAAGATAACGAGATATATTAGCAGTTTATTTCGTTATTTAACTGCCAGTGTATCTCTTCCTAGTGCATTGTAGAAACTTTTTGTTTTTAAATATAATTACCTGATGGTAAGTGGCTACTGCAGCCCATAGACGCCTACAACAAACTTTAAATAAAGAAAAAGAAAAAAGAACGTTGTCCTTTATGAAACCTCGGCGTTACAGGAAAACATATTAGTTTGGGTTAGGTTGGTAATTATAAGATTTTTTAACGAAAAATAAGCTAAAGGAAAACACAATTATACCACAGTATAGTAGACTGTGGTTATATAGTATAATCACAGTCTGCTTACTATACTGTGTTTATAGGTTATTTAAAATGTTCATATAATATTATTACACCAAGTTTAAAAACTTTAAATTAAAATAATAAAGTAAAGTTGCAGCCTGTTTACGTCCCACTGCTGGGCACAGGCCTCCTTTCATTTCTGAGAGGGTTTTAGGGCAAGGAAATTTCCGCCGCGCTGCCCCAATGCGTGTTGGAGGACTTACATGTCTTCGAAATATTTTATTTTCTTACTTCCCAGACATGCAGGTTTCCTCACGATGTTGTCCTTCACCGCCGATCACGTGGTAAATCAGCACTTAAATTTGCAATTAACAATTTCATTGGTGCCGTCAGGGATCGAACCCGGGTTGCTCGAGTACTGTGAAGCTTACAGCGAGAGCTAACCAACGGCTCTAAAACTTAATGAAACAAATATTGTATAAAAAGTTTATTATAATATTATGGAATTTATGGTTGATAATAGTTCCTGGGAATGAGGTGATACCTATTTCAAATTTCTTTTGTGTTGTGTAACTTTAATGTTTGAAAACAGTCATTTAAAAAAAAGTCTGGCTGGGTTTCTTGGTGGTGTTCTTCCAGGATAGAGGTATTTTCCCAACCAGTGGTATATTAAACATAAGATTGACTTTTAATAAGTATTTATAATCTATGTTGAACAAAAAAGTTTCTATTATACTATACTATGATTTGTAATTATTTTTCGAAACAAAGGAACTAATTGGAAATGGTTGAAAGCGTAACAAATAATAAAAATCCAAGCAAGGCTTAATTAAAGAAAGGATTTAATTTCAAACCTATTGTTCTCGAGCGTTTCCAACATTTTCATCATAGGTCGAATAGATTTATTTTATTAAGTTCAAGTAACAAGTGCAGTTAGTATAAATTTAAAATTTGTAGTTTTTGTGCTTTATATCATTTTTTATAGAATAAGGGATGATATGGAGAAGCTGATAAGGGATGGATGATATACGTGAGATATCAATACACCTAAAAAAAAACAATGGGCTCCATTTAAACTCTGCTGAAAATAAAAATGGACATGTGTATTCTTTCTATTCTTTTTTTTTTTACTTATTACTAGCTGTTCCCTGCGACTATACTGATTTTATTTGCGCAGAACCCTTATTCTTTTTCTAAAATAAAAGTAGCCTAAGCTTAAGTTTCTTCGTATAATATCAGCTATCTGTCAGTGAAAATCCCGTCAAAATCGGTCTAGCCATTTCGGTGATAAGCCGGAACAAATATACAGACAGATCGACAAAAAGACAGATAGACAAACAAAAAATTTAAAATTGTTTTTTTGTTATAACTAACGTATATACGTACCAAATGCATATGAAATTATATACTTTAATATGCATTTGGTAAAAATTTGTTATTTTGAAATTACAAACATACACTTCAATTTTATTTATTTGTATAGCCAGTGCTTGACTACAATTACATCTGGTGGTAAGTGGTGATGAAGCTTTCGATCGTAAATTGCACTGTCTTAGCGTAACAACCCAAGCGTTATGAACATCAATGTACCAGCCTACATAAAAGTTAGAGATCTTTTAAAAGCGTATAATAATAATATTTAAAAGCGTATAAGCGAGCGTTGAAAAGAGTTTATATCTTTATAAGAGTAGTTTATGAGTTATTATACAGCTCAAGCTGTATAAAGTCTGTATTATGGGATCTAAGTAAGCTTAGGGTTCTTAATCAGAATATGAAAACTCTACTAAAGTGAAAGTGGTAACAAGTATTTCATGGTTGTGATGGATTACTTCACTAAGTGGCCAGAAGTCTTCGTCATTCCAAATCAAGAAGCTTCAACAGTTGCAGATAAACTAGTTCATGAAGTCTTCTGTCGTTTTGGAGTACCCTTAGAGATTCACAGCGATCAAGGAAGGAATTTCGAGTCTCAAATATTCCAGGAAACTTGCAGAGTTATGGGTACTCATAAAACACGAACAACTTCTTACCACCCACAATCTGATGGAATGGTAGAACGATTTAATCAGACATTGGAAAGGTACCTGGCAAAAGTTGTGGAAAAACGGCAACGAGACTGGGACAGGCCGTTTTTGTTGTCATATCGAAGCGCTGTTCACGAAAGTACATCATTGACGCCAGCTTTCGCAAACTTTGGGAGAGAATTACGGCTGCCTGCAGACCTGATCACCGGAATACCACCAGATGCCCCACGCAGTATAACCGATTATGCAAATGACTTGCGGAACAAAATGAATGACATTTATGAGCACGTCAGACAGACGGGCCAGCAAACGTCTGAGAAGATGAAAACACGATATGACCGCAAAATAAACAACAAGGGGTTTGATGAAGATTATCTAGTGTGGTTACACAATCCAGTTCGCAGCAAAGGGAAATCTCCTAAGCTTCAAGCTAAATGGGACGGACCGTACCGGATTGTGACAAGGATCAATGACGTAACCTACCGGATACAGAAAGGTGCCAGAGGTACTCCTAAGATTGTCCATGTAGATCGACTGGCGCGTTATTATGGGGCCAATAATGCTCGGGACGAGCATGTCTTAGGAGGGGGCAGTGTTGCGCGCCACTATTAATGTCTTGTACATGGCAACACTAGTTACACTAGCGCCCCCTAGTGTCGAGTAAATGAAAGTATTGCGTGCCACTATTAATGTCTTGTACATGGCAACACTATGTACACTAGCGCCCTCTAGTGTCGAGTAGCAGAACTAGGAGAGTCAAGATCCTTCCAGAAATTTCGGGACCGATATGTACTCGAACATTCTAGATGTCGCTACAGTAGAAGATTCTGGAAACTATCTAAGGCCCTATATAAGGCCGGTATAGACCACGACCGAGGCAGTATTGAATTGGCGATACAAGAGAATACTTCGAAGCGAAATAACGGCGAACTGTGTTTTATTATTAGTGTGATTTTAGATTGTAATTAGTGTTGTGTAATTAAAGTGTCAATTTTGGTAATTAAATCGGCAGTTTTTAATTGTCTCGAACCCCAAGCACGTAACAATTGGTGTCAGGAGTGGGATCAAATATGCCGATTTTACCTAAAGACGACACCGAGGGTATCCGTACCCGAAGTCAACGCCAACAGGAGACGGACCAGAGACGATTTGGTGGTGCAACGTCACAGACGTCGGCAGGCCAGTTGCCGACCACGGAGTCCGGCCCGTCAGCAGCTCCTGCATCTGCAGACTTAGGTACTCTGATGATGATGCTGCAGGAACAAGCTCGCCGACAGGAGGAACAGGCCCGCCGACAGGAGGAACAGGCTTGTCGGTTGGAAGAGCAGCTGCAGCGCGGACAGGAGGAACAAGCCCGCCAACAGGAGGAACAGGGCCGTCGGTTGGAAGAGCAGCTCAAACGCGATAAGGAAGAGCAGATACTTCTCATGAAGGACCTTCACGCTACCTTCGGGAAAGAAATAAGTGAGGTGAAGGATATGGTTGCTCAATATGACAACCGCCTGTCGGAAGCTGAAACCCGAATCGACCAAGTGTACAATCGGGTTGACAATGTGATGGCTGACCTGAAGAAAATGCTGAACGACCCCAAAATTGGGGATGGAGTTACAGCTCCCATGGTAGCTACAACACCTTCGCTACGTGGATTCAAAGTGCCACCGTTCGATGGGACTTCTTCCTGGTCGGCCTACAAAATCCAGTTCGAGGCTGTCATGAAAGCGAACGGCTGGAATAAAAGTCAGGCCATGATTGCTCTCACCCTAGGCCTGCGCGACCAGGCCTTAACTGTTCTGGAAGCTCTCGGTAAGGAAGTGACTTACGAGCAGCTCCTTGAGGCATTGGAGGCGAGATATGGCGACGCTCACTTGGAACACGTCTTTCGTGCGCAGCTCAAAGATCGCGTGCAACGCAGTAACGAAAACCTGCAGCAGTGGGCCCTTGAGGTTGAGAAGCTGGTTCGAAAAGCGTACCAATCTGTACCTGCGCTTATTGTAGGGAACCTGGTGCAGACATTCATCGACGGAATCCGCGACCTTGAAGTCAGAGCTGCTGTGAGGCTCGGGCACCACGAGACGCTTAAGGACGCCTTGACCCATGCACTGGAGGTAGAAGCCGTGCGGCAGGATCATCGTTCCCACCGCGTCAGGGAGGTTGCAGCAGCTACAGTCCAGGACCGCAATAAAAGCTACAGCCATAGGTGCTACGGCTGTGGGGAATGGGGCCATCTTCGATCCAGCTGCCCTAAGCGAACTGTAGAAAGGGAAGGTGATCGATCTCGAGAGGGTAGTGCGGCTAATAGCACCGCCCAGCAGCAGCAGGGAAACGAGTAAAAGCCAGGACTGCGGGGCGGGTGCTGGCTGATGTTAAAAGAGCCCCAAGGATTTCGATCTCACAAACCCATGATGGGAACAGCCTAATCATCAAGGGCCAAGTCAACAGAACGCCGTGTAAACTGACCATAGACACTGGAGCCTCTCGCACGGTTGTCAGTTCCCAACTTATAAGTCGGTTCCTTGGGGACTCCGCATACAACCGAGAACGCATTAATTTGGTGACAGCCACTGGTCAGCGCATACCCGTCCGTGGAGAGAAGGAGATGGAGTTGAAGCTAGGCAACATGATCTACCTGCATAATGTCATCGTGGCTGATATAATGGACGACTGCATCCTGGGCCTAGACTTTATGAGGAAGAATTGTTGTGAGATCGACGTTAAGCAAGGTGTTTTGAAATGTGGACAAGAGGAACTTTTCATGGAAGGGGCGTTACCAGGGAATGTGTACAGCCTTAAGAAGATTGTTCTTCCGCCGAGATCGGAAACGATTGTGCCGGTTAGTCTTCCTCGGAGTCCTGAGCAAGCTCATCGTTGTGTACTCGTGCAAAGGGTAGACAATGACCTTCCATGGAAAGTGGCTCGAACGTTGGTCAGAACCACCGACATCTCAGGAGTACGTGTGTTGAACCTTTGTGATCAGGAACAGATTATAGAAAAAGGCACATTGGTTGTTACTAGTGAGGAAGTGGATTGGTTGCGTCGGTGCGAATATCTATCGACCGGGACCCCTAGCAAGGATGGACAAACGAGAGTGACCACACTTTTAGAAGACTGTCGCAGCGTTCTCTCCCCGAATGAAATGGTCAAGGCGAAGAAGTTGTTACTCAAGTACGCCAATGTTTTCTCGTCAAACGAAGCTGACATAGGAAAGACTGGCTTAGTTCAACACAAAATAAACACAGGACAAGAATTGCCTATTCGTCAGCGGCCAAGAAGATTGCCTGTAGCACGTGAAAAGGAAGTGGAAACCATGATTGAGGGAATGGTGAAGGATGGTGTTATTGAACCTTCATCTAGTCCATGGTGTTCACCTGTGGTGCTGGTAAAGAAGAAGGACGGCAGCATGCGGTTTTGTGTTGACTACCGCCGCCTGAACGACGTTACGAAGAAGGACAGCTATCCCTTGCCTAGAATTGATGACACGCTGGACATGCTCACAGGCGTAAAGTGGTTTAGTACGCTGGACCTGAAAAGTGGCTACTGGCAGGTTGAAATTGACCCTAAGGACAAGGAGAAAACTGCATTCTCCACAGGAAAGGGTCTGTGGCAATTTAAAGTCATGCCGTTTGGATTGTGCAATGCTCCAGCAACGTTTGAAAGATTGATGGAGCTTGTACTTACCGGGCTAATTGGAGATGCCTGTCTGGTCTATTTGGATGACATCATCATCGTAGGCCGTACGTTTGAGGAACACCTTCAAAACCTGGAACGCGTGCTCATGAAGATCCAGAGTGCCAACCTCAAGTTGAGTCCAAAGAAGTGCTCACTATTCAAACGGCAAGTTAGTTTTTTGGGGTATGTAGTGTCGGAAGAAGGTATCCGCACCGATCCAGAAAAAATTGCCGCTGTCAAGGAGTGGCCGGTTCCAAAAGACAAGACACAGGTTAGAGCATTTTTGGGTTTGTGCTCTTATTATCGGCGATTTGTGAAGAACTTTGCAGATATAGCCAAACCTCTGCACAAGCTAACCGAGGAGAAGCGACAATTCTGCTGGGATGAAAGTTGCGATATTGCATTCCAGGAGCTCAAGAACCGTCTGTGCAAAACACCTATTTTGGGGTACCCTGATGCGGGCAAGGAATTCATAGTTGACACAGACGCAAGTGATATAGGACTTGGCGGTGTGTTGTCTCAACGGAATGGTGATCAAGAGATTGTGATAGCGTACTTCAGCAAGTCGTTGTCAAAGCCGGAAAGGAACTATTGTGTCACAAGACGGGAACTGCTTGCTGTGGTAAAGTCCTTGCAGCATTTTAGCAAATATCTTCTAGGGCGGAAATTCCACTTACGAACTGACCATGCTGCACTCAAATGGCTATTGCAGTTCAAAATCCGGAAGGACAAGTTGCGAGATGGATGGAACTACTGCAGGAATACGACTTTGTGATCGAACATCGCAGCGGGAAATCTCATGGCAATGCAGATGCATTGTCAAGAAGACCTTGCCCTGAAGATTGCAAGCATTGTACTAGGCAAGAGGGTAAGGAAGTGGTATCTGTGAGAATGCTCAGGACAGACCAGCTCAGCAATGAGTGGAAGGACAGCCTACAACATGCACAGCAGGAAGATTCGGCCATTAAGCCGATTCTGGAATGGATGAAGGCCAGTGCTCCTAAGCCCAAGTGGAGCGACGTTTCAGCAATGAGTTCGACCACGAAAAGCTATTGGGCCCAATGGGACAGCTTGCTGATTCAGGATGGAGTCCTGTGCCGTAAATGGCAAAATGGTCGGGGAGACAGATGTCATTCGCAAATGGTTGTCCCTAAGGCTAAAGTACCGGATGTTCTACAACTGTACCATAGTAGTTCTTCAGGAGGCCACCTGGGAGTTAAACGAACTCTCCTGAAGATCCGAGAACGGTTTTACTGGGTCCACTGTCGTGACGATGTCGAGGACTGGTGCCGCAAATGTACAAGTTGTGCGGCTGTAAAGGGACCTCAAATTCGTAGTAGAGGCGCATTGAAATTGTACAATGTTGGTGCACCATGGGAGAGGATAGCCATTGACGTTGCGGGGCCGTTTCCGGAAAGTGAAAGTGGTAACAAGTATTTCATGGTTGTGATGGATTACTTCACTAAGTGGCCAGAAGTCTTCGCCATTCCAAATCAAGAAGCTTCAACAGTTGCAGATAAACTAGTTCATGAAGTCTTCTGTCGTTTTGGAGTACCCTTAGAGATTCACAGCGATCAAGGAAGGAATTTCGAGTCTCAAATATTCCAGGAAACTTGCAGAGTTATGGGTACTCATAAAACACGAACAACTTCTTACCACCCACAATCTGATGGAATGGTAGAACGATTTAATCAGACATTGGAAAGGTACCTGGCAAAAGTTGTGGAAAAACGGCAACGAGACTGGGACAGGCCGTTTTTGTTGTCATATCGAAGTGCTGTTCACGAAAGTACATCATTGACGCCAGCTTTCGCAAACTTTGGGAGAGAATTACGGCTGCCTGCAGACCTGATCACCGGAATACCACCAGATGCCCCACGCAGTATAACCGATTATGCAAATGACTTGCGGAACAAAATGAATGACATTTATGAGCACGTCAGACAGACGGGCCAGCAAACGTCTGAGAAGATGAAAACACGGTATGACCGCAAAATAAACAACAAGGGGTTTGATGAAGGTTATCTAGTGTGGTTACACAATCCAGTTCGCAGCAAAGGGAAATCTCCTAAGCTTCAAGCTAAATGGGACGGACCGTACCGGATTGTGACAAGGATCAATGACGTAACCTACCGGATACAGAAAGGTGCCAGAGGTACTCCTAAGATTGTCCATGTAGATCGACTGGCGCGTTATTATGGGGCCAATAATGCTCGGGACGAGCATGTCTTAGGAGGGGGCAGTGTTGCGCGCCACTATTAATGTCTTGTACATGGCAACACTAGTTACACTAGCGCCCCCTAGTGTCGAGTAAATGAATGTATTGCGTGCCACTATTAATGTCTTGTACATGGCAACACTATGTACACTAGCGCCCTCTAGTGTCGAGTAGCAGAACTAGGAGAGTCAAGATCCTTCCAGAAATTTCGGGACCGATATGTACTCGAACATTCTAGATGTCGCTACAGTAGAAGATTCTGGAAACTATCTGAGGCCCTATATAAGGCCGGTATAGATCACGACCGAGGCAGTATTGAATTGGCGATACAAGAGAATACTTCGAAGCGAAATAACGGTGAACTGTGTTTTATTATTAGTGTGATTTTAGATTGTAATTAGTGTTGTGTAATTAAAGTGTCAATTTTGGTAATTAAATCGGCAGTTTTTAATTGTCTCGAACCCCAAGCTCGTAACAGTATCACTAAAATCTTATTTCTGAACAATGGTAAATACAAACTCTCTTTCAAAAACTTATTCATATGGTATCCTTGTACACTTTTGTAAATACAGAAGTTTTATGACTTCTATCTAAGAGAGTGATATAAAACTAAAAAAATAAATAACAGCCATAGCACAATTTAAATCTGTATAAGTGACAGAATATCGCCATTTTGCATGCGTTGCGTGTTTATATTGTGCTAGTGAACAAAATTAATTTGTTGTCAATATGTGGAAAAAAATTTGTGCAGTTAAACGATCATGTTAAATCTAAATAAAATTGATCCAACAGTGTTCTCAACACAAAGCTTTTCATCATTTATGCGAATCTCTAAAGGCGTTTATATGTTATGTTGAAAACACTGCTATACAGCGTAAGTAATAAAAATATCCGAATATAGAACTGATTAAAAACCATTGGCTGCATGACATAATCCATAACATATATAGTACAGCTACTAAGACTATAAAACGTCAAAAAGTCACTGGTTGTAGTCGATTCCGAAAGGAAGTTCTGAACGGAAGAAATTTTCTAGTTAATCGCACAGTGGTGGACCACCAATTTATGACGTGGTGGAGCCATGTTGCAGCTATATTACTGGTATAGTTGTAGCATGAATGGGTCGATTCGACCGGGGAAGGACCACGCTCTCACAGAATACCAGCGTAAAATAGCAGCTTACCGCTGCTGTGTTTCGTATGGCGAATGTAGAGAACGGGAGACCATTTTTACTGGAACCGAGGCAATCCATCTTAGTCCTTACGGGTGACGACGCATCTGCATTTTGATTTGTAATCGAGGATAGTTGTGGATAGACATCTAGCCCATAGACATGGGCTACTGCAGCCACTTACCATCAGGTGGACTGTATGCTAGTTTGTCACCCTTATCCTATAATAAAAAAATCATCCAGATGGTATCCATATCCATATTGTCGTGACACATGATGGTGAAATTTAGCGGCTGAAATAAGTCCGAGCAATTCCTCTGAGCACTCTCTTTCATTTTGTCATCGACATTGACACTTTTGGACTTTTACATACTATAATACAAACAAAAGTAAGTAAATATGATATATTCTACATAAAACTTATTTAAATGTGTTGTGTTCGCGTAAATAGAAGAAATCATTATGATATAATCTTTTACATAGTCTCATAATAAAACAATGTATAAAACTGGTTTCTGATGACGTTTGTGTTGTTAGCCTTTTGGTTTTTACGGAGTCATTGAACTCAGGGCTAAAAAAGGTGAATTTTTATTACACTGCATCATTACTTGCGTAACGATGATTCCCAGGACAGTTAACAGTACACGTGGATGAGTTATATAATGGCCGATAGAACTGGCGGTAGCGGACCCTGGCTTTGACGGCTAACTCGTACCGTTTGATGTTCTGGGCGGTGAGAACCGCCCAGGGACGGAGACGCGGATGTACGGTGTTTACGCGGTGTGGAGGGGTGTGCAGCGCGCCCGCCCGCGGGCTCGCTGCGTCCCATCCGTTGTTGTCCTAACTATGTTTGTGGCACTAGGTGAGTCTGTAGTGTTTATGTGTGAATGGCCGACGACATCTCTGTCTTCGGTTTCTAGCGGAACGGGGGGAGTAGAATGTTACGGGACCTCCTGAGGCTTTCCGTAACATTTGGAGTCGGAGCGTATGTGGCTGCCTTTACTACTAGCGGGTTGGGATGTGTCCCGGCCCTCTCGAAATAGCGCCGAAACATTTACTTGAAATACTCAGAAAATGTCGAAAGTTGACAGTCTCTATGTTCAGTTTCGCTGGTACCACCGAGCTCCGGGGGCGAAGCGAATGAACGACTTGTACTTATATTATTTAATACATTTTAAATATTTTAAGCAGCGTTTTTATTAAACTTAAAGATTTTTAAAGATAATAATTTACGGTTGTATGGTGTGTGGCTTACCTAATTATAATATTCAACATTCGAAATGAATATATTTGAACATTATGCTTATTAATGCATTTTAATTGTTTAAAATATAACTGCTATGATATTTTTAATGTCTTTATATTAAATATAATTATTATTTATTAATAATAATAACGAGATGGAGTGACGACCTGGTAAGACATGTAGGAAGTCGATGGATGCAGGTGGCTCAGGACCGTGCTTTGTGGCATCCCTTGGGGGAGGCATATGTTCAGCAGTGGACTTGTGAATGGCTGTAATGATGATGATGATGATGATGAATAATAATAATGAGCCGTCTCACAATGAATAGAGGAAATACTAGCGATCACATTATTATACACATCAATCAAAAAAAAATATTGTGATCTCACTTTGAAATTAACGTGCCATTTTCGTTTACCTTCATCCTTTTGTAAATTTTAAGTATTTGACTGCTTTTTGCACACGTTAACCGCACATATTTGCATTTTTCAAAGAGCAGCTACACTTCGGCGGAAACGATTCTTGTCATGATAAAATCCTTAAATCCATATAAATCCGTAAGCAGTTTTTAAAAACGCACCAGATTTTTAAATCCAATACCTTCACCGAGGGGAATAATCATGCGATTCGAGTCCATTGGGTTAAATGAGCTAAGTCCGAGATCGTCGGTAATGAGTTGGTGCTTGCCGTGGAAGCATGGTGACGGCTCCGTGGCGCAGTGGCTTAGCATGAGTTGCTGCGCTGGGGGGCGCGGGTTCGAACCCCGCACGGAACAAGTATTTGTGTGGCCTACAAATAATTGTTCCGGGCCTGGATGTTTGTCCTTGTGAAATTTGTGTTTGTAAACTGCCTCCACGATATAGGAGAAAATCCTAGTGTGGGGGTAACGTTTAATTTAAAAAAAAAATGGTGGGTGTTACTCTCTAAGTGCCCTCACCAAGCATAATCGCGAAGTATGCAGCTCCCATAATTACTTTCAGATGGGATTGGATGACTTATGTCACACACGTGATAATGAACTTAGCCAACAAATGGCAAGACCCGGCCGTTCAGAGCATTTAACCCGAAGACCATATGAAATGAGAAGGAGTTCTACGGGAGGTTCTACCAAATTCTACACGAGCGTTTTGTTAATACAATTGTTTTCCTTCAATGGCTACGTTTCGGTAAACTCTTTGGGGAAACCGAGTGTTTTGTCTCTGCAATACAAGATAAGGTTATTAAGACTAACAATTATAGCAGACACATCCTAAAGGATGACAATGTCGACATTTGTCAAAATTATAGCCATTACAGCGGGTCATTTTGGTATGTCCTCTTCGGTTATTCGGCGCTTTTTAACTCTGAGGATTTGCACAGGCACAACCTAGTAGTTAGGATCCTACAATAGGAGCTCGATTTGAAATAAGGTACAGTGAATTGGATACTGCTTTATTAACACAAGAACTTGCTGAAAGCCGTGCTCGAAAATGACTGCACCATGCTCTACTGGGACCGGGCCGTCATCACAGACAGAATTAATTTTGCAATTAAACCTGATACGTTTTGGTGATCCGGGCACATTCAAGGATATTTTTGGTCGATATAAACATTCCGTATGCCGAGAACCTCGGGAAAGACAAACTCATAAATAGATAAGGAAACAAAATATCTGTACCTGGTCCATGAGGTGATCGATATGTGGGATGGTACGTTGACTAAAATTTTTTGTAAAAGTAGTCGTTTCTACAAAGATCAATCACGCTCATGCTTTTGGATCATCTGAGGCGACGGGGAACTACGTGACGTACCGCTCCGGACTTAAATGTGAAAGGCGCTTCTTCTCGATACAGCTCGCATCATTCGACAGTTTCTTTCCGACAGTTTCCACTGCTGAACAACCAAACCAAACCCAGAATAATAAAAATAAAATAACAAAATTATATTTTATTGCATTTATTGTAATATATTTTATTCCATAGTTTTTATGTTTATGGTGTATTATATTTATTTGTTTTTATGCATCCTCAACAGACGAGAAACCAATAACAATATCCACATAGTAATAACAATACACTGCTTGATATATTATTATCAAAGAATATTCAAGATATTTCCGATACAATTATCATATTTATTTAATACTTTTATACACTTATATACTTATATATAACTTTTATACTTTAATACTTTAATTTTAATAGCTCGTAATTAAAATAATTCTGTAATTTAAATTAATTCTGTAATGTAACTTAAAATAATTCGGATATAATTCGAGAATTCGATATGATCTGTGGTAGGGATTGACATAAATATTGCAAAAATAATTGATTTTCAATATTTTTTTTCTCAAAAAGTACGTGTCTCCGAATGTTGAAACATTGTGTGTGTGCTTATAATAATGTAACCTTTCTTTAAAAATCAACCCGCAACTTGACGGACGTCAATAGAAATCTAAGCTTGAGAAAGTTCTATATTTGACGCGTTTGTTTTTAATGTAAGTTCACCGATTTCTCGAAAACAGATGAATCAAATAATCGTTCTTTTATTACTAAGGTTTATGCATCAATGGTGGTGCCGTCAAAAATTTAAAAAAATCACCCCTTACGGTGGAGAAATAGGGAATAAAGTTTTTAATATACTCGTAAAATAGTTATTTTGCCGTATCTTTCTTTATTTAAGCTTATAAAATTAATAGGCGTATGTGTAGTATGATTAAAAAATCAACCCCAGTGGGCTACTTCTATTTTATGTGGCCTAATTAATTACAATCTTATTAGTCTGAGGTGTCTATGACCTTGTTTTATTATATTTATTATACGTGAAACAATGAAAATTCATAGAATCAAATGATACAGAAGTTATACAACTTCAAAATAAATTCTAAACATAGCGTTTACATTCTGCTAAAACATAATAAATATTTTATTTATCAAATAAATATGATAATTGTATCGGAAATATCTTGAATACTGGCAAGGACATTCATGTATCTGAAGAGATGATCTTTAATGCTCTGCGCCAGATGAAACTAGGAAAGGCGATAGGATATGACAATATAAGCGTGGAACATCTTTGGTTTGGAGGACCATGGGTAATTGCGTTCCTATCTGTATTTTTCAATGCTTGTATAAAGCATGCTTACTTACCGGTAGAAATGCTAAAAACGGTAATAAGTCCTGTTCTTAAATGTAAATTGAGTAATTTGTCCGACAGTGGTAAATATAAATATATAAATAATTATAGACCGATATCCATAGCTACAACTTGTGCTAATCTGTTTGACACCATATTATTAGGCGTTATTTGCAAATATATACAAATAAGCGATGCTCAATTTGGATTTAAAAAAGATAGTTCAACGGATGCGGCGATTTTTACTTTAAAGCAAACCGTTAGTTATTATAATAAGCGGAAAACAAATATTTATGCATGTTTCTTGGACTTAAGTAAGGCTTTTGACAGAGTCAATTATGATACACTTTGGAGGAAGTTACGTGATGCGGGAGTGCCGTCATTATGTATTAACATATTGATCGCATGGTATAGTAGGCAAATTAATGTAGTAAAGTGGTGTGATACATACTCTGAGGAATTTCTCCTACAATGCGGGGTGAGGCAGGGAGGGCTAACATCGCCTATGCTTTTTAATCTGTATGTTAATCAGCTGATCGAGGAGCTTAGAAGCACCAGACTGGGTTGCCACATTGGTTCTGAATGCTTTAATTACTTGAGTTATGCTGATGATATGGTGCTGCTGAGTCCCTCGATTGGTGCGCTGCGTGCACTACTCCAGATATGTGAGAAATATGCAATGGATCATAACCTATTGTACAACACCAACAAGTCTGTTTGTTTGCTTTTTAAGAGTGGTAGGGTTCAACCTCATATCCCCCCATTGTATTTGTGTAATTCACAATTGGAGTGGGTAACGACGTTTAAATACCTGGGTCAAATTGTTACTCAGGATCTGTGCGATGGTTCCGATATGGACCGCGAGCGTCATTCCTTGTCAGTGCGTGCCAACATGATAGCTAGACACTTTCAAAGGTGTTCTTATACCTCAAAGCTGGCGTTGTTTTCAGCTTACTGTCAGTCACTTTACACTCCTCAGTTGTGGACGAATTACTCTAAAGAGGAATATCGCACGCTGAAGGTGCAGTATAATGATTCGTTCCGCGTTTTGTTCCGTTAGCCACGATACTGTAGCGCGTCTCAGATGTTCGCAGAGGCCCGTGTCGTTGGTTTGGATGCGTTGATCCGTCACCGTATCGCGCGATTTAGAAGTTTTGTTTTTGGGTCGCAGAATAATGTCATCAAAATTATTTGTAATATGTATGCATGTTGTGAAATTTTTAGTAGATGGTCAATTTTATTAAAATGTAATTAATAAAATGTAATAATATCATTGATTAATCAATAATTATAATTAAAATTTAAGGTATAGTTTAAAAAAATTTATTTTAATTTTGTAATGGATCTGTGTTGTCTGTATCAAATAAATTATTATTATTATTTTGGTGCATCTATATAGTTTACTCATCTCGTTGGGCTGTATAAATATATAGTTGTAAATGAAAATGATAAACATACATAAATATCAACAAAATAAAATAAATGCGTAAAAAATACATAAATAAATAAAAACCCAACCAGATGGAAGCCCTCGGCAGGGGAGACCAAACGGCCGAGGGTTAGGGGGAAAGGGAAAGAAACCGGCGGACGATGCGGGCGGTATCGAGGAGCACCGCCTTCTGCATTTGAGCTTGGAGCGGTCCGTCACGGAGTCCCAGTCGCCTCAGATGACCCGAGAGGCTGACTGGAATTAACCCGTTCGCAGAAACGACTACAGGTATAATTTCGGCCGGCAGTCCACCCCACATGTCGGTCACCTCGTGAGCCAGGTCCAGATATTTTGTTCGCTTATCTGTTTCGGCTTTCACGAGGTTCTCGTCATACGGAATGGTAATGTCGACCAAAAATATCCTTGACTGTGCCCGGTCCATCAGCACTATATCAGGCTTATTCGCAAGAAAGGTCCTGTCTGTGATGATGGCCCGGTCCCAGTAGAGCCTGGCGCGGTCATTTTCGAGCACGGCTTCCGGCATGTACTTATAATAAGGCAGTTTCCGATCCACGAGACCGTATTTCAGAGCGAGCTCCTGGTGTAGAATCCTGGCTACTAGGTTGTGCCTATGCAAGTACTCAGAGTTAGAAAGCGCCGAACAAACGGAGATGACATGCCTAAGTGATTCACCAGGATGGCGACAAGCTCGACAAATGTCGACGGTGCCATCCCTTAGGATGTATCTCCGATAGTTGTTGGTCTTAATAACCTGATCCTGTATTGCACAGACAAAACCCTCGGTATCCCCGAAGATGTCACCAAAACGTAGCCAGTGGAGGGAGGCAACTGTATCTACGAAAGGCTCATGTAGAGCCTTGTAGAAACTCCCGTGGAGCTCCTTCTCCTTCCATACGGTCTCCCGGTCGGAAATGCTCTGTACTGCCGCGTCTTGCCATTGCTCGTTGGCTAAGGATAGAGGGGTAAGTCCTTTATCACAAAAAATAACGTCCCTATAGAATGGATCATCCGCTCTCGACAGAAAATAATTACGGAGGCTGCACACTTCGCGATTATGCAGGGTAAGCGCGCTTAAAAAGCCGCGCCCACCATGCTTCCGCGGCAAGTACAGCCTCATTACCGACGATCTCGGATGATGCACTCTGTGGGACGTCATTATAGTGCGGACTTTTCTGTTCAGAGAAGAACAAGAGAACAACTGATTGCTAAGCCACTGCGCCACGGAGCCGTCGATAATAACTTAAATCAATAGAATTTCAGGAGTCACAACGCAATTTTCATGTTCCTAACGTGTAACTAACGTACATCTTCTTTAAGGCTTTAACTAGCCTGAATGACCTTGACGAAACGGCGATCGCAGAGATTTTAGCCGATGTCAACACCGTCTAGCAACTACGTTCTGTATTACTTACAAAAGTGCAAAGATTAATAGACTGTAGAGATGACAATTATATAAGTGACATACTGCCTGTTATGCTTGCGCATCACTGAGAATTATGTCGCGGTTACGCATCTTCAATTACATTGCACGGTGTGGTGCTGTAGCTTTGTCCGGTAGGCATCACGAGCTATCAAGTGTTCAAGTTTCAAGTACGTAACAAATTTTATTATATATGTTAAATCGTATTTATTTGTGTCGTATTAAAAATATGTCGTCAAAGCGTTCGCTGTAAATTTTCCCGGGTTTGATCCCCGATAGCACGAATGAAATTCGTAATTGCAATTTTCGTCAACACGCATTGGGGAAGCACGGCGGGCATTTCCTTGCCCTAAAACCCTCTCAGAAATAAAAAAAGAGCCCTGTGCCCAGTAGAGGGATTTGTATAGCCTATTACTTCACTTTGTAGCAATATTTATATTCGTTTCAGATATAGAAAGGTACTATATGTTGACAAAAATATCACGTGGAGGCGACGAAAACGGAAAACATCTTTGTACCTAGATAAAACGTTCGAAAGATTGTCAGTCATGTCATACGCCACATTTACTATAGAGCGTAGAACATTGCAGATAGGACAAAATAAAAAATAATCCAATATATTATGGGAACTATTTATTAATAATATATACATTTATAGGTATTTATAATAAAAATAAT
Source organism: Parnassius mnemosyne (assembly GCA_963668995.1). Lineage (NCBI taxonomy): Eukaryota > Metazoa > Arthropoda > Insecta > Lepidoptera > Papilionidae > Parnassius > Parnassius mnemosyne. Next base: position 64,082,165 of record CAVLGL010000115.1, on the reverse strand, counting down.
GAACAAGCTGCAAGGTTCAACTAATAATGTTTTTTTGTAAACACAATCGTAAAATTCCTGTTTTAATTTTTACCAATGGTTAATTAATGAAACGTAGTCAAGATCACTTCATATAAAATATATTTCATTAAAATTGACACGTGACCTATTTGGCCTTCTACTTACAACTCGGCGGAAATTTGAAAAGAAGATTTTGTCTTTTCACACAAGTATTGTTTACAATTGGCGTGGTTTCTAAAAGCGTGATTAAGTGTCAGCGGTATATAATCAATTAAATACTGAACTTTTTTGAAATTTATTTTTTTGTTTATTTTTGTTATATCTTCTTAAAAACTGACGCCATCTCACTATTTTATTATTTGGTTTTTTTTTGTAATGCATAAGGATAAGTTCGACTAAGTTAGATTAACTTGGATAAGTTTATATTTTTTTTAATTTTATCACAAAATTTCCGCAATAAATTATTACCTTTTCTACAGTGATTCTCTCCTCTTAGTTTCGGCGTGACTGTAGGATGTTATAGTGAGTCACAGTCAGACATACATATATACATTTTTTGATTTTAATATTTATGTTTTTTGAATTTTGATTGATTTTTTGAAACCTGGTAAAATTATTTTTTCCATACCAATTGATGGGCCTGAGTATAATGCCAGTTATGCTCTTTGGCTGAAGTTATTTTTTATTTTATGCTCAATTGCAGACAAAACAATATTGATTGTGCATTTCTAAAACAAAATTTTACCTCTTCTCCTTCTAATAATAGCTCCTTCACCTAACACGGCGGAATAGTTATTATCATATATAAGACCATTTGCGAAAACAGTTTTTGTTAACAGTTATGAGTGTAACATTTTATCAGCTGCTTTGTTTATAGTGCCTTGAGCAACACTGCCGGTTTCTGTACAGAAAATGATGCTGGATTTGCAAATATGGATGGACGCTACCATTGAATATAATACCCGCTATGTTACACTTAGTTACATAGAAACTTAAATTATCATTTGCATAAAATTCTAAAAAGCATTTTTTACACAAGAAAGTAAACTTTTAGATTAGTCCATTTTGTTTTTCACTAATTAAGTAAAAAGTAAAACAAACCAATAGGGCCGTGAATTAAAATTTCTTGCAACTTATTATAGAAAAGCATGACCTTATCATAATATAAAAGTCAATCATTTAGCCATGTGATAAAACTTTTAAGTGTGTCAGTCAAATATTAATGATGATATTCGGGTCATTATGCTGGAAATAGTCTTTTAAATATTTTGTAGTACAATTGATAATCTTCAGTATGATTGACCATGTATATGACTTTTATAAGTCTATGTTATTTTTGATGAAAATTATTATTACAGATAAAAGCCCTTTAACATTTATTTTAGTCTCGAATTAAATTAGTCAAAATGAAAATAATAATATTGGCTCTTTATAACTGATCTTTAAATGTAAAATACTGACTTGAAATTATATAATTATTGGCATTTTTTTAATTCATTGAACTTTTTTAAGATTTTGTTGAAACTCTACTGGTAAAAAAAACAAATATATATGTTATAGTTCTTGATGAAAATAATGTATGCGCGTTACATCGCATCCCATCAAGAACTTCTAATATAATTCTTGATGTAAAGCTAAGACGTGATAATAACTGTAAACAATAGAATAACAAAATAATGAAAACATTTACATTTACATAAAAAAACATTTACAAAAATACTTGCTTTATAACCTAATGAATATTATTTGACCGTAATAAAATAAAACAAGGTAGTCTTGGGCATGAAAGTAAAAAAAAAAAAAATTCGATTATTTTTGAAAACGGTTCTTGATATAGAAAGGTAAATAAATTATTTAACCTATAAAATAAAATCACTTTATTACAAATCAAAATAGCCCAATAGCTTTATTAACATGAGACATAATTGTACGAGTGCCTTTTTGAATTTGAATTGAGTGAATTTTTTTTTTAATAGAATAAGGGTGACAAACGAGCACTCAGTCCACCTGATGGTAAGTGGTTGCTACGGCCCATACACATCTACATCTATTCTCGATTACGTATCAAAATGTAGATGCGTTGTCACCCGTGAGGACTAAGATGTAATGCCTCGTTTCCAGTAAAGAGGTTCTCCGGTCTCTACACTCACCATACGAAACACAGCAGGGTTAAACTGCTATTTTACATGTTATTCCGTGATAGCGTGGCCCTTCCCCGGTCGAGTCGACCCATTCGTGCTACAAATATACCTACTACTAATATAGCTGCAGCATGGCTCTACCACGTAAAAAAAATTGACGTTGAAAATTTAAGTATTTTTAGAAGCAACTTTGCAATTATTTTCTATTGAGTTAATTTTTGTGGAATCGTGTTTTGCAAACCGCCACCTGAAATACGTACAATTTTTTTCGATAATGACGTGAAATTACAAAACGATCCCCATGCATTTCAATGTGGCTATATTCAGCCTCTTAATTTGAACATACCTCTGGATTTAGAAATTTTAAAAGTTTTCATGCGTAGATAATGGAAGATATAATATTATATCATTACTGTCCCGTGTGAGGCAACCTTTATACTTATATACATATTCTCATCATATTTTTATGGTCGGTTAGAAAAATTATATCTAAATGCAAACTTTCACAGGGTACATTTTTTTTTACTATTTTTACTCAGCAAGTAGTAAAGCAACTACAATCCCATCGGTAAGTCGTTGTGTAGCCTAAGATGGTGAATTGCACTGACTTAACAAAAACCTATTCACTCTAGCCTAATAGTACTAGGTAAGTATTATTTGCGACATATTTGTGTGTGTGTGTGTGTGTGTGTGTGTGTGTGTGTGTGTGTGTGTGTGTGTGTGTGTGTGTGTGTGTGTGAGTGCGTGTGTGCGTGTGTGTGTGTGTGTGTGTGAATGTTTGTGTGGATGTGTGAAGAAAAGCGTATGAGAATATTTACCATTTAACATTTTTTAACATTTAATAATTTTAACATTTTTTAGATGATAGTTTGTCTAACATAAAAAAAAAACATAAACCCAAGAATGTCTTTATATAGGTATTTATACTTAAGGAAACACCATTTTTTTATTTATTTAAATTGTTTGATTTAATTTGATAACAGTGTACCTAAATGTAAGTATCTTTACCTATATTTCCCTCCCCAATAATATTTTATAAAGTCATACTTATATAAACAGCGTTTTATTGTAATACATAATTAAAAAATTCAGTATCAACTAATTAATAAAAATATGCAACAATAAAATTACATAGGTATTAAAAACTATCGAAATCTAAGTAACGAGAGCATGTTCGTCGTTCCACATCTAAATTATATAAAAATGCATTTTTCAATTTCACTAATCAACGTCGCCGCAAAAATTTCTTCTTCTTTGGGCACTTTAAAAATTCATTTATTTAGAAAATAATATTTACAGTTACCAGTATACAGATATTAACTAAATTAAGTATTTCTAGTCATAAAAATATTTATAATTGAGTATAAATTTTAAAAAACTAATATATATTTGAACGAAGTCGCTCCAACACCGACGTGCGGTCCACCCTCGACGATGTCTGAAAACGGAATGTGACAGAGCTTACATGGCGACGGAGCATGTGCGCTCGCGTAAATATATTCAATTTCAGGGAAAAATGATATATTCTCTTATAAAACGGGTAATAAAAATAAAACTCTCAATTAAAAATTTTAATATTTTTAAGACTTTTTTAGTGTAAGAACTATTTAAAAAGCTTGTGCCGTTTTGGAGAAATTTTGCAAAATATGACTATGATAGGTACTCTTTGGGGATTTTTTTTCTAATAAGGGGTTGACAAAAATACAATTTTGTTAAATTAAAAACATTTACCAAATCTTCTTCTGTTACCTTGTATTTTTTCTTTGTGGATTAAATGAACAGTTATTGAGATTTTTTTACTTAAATATCCTAGATTTAGGCATTTCAACCACTGTTAAGGCCTTAATATGGAATTTAGACGTACTTAAGATATATCTGCGTTGTGCTGGTGTTAAAGATAGCATTTTTTTTTATAGAATAATGGTGACAAATGAGCACATATTTCACCTAGTAAGGTAAGTCGATTCGTATTAATAATAATGTCATCATGTCAAAATGCCACCTAGCAGCTTTGGACTCAATGGAAAAGCGCGTTAAGAGGCTTATTGGTCACCCGAATTTGGTTAAAACCAATCATACCGGCCTCGAACACAGACGCGAGGTAGCCAGCCTTTTGTTTTTCTACAGGATGCATTTCGTAATTGCATAATGCATAATTTAATTCCTCCCCTCCCTTCCACCACAGACAACCAGACGTTCGGCCAGTCTCCAACCTTTTGTTGTTGACTTACCATGCATTCGAACCAAGCGGTTTGCTACGTCGTTCATTATGCGTACAGCAAAAAAGTGGAATAAGTTGCCAGCATCTGTCTTTCTATCCGACTACAGTATGGGTGTCTTCAAGGCAAGAGTGAATAGGCTTTTGTTAAGTCAGTGTGCTTCCTCATCTTAGGCTACGTCACCACTTACCATCAGGTGCGATTGTAGATAAGCGCTAGCCATATAGAATATATATATATATATATGTGTATATTTATAATTTTGAACAACACCGTTTCTATTTTATTACTGTACAAGAAAGCATTAAGGCAATTGAAAAATAAATTTAAGAATATCAATTTTAAGCTACCTATGTACTTTAACTATATACATACATTGAGATTCATGAAGCTCTTTAGCCTATTCTTTCCCTTGCAAAATGAACTAGAAGATTTTGTCAAGTATGTTAGCGATGAGGTCAAGTGGATGATCTATAATCTGTCTTCTAAAGGTATTTAACTTAAAAGCTTCAGATCTTATTTAGTTTTGAATTAGGACTCTCGTAAATAGTGGTAGCTCAGGGGCTGGTAGCTAGCGTTTTATTTTCATTAGAGCCTTTCAAACGTTCACTGAACCGAAGCTTCAACCATAGATTGCCTCACACGGAAAATATTTGATATTAATATAACGCTTGACAGGTGTTTGGCCGTGGAAGTGACTCAAAACTGTGCTTTGTGGCATTTCTTGGGGAGTCCTATTTTCAGTAGTAGCCTTGTGATAGTAAGTGCTTACTGCAACCCATGTACACTTGTAGTCATCTGTAAACAACAAAAGCTACAGGTGCATTATCATTTGTGAGATCTAAGATGAAATGCCATATAAATTGTAATTAACAGACTTGGCATTGGCAGAATTATATTAAGAGAAGCCGTAAAGTAAAGTAGAAGAAGAACTTGTTATTATACTGGCTCTCTATGTCTTTAAGACCATGACCACAGAAGTGCATTAAAGTGCGGTAAAGATATAAGAAATTGAACTTTTAGGCAGAGAAAGAAAACTATCACTTAGTAAAAGTATTGTAAAAGTATTCGAACCGAAGACTTATACTATAGTAATCAGATATTCTCAACTCATAGCACTATAAGAAGAAAGATACGAAAAAAAAAGGATTTCTGTTTTTAAGAATGGATTACAAATTAAAATAACGAAGTTTTAATTAATATCGACGCAATCGTGCAAATCTACTCATTAATTTTAATAGGCACGGGATACACGACACACGTTCATTAAAACAAGTCAATTGAGCAATGTGAACTTACCAATTAAGCCTAAACTTAAATCAATTCAAATGTTTGCTATGATTACTGAGTTTATTACACGCACACGTACGTGACTAATTTCATCAGTGTAAACTGATTTTTCGTATCTTAATTTAGTAACAATACCTACCTACTTTTAGACGTGGTAGAGCCATGCTGCAGCTATATTAGTAGTATAGTTGTAGCACTGCTAGGGTCGGCTCAACCGGGGAAGAACCACACTCTCACAGAATACCAGCGAAAATAGCAGCCTAACATTGCTGTGTTTCGTATGGTGAGTGTAGAGAACCGGAGACCCTTTTTACTCGAAAAGAGGCATTCCATCTTAGTCATCACAGGTGACAACGCATCTGCATTTTGATTCGTAAACGAGGATAGATGTAGATGTCTATGGGCCACAGCAACCACTTACCTTCAGGTGAACTGTGTGCTCGTTTGTCACCCTATCTTATAAAAAAACCTTTAACGCTAAATATTACTGTTTCTGATGATAAGCTGCTTGCTGCACGCTTCTTGGTGCTTCTATTCTGTGATAATGTAGTCTTGGAGAAGAATATATGGATTCGTCTTCCAGATTTTTGTCGTCAAGATAATATTAAAATTCGTCTTCGTTTTTAGGAACAATAATTACGAGTAAATTTATTTCTAGTCGATTCAGAGCCTTTGAATACAGCTGTATTTATGTTAATCATTTTCCACAGACAACAGGTTTCTCGTAAACCGGGAAGTTGGCTCAGGTTGTTTATCTAAGAACGCGTAGATAGAATATTTATGTAACGAAGAATAGTAGTAAACAGGATAATAGCATTATCCTTCAAATAAATTGGTTTAATTTTTCTGCTTAATAAATAATGTATCTGTTTTAACATTCGTATTCGTTTTGGTATTTTTTATTTTAGTAATATTAGACTTGACTGAATTTCTGCAGTATCTTCCTGAAAATTCAAAAAATAAATGCGGTTGCCAACCCACCTGCCAATCCTGACTACTATGGTAATCTATGGGGAGGCCTGGATTCAGTTTTTAAATTTTGATGGACTATAATGAGAAAATGAATGAAATTTGCAAAATTTAATGATTTAAATAACAATTTTCTTAATTATAATGTTTAGTCGAGAATAAGTATGAAATTCATAAATAGACATCAGAATTTGTCGTACATTTTTAGCATTATAAGGAGGGGAGTGAAACATTAGAATTCGTACAATTCATAAGATTCCTTACCACAGATTTAGAGAAAAAATGTCATGGCATGGCTATCTTGTTTATTTTCAAGGCAGGTAAAATAAAGTGAACAAAATAAAAAACATGATTTTTCTAGTTAAATTTTTACCAGATATAATACTAGTAATTATTTTCTAGATAATATGAATAGTTAGTATGTAGATGTATTGAATTAACTTAATAATTTGTATGTTTGTAAACCCAGATGTGATCACAGTATCATCTCTAGTTTAAGCTCTGATGAAGGTTTAATTCTACATGGTATTGTTTCCTTTCGAATAAATGTTGCTCTTAGTACTTTTTATAGGATCTATACATTAGTGATACGTAAATACTATGTTTTACAAAAATATAGATCTTTATGTACTTAATCTAAAAAAATGTCCGAGATACCACATGCCTGTTTAAGTCATAAGCCACAATAAGGTATTTTGTGAAAAAAAATTATTGAAAATTAAAAAGTGATTTATGAGCGTTACATATATCCTTACCAACGAATATTACTTCACCGTCAAGTTGAGTTTATGAAGATAAACTTTGCTCTATTGTGGAAAGTCAGAATGTATCCAAAAATGCACGTATGGCAATTCACAGTGCTGTGTTAGTATCTACTTTAATGTATAGTAGTGAAAGTTCGGTGTGACAAAAGAAGCACGAGAGTAGAATAAATGCTGTAGAAATGCGGTCATTAAGGAGTATGTTAGGGCTGAATCTTATTGACAGGGTAAGAAATTGTGTGACAAGAGAAGAGTGTGATTTGCAAGATGATGTTGTGACCAGTATTAAGAAAGGAATGATATATAATAAACAGCGGCTATGGGAATTCTAGAAGAATATTGTTGCATCTTATGTATGGTGGTATAAACAATCCGTTTACTACAGATGTAAAAAATTACTTTTTATAAAATTTAAAAGGTTATTAAAAAGTTTATTTAACTAAAATTTATTATATAAAAGTTTTTTAAACAAAAAATAAAAATGATATTTTCTGAAATTGGCGCTAAGATATGTAGTATAAGATTCCAAGCCCAAATTATCAATAAAAAATCTTAATTTTATTAGTGAGTGGACTGAGAAATATTAGTTAGAGCTATTAATATTTCTTAGTCTTCTTACTTAACGATTGGAATGCCGAAAAATAGTAACATTGAAAATTTTATCCTTTTATTTTTACATCTTTCAGGTTATATTATTCTCAAGATTTTTATGGGACTACCTTGAGCATAGCTTATTTAATAAATAAAGAAAACTTACAATCGGTTCAAAACGTTACATACATACGTACAAAAAAGAACATAATATCGTCTGTTAGGTAAGTAATAGTAGTTTAGTGTATTTGCTAAAGGACAGTCGAATTGAGAACCTCCTCCTTTTTTGAAGTCGGCTAAATAACCTAACTGGTGATGGCAAGTTAATTTAGAGAAAGTAAAAGAGTATTGCGTTAAACAATCAATCAATATACGTATCATTTTATTGCTTTAAAATCCATTTCTTCCACACAACGTGGTAAAAAGAAACTACATATTATGATTATAGCACGAATGGGCCGGCTCAACCGGGGAAGGTCCACGCTCTCACATAATACCTGCGTAAAATAGCATTATAGTGCTGCTGTGTTTTGTAAGTGTAAAGAACCAGATGTAACAACTCTCCTGAATTTTGATTGTTAATCAAGGATAGATGTAGATGTCTATGGGCCACAGCATCCACTTACCATCTGTGTGCCTTGTGTCTTTTAAATAATATCGAAAATACAATATATTAGCAGTCAATAATAATTAGGAAAGATACAAGAAAAAATGGGCAGTTCAATTTCGTGTAATTTTTTGAAAAAAAAAATAAGGGACTTAGTACTTCTTTTATGTAAAATTTAATATTAGGGTTCCGTACCTCAAAAGGAAAAAACGGAACCCTTATAGGATCACTTTGTTGTCCGTCTGTCTGTCTGTCTGTCAAGACCCTTTTTCTCAGGAACGCGTAAAGGTATCAAGCTGAAATTCATATCAAATACTCAAGACTACTGCCGCTTGGAGCTGTGAAAAAATCAAACTTTTAAGCCAACGCTATCAAAAGATACAGCCGTTTATGCCGCAAATTTTCGACATTCGCAAGGGAATGAAAACCTACAGGGTACTTCCCGTGAACTTAGAATCTTAAAATTTTGTACGAAGCAACGTATTATAGCACACATAAAGGAAAAATTGCGAAAGGCATAAATTTTTAGTTACATCACATAATAAAAATATTTTTAATTATTTTAAACTTATATACCTACGGATTTGTTCGAAACCCTCGGTGCGCGAGTCCGACTCGCACTTGAACGGTTTTTTTTACTTCTTATTGGATTCGTGATTTATATCAATTATGTAGACTTCTATAAGCATAAACCTGTAACGGAAAATGATTTTTTAAAGAAAGATGCTTAATGTACTGGAGTGCGAAGAGAATGATTTGGAATGAATTTAGTGGAACGCAGATGTTAATTGTTGGAGACGGAAATAAACTCAAAGCGGTATTTTAGGTAAAGAGTAATTGAAGGATTTGACAATTTCTACAAAAGCATATCGGTATCCGCTTGAGATGCTTACAGAATTCTTAAAAGTGATTTTTTTATTGTTTTATCGATTCTAACTCTCTGTTATTTTATGACACTTAGTATCCGAACTTAGTAAATTGTCTTCATGTGAAACTTAGGACGTCTCCCACAGCATAGAAGATTACGAATATTTCCTACGACCATAACAACAGAAGTTTTTAAACGTCTGACATAAACCTTTACATATACTTTCAAATCGACCGTCTTGGAGTAAAGATTACTGAGCGCTATATATCTGGAATATCCAATGGCCTGTATGCGGATGACTGGTTGAAGTATTATAGAGGTTCACTATGTCTAACAGAGCGTGTAATCGTGTTATGGAAGGTGTCACGTGTGAATTAGTTTACTCACGTGAAATAGAAATTCCGTGAATAAGTATTGATAATGATTTTGTATTGAAACACTTACAAAGCTGTTCTATTTTAAGATGCAATAATTGCTACAAATATACCATGTGGTAGTGGCGTAAGAGAATCTGTCATCACATTTCATCTCGTGGGCATAGTAAGAGATAGCTGTATAAAACTATCTCGTTTATTTTAATAAATAGCTTTTTATTGAACTTATTTTTACTTATTTTAATTCCTAATTAAACGCGATAAAATCCGTAACGTTAGTTTTACAATGCGTTTAATTTTTTTTAATTCTTGACGGCTTGAGTACTTCACAGCACCAATGATCACGGAGGGGATTGAGGTGTTTGCATTTCTGATGTCTTAGTTACCTATACTTATAAATATATTTTCAATTTTTTTTTAATTTTTGGTCCAATCAACGTATATCGTCCGACGCTTAAATAGGACCTTTGTTAACTATGAGATCAGGACATCAAATACCTCATTTCCCTCCGTGACCATGGGTGCTGTAATGTGCACGAAACTTCGGGAATTTAAAAAAGTTAAACGCGATAAATCCGTAACATTTGTATTTTTCCATAAGAATCATCATCTCGTTTACGTCAGTCGTGGAAAACTCAGACTGGCGGAGAGTAAAGTAAGCTAAAGCTAGCTAACTAAAAAATACACTTCCATTCCAGGCTTTATTAAAAACGTTACTCCCGGGAATGTAGCTTCGAAGACGGCCAATGAAAGCCACCACTAAGCGGGCGTGCAACGCTCGCTGACATTTAAAATAGTTTACGGAAATGCAACTGTCCGTTGCTTTTCTAGGATTTTGACCTTACTATTTTTGTCCTGATACATAATTTTCAATATTTTTAAAAATTTTTTACAGTGTTTGATTCAATTCTCGTAATACGGGAGAAAAGGTACTAAAAAAATGAATTTCCCATTTGTTTCGGTTTTTTTAAATACTTTTTTAACAAATTGCGTGGAAAGCAATTATTGCTAAATTTACTATTTTTTTGCTCTCTTATTTTATTATCGGAGTGATTGCATTGGCTGCGAGTGCATGACACTGATTCAGAAAAATATATTGTAGTATGGACAGAACAATGATGGGTCCGATTTATTTATAGAACTCTATCATAGTTGGCTGTGAAAAAAGTCAACACCAATCATCTGAGCCGTATGCTACATATGTCCTGCATGGTGCGTTTTTTTAATAGAATTAGGCTGACAAACGAACACATAGCGATGAATACTACGACCCATAGATATCTACATCTATCCTCGATTCAGTATCAGAATGCAGATGCGTTATCACCTCTTAAGACTAAGAAAAGATCCCTTATTTAACTGTTTCCGGTTCTCTATACTCACCATATGAAACACAGCAGCACCAGACTGTTATTTTAGCACTAGAATTTAGTAAGAGCGTGGTCTTTCCTCGGACTCATTCATGCTACAACCATAATATAGCTACAGTGGGCTGTACCATGAATTAGTATAACGTTTAAGGCTACTACTTACTGCAAATTGGTTAGTTATACTGCCATTTATTCGGAAGCCATAGACTCTTACTGGTATTTCCCATAGTACCCTCTAACGACACCCACGGAATGGAATTGAGTAATGGCAATTCACATAAAATACACTTTTATTTGCTACCTCGAGGCACTACCAATGTTATTTAATATGTGGTGTTCAGTGCACTTTCCGTGTAGGTCATTCAATCTTGACAGCACTATTTAGGTAATTTTAATGCCATTACGTTTTATGAATAAAGCAATGTTGTTGTCAATTGATGAGAAATGTATTCACAATAAAATTTGAGATCTGAATCTATCTCTTACTTTTTACTTAAGTATTACGTGGTCAAACATGTGGAATCAAAATACAGCTGAATTCTAGCTGCAACACGATTGGGTACGTAGAACATGGAAGCATCACGCTGACACAGAACACCAAAGTAAAAAAGCAGCCGTTGTCTTACGTAATATTAGTGAAGAGAACCGGAAACCTACCAGAGACACTTTATCTCAGTCGTCGGATAACAGCTATCTGTATTCTGATTCGTTATCATTACGACACAACTTCCATTAACCATCAGGTGGACTGTGTGCTCGTTTGTTACCTGAATGCTATAGTGAAAATAAATAAATGAAAAAAAACTACACACAATACAGATATATATATATATATAAAAGAGGTTGTTTGTATATATGAAATCGTTTAACTCATAATCTATTTGATCGATCACCATGACAATTGGTATATATATATGTATTTTTCAATGGAGAAGCTTCATAATTATAAAATTAATAAATAATTTAGAAACAAACAAAATTTAAAATTTTTGATTTTATTTCAATCAAGCGCGGCATTTAATAAATTAAATTGCATGGGCTAAAATAAAAAACGTTACTCAACACAACCTGTAATATTAACTGGCAGTACGACTGTCGAGTTAAGCAAGTAAAATAATATAACATGATCTCTCTTTTACTTGGCATTACATTGATTAATGTGGATGCAAGCGATATAGCACCGTGAGTGTTGCTAGAAACGCGTGGAGTTCATTTTTCAAGTCACACTGAATATACATTTAAATGCAACGAAATTTGAACATAACAAAATTTATGAACTCCTTTGTTTTCATATTTTGTATTTTTAAGCCAGGGATTGATCATTTTCTTCATCGCCATCACCTTGTAAAAGTTCACTGCTGGACATAGTGTATAGAAGAATTAAATCTGCAACTTCACAATGTGAAATTATTTTATCCTTTCTAGTTCTTTGAAATCGGCTTTTAATTTTTATTAAAAGTATTTTTTTTTACTCTTTTGAGTAGATTGAGGAATATCACAATCTCATTGTCAACTAAATAGGTTCATTACAAACTTCAACTCCTATTTGGCACATTTAGGGGTCGAATATTTCGTCGCTTACATTTTTGCTGGTATTCAGCAAGTTACTCCCTAGAAGAAGGCTCGATATTGCTTTTTTTTCTTTTGCCTCTTTAATAGCTGCCCGCCTTGCTTGCGCTTGCCTTCTTGAAGCTCACAGTACATGACACGTTTTGCCACTATGTCGTCAGTCATTCGAAATACATGACCAACCCAACGCAATTGTACTAACTTGGCGTAGGACTTCCGTATTCTTAACACTGTCGCACCAACGTATACCCATGATATTACAGAGAGTTTGAATATGTAATCTATCCAGAATTCGTATGTGCTTACTAAACAAACACCAAAACTCAGAGGAATATAAAAGGTTTGGCAGAACAATCGCCCTATAGACGCACACATTACGAAAGACGTAGCAGACCATATTTCACGCATTGAAAGCAAAGGAAAGATGTGTGCGAGGGATGTGTTGCAAGGGATGTATGGGAGGGATGTGTTGCGATGGATGTGTGCGAGGGATGTCTTGCGAGGTTAAACAAAAGGAACTACGTTTAATTTTAAAATGATTTAAAACATTCTTGTTTATAATAATATCTCTATGTAAAATTGAATTTTGAAAATTTTTACTTTTTTTTCACAACAGCCATAGATATATTATATTTTTAGCTCGCTACACATCCTCGCACCGCTCATCTGCGCACCGTTTCACAGCGTCGCTACGCATCCCCGCACCGCTCAGCGAGCTAGCACATTTCTGGTGGAAACGCTCAAATCGTTCCACAGCCTCGCTACGTATCCTCGCACCACCTAGCTACCTCGCACATATCTGGTGGAAACGCAGTCTTATAGTGGACATGTCGAGGAGAAATAAATACCATACGATTAAGAGAAAACTTCTGATTTCCCAATTTTTTAAGTACTAACTGTATACGCATAGTACAGTTGAGATACTACACTGATTATATGCAAAACAAAATAATGTAAAATTATTATAATGTTATTTTTATGGGGTATTTGTATAGTTTTCTCATCTGGTGAGGCTGTATAAATAATATATAAATGAAAATTATAAAATATACATAAGTCTATATTAAAAAAGCAAAAAAAAAAAAATAATGAAGAAATAACAACCCAACCAGATGGAAACCTTCGGCAGGGGATATCAAACGACCATATGTTAGGAAGAATGGGAGAGATACCGGCGGAAGATGTGGGCAGTATGCAGGAGCCACGCCTTCTGTATTTGAGGCCTGAACGCTCCATCACGGAGTCCCAGTCGCTTCAGGTGACCTAAGATGCTGACCGGGATTAGTCCATTTACAGAAACGACTACAGATATAATTTCGGTCGGCAGACCAGTCTACATGTCGGTCACCAGTGTCAGTTTTTACGAGTTTCTCGTCATGCAGAATGGTAGTGGTCGACCAAAATTATCCTTGAATGTGAACGGTCCATCAGCACAATATCAGGCTTATTTGCAAGAACAGTCCTGTCTGTGATGATGGACTGGCCCCAGTAGAGCTTGGAGCGGTCATTTTCGAGCTTGGCTTACGGCAAATATTTATAATAAAGCAATTTACGATCCACGAGACCGTATTTCAGAGCGAGTTCATGATGTAGATTTTCAGAGCGAGTTCATGATGTAGATACCTGGCTACTAGGTTGTGTCTGTGCAAAAACTCACAGTTAGAAAGTGCCTAACCACCGGAGACGACATGCCTAAGTGACCCACCGGGATTATCGCCATAAGCTCGACAGATATTGACGGCGCCATCCTTTAGGGTGTATTTCCGATATTCGTTGGTCTTAGTAAGCTGATCCTGTATCGCACAGACAAAACTCTCGGTTTCTCCAAAGAGATAACCGAACCGTAGCCAGTGGAGGGAGGCGACCGACTAGTTTTAAAAAAAGCTTTTTTTGCATAAAATCTTCGCTAAAATGAGCTGGGTTTATATTTCTATATTGAATATAATTCATAGATAATTAACAAAATAGCACTCTAAGAATTGCTTAATAATTTATAACTGAACTTTCTATCGTTATCGCGTTAGTTAACTTCGTTACCGAGCTTTTGCAAATTGCTAAACTGTAATTAATTAAAACAGAGTTGGTATTAATTTTCAATAAGAACAATTTAAATAAGCGTTGATATTGTCCTATTTTTCTTATCATTTCATTGATTGGACATTTGCCTTAAATTTTAAATAAAGGGTGTCAACCGAATTCAATTTGCCGAACCAGCACGGCTGACACTGTCAATTTTAATTTTGTGTGCAGATTTACTATCTGGCCGGTGGGAAAAAAAATGTTAGAGAGTTTTCGTATCAAATGGATTAAATATTTGTAAGGATATTTGAGCGCGTGAATAGCAAGCTCTTCTTCTTTTTATAATGTTGAAGTGATGTATAAAAGAATGCATTTGAGGTTGATGTATTGGATAACTTTGATTGTGGAAACAGACGTATCAAAGGATGCACAGGGGTTAAGCATATCTCTTAAAAATGCTTCTTTTGTTCACCAATCTCTTTCATTCAAATCAATAGTTTGAACTCTCTCCTATATGATGTTCTTCTTTTTTCCATCATCAGTCCATAAAAGTTTACTACTGAAGTAAGATCTCTCCCACAGAAATTATCGTAATTGCCACGCTCGGCAGAAGTATTGGCGATCGTAGTCGCTCGTTTTGTACGTTTTGTAGCGCAATATGCACTGTGCTGTGTATAGCATGTACAAATCTAACACGTATTCACCCATATATTTTGAACCCAGAACCTCATGTTCAGCATTTGCGTTTACAATCACTAGACCAATGATGGAGTCAGAACCCCGCGTCTTGCCAAAAAATCAATTATTGAGTTTTTCCGTCAAGAAATTCACAGTAGTTGCTCAGAGTCAGGAAGTTGGTAGTGTCTCATCCCCGTACATTAGAAAACACGTAAAGCCGTTGGTCCTGCGCCCGCTCTCTCAGCGGTCGTGTCGGTTTACCAAGCTATCGGAATATAAGAGTAAGGGAAAATAGAGTGCACCTTTGCTGGCGTATACACTTGGGCACTATAATCCCGTCCTGCACCGATGGCTAGTCTCCGTTAAGGCTGGCCGCCGTGGCAGAAATTCCATCTGGAGGACATTATATAATTGGTCACCAGCATTGGGTTAAGAGCCCTCACGAAAGCCCGATTACGCTTGCTTAGGGGTATGCGGGAAAGTCTCGATCAATTTTCGAGAAGCGTGCTGCGCGTGTCCGAAATCGCCTCTTCCAATATGCTCCTAATTTGCTCCAGTTCGTGGGAAACTATTTCATCACTGTCTGAATGAACCACAACTGGAATATCTGCAGTGGCATCCACGTATGCAGGTTGCTCTGCAATTAGTGGCGCCGCATTACCAGCCGTAGCATTTTCATGCGATGAGGGAACAGCTTCAAGTCGTAGTCGTTCGAGTTCGGCGTTATCAAATATGTTGGAACGCAGGAAATACCAAACTCGGTCTGCCATATTTTGCTCAGTCACGGTTAGGGATGTCTCCAAGCTCAAGCTCTGCAAAAAAGCGATTGCGTCGGATCCTGATGCGCCAATCCTCCAGTTTCTTCCCCTTTTGCCATAAAATCCACGTTTGCGTACATTATTTCCGTCCGACACATGCAACGTGCTCCACCAGTGACGGGTGCCGCTTGCTGAGGCCAAGAAGACCCAGCCAACACCAAGCCTTCTGGTGGGGATGATGGATGCGGGGGACTGCTAGGTGATCTTGCAGCCCTCCATGCTCTGCTGGCGGCCCGCATGCTGTCGCGTCCAGTGCCAGGTCCATACGTACTCTAGCGACCTCCAGGCAGCGGCCCTTTGCGCACTCTTTTTTTTGTCCATCATCCAGCAATGGGCGTCAATTAACAGGAGACGCGCAGGCCCGGGCACCGTTTCATGTGTTTAAACGGGCCTTTGCACCCACACGAGGCACGGCGCTCACATCTCTTGACAAGGCGCTGACTGACTGCGCTGACTTAGCAGTTTTGTCACTTAACACTGTTACGTCAGCAAGCGATGGGATCGTCCTTTCCCTACGCCATACATATTATACTTATTATGTGGGATATCCATATAGTTTATTATTATCATTATTATTATCACACCCATATATATGCTACTTCAGCCAACTGATCCAAATTAAAATTAAATTAGAGCAATAAATTATTAAAGACTTTTCTACATGACTCCGGCAATTTGGTAAAAATACGATTACGCAGTAAACTCTAACGATATCGCAAGAAAGTTTTGCAATAATCATTTAATAGTCTGGGAATTAGCTCGAGGCCTCTCGCATAATTGATAGGGTTAATATTTATAAGCCAAGTACGTCATTTTGTTCGTTTTATCTTCGCTTTTAAAAAACAATAAAATCTTTGCCGTGTAGTGACGGTTAAGAATATCCACTACCCCATATCTTCCCGTGGGTGTCGTAAAAGGCGACAAAGGGAAACAGGCAGCAGCATCTTCCTGGTAACAGCAAAAATACAATAAAAAACTGCGGTTGCCAACCCGCTCGCCAAGCGTGGCAACTATGGCAATATACCCCCCATGATGAAAGTTACGAAGAGACGGCCCCCAGTCCCTGGCGGCCCCGCTCTTCCTGGCTACGGTGGCGACCATGGTAACGGCGGGGCAGGGGGTGCTAAGAATCCCCGGTGGAGGTTCGGTTGCCACCTACGACGACTCGACCTGACAACATACAACGCACGCACGCTGATGACTGACGAGAAGATTGTGGAGCTGGAAGAAGAGATAGACAAGTTACGCTGGCATATTATAGGATTATCCGAAGTCCGAAGAGAGGGGGAGGACACGGTAATCCTCGAATCCGGCAACTTGCTCTATTACCGGGAGGGCGACCATCTGTCCCAGGGAGGTGTCGGATTTATCGTCCACAAGTCTCTCGTTAACAACGTTGTAAAGATTGAGTGTGTCGACGAGGGTTGCGTACCTCATACTCAGAATCCCCAAACGGTATTCGCTGAAGGACATACAGGTTTACGCACCAACCTCGGCACACCCCGATGAGGAGGTGGAGGAAATGTATGAGGATATCTCTAGAGCCATGCATTCCTCCAAAACCCAATATACGGTGTTAATGCAAAACTAGGCACAAGAGAGAACGGTGAGCTGAAAGTGGAGAAATTTGGAATAGGGCAACGGAACCCAAGGGGCCAGCAGCTGGCCGACTTCATGGAGAAAGAGGGACTCTTTATGATAAACTCTTTCTTCCAGAAGCGGCCCCACAGGAAGTGGACCTGGTCGAGCCCCGACTGTTCGACAAAAAATGAGATTGACTTCATTATGACGACGAGACGACAACTGTTCAGTGACGTCCGTAAAGGTACAGAATCTGGCCTCACTAAAATTGCAAGCTGGCTTCAATCCAATTTTCTGACAATTAATGCACTTAAAACTAATTATATTTGTTTTACTATTAAAAATAGTACCCAACCGGGAAATAACTTCAACATAAAGATTCACACTTGCAGCATTGACAAATCTCAAAACTGTAACTGCTCTGTCATTACAAAAGTTTCTTCAACCAAGTACCTAGGAATCATTATAGATCAACGCTTAACTTGGCATGAACATATTGATATAATAACATGTAGATTTAGAAAAATAATCTGGATTTTTAAAAAGCTTAGACATATTACTTCAGATAATCTTATTAACAAAATTTATGTAGCTTTAGCCCAATCGTTATTAACTTACTGCCTTCCGATATGGGGTGCAGCAACAAAAACAACATTATTGCAATTGGAAAGAGCTCAGCGTGCCTTAGTAAAGACAATGTACTTTTTGCCTTATAAATTCCCAACAGAGAGCCTATATTTAAAATCTGATGTACTAAGTGTAAGAAAATTATATATTTTACACACAATATTAAAAAAGCATAAAGATTTGTTTTATGACCCAAATATTTTGCATAAAAGAAGAAAAGACATTGTACTTAACTCTTTTCGTGTTAAAACTGCATTTGCTAGACGTCAGTTCATTAACCAATCTATCTATCTGTAGAATTCTGTCAACAAAAATCTTAATATTAACTGTAGAAATACCAAGGACTGCAAGTTATTAATTATAAATTGGCTGAAAACCCTGTCTTACGAAAGCACAGAAAAACTTTTATGTTTCAACACATAAGGTGAAAATAATATTTCCCAAAAAACACACACATACACACAAACAAACACGCACATACACACGCACACACACACACACACACACACACACACACACACACACACACACACACACACACACACACACACACACACACACTCATTTATTGTTGAATAATTTTAAACTACTTTTGTTTTATTAGTTTTTTTTTTCTTTGTATAATATGTAATTATATGTTTCTAGAAAGTTTTGTATAGCTATGGAAGAGTGGGAGTCTCTGACACAAGTGCCTTAAGGTGCTTAAAAGACGCTCCCTACCTTATGCAAATTGTGAAATGCTTAGTGAAATAAAAGAGATTAAAAAAAAAATGTCTCAGTGATCGCGAGGGTGAAAACCGGCAGCGATCACCGAATGGTTAGAGGCACACTGAACCTAAACGTTAAGTTGGAGAGGTCTCGTCTAATGAAGTCAACGCTCCGTCCCCCTCGTGCTCTAATCCAAAGTCCCGAAACCTTTCAGCTCGAGTTACAAAACCGTTTTCAGTGCCTAGAAGACTGCAATGAAGTGGACGATTTGAATGACAAGCTCGTGGAAACTGTCCATGCGGTCGGAGCTAAGTTCTGCAAGACCCGCCGCAGAAGAACACAAAAACTCTCCAATCACACTTTTAATCTCATGGCTGTTAGATGGAAGATGAAGCTACATTCTTCAACAGATTTGACAGCATACAGGCAACTGAACAGACAGATCTCCAAATGCATGCGGCGAGACTTACGCAACTTCAATACAGCTTGTATTGAAGAAGCGGTCGAGCGGAACCAAGGCTCCAAAGTCTTTGCCAGAGATTTGTCTGCCAGAAAAAGCCAACTGTCAAAACTGAAGACCGAATGTGGCAGCATCGTTTCCGGTGCACCTGAGATTTTGAGTGAGATTGAGAGGTTCTATGGGCAGCTGTACACGTCATCGTTGGAGCCGCACGCAAGAGTGAGTAACGATCTAAGAGCGAGTCATCCGACATTATTCCGATGATATCCTAGACGTCAGTCTGACCGAGATTAGAATGGCTCTCCAGCACCTTAAAAACGGCAAGGCCCCAGGCGAGGATGGAATTACAGCGGAGCTTCTGAAAGCGGGTGGAAAACCGGTACTTGAAGTCCTTCAGAAGTTCTTTAATTCCGTCCTCCATGGTGGTATTACACTGGAGGCGTGGAGCAGAAGTGCGGTGGTCTTGTTCTTCAAGAAAGGCGACAACGCTCTCTTGAAGAACTACAGACCGATTTCTCTTCTGAGCCGCGACTACGTGCTGTTTTCGAGAGTCATTACGAATCGTCTCGCGCGCAGACTTGACGACTTCCAGCCTCCCGAACAAGCCGGTTTCCGAAAAGGCTTTAGCACCATAGACCACATAAATACCCTTCGGCAAATTGTACAGAAGTCCGAGTAGTACAATTTGCCACTATGTCTGGCGTATGTGGACTATGAGAAAGCCTTTGATTCCGTCGAAATTTGGGCAGTGCTGCAGTCCCTTCAGCGATGCCAAGTTGACTGTCGGTATATCGAAGTGTTGAAGTGCTTGTACAGTAGGGCTACGATGGCTATCTGAGTACAGAACCAGAGTACGAAACCTATCCAATTGCAGAGAGGTGTAAGACAGGGTGACGTCATATCCCAGAAACTCTTTACCGCTGCATTGGAAGATGTTTTCAAGCTTATGGACTGAAAAGGATACGTTATCAACATCAATGGCGAGTACACCACTCACCTTCGATTTGCCGACGATATAGTCCTTATGGCAGAATCGCTGGAGGACCTAAGCACTATTCTCAATGACCTCAATAGTGTTTCCCAACGGATAGGTCTTAAGATGAACATGGACAAAACAAAGATCATGTTTAATGTCCATGTCACACCTATGCCGGTAGTTGTTGGGAACACTAAGCACGAAGTTGTTGACGAGTATGTTTACCTGGGACAAATAGTGCGACTAGGTATGTCCAACTTCGACCGAGAGGTCAATCGACGGATTCAACTCGGTTGGGCAACGTTCGGGAAATTACGGCACATCTTCTCGTCGGGTATACCTCAAAACTTGAAAACGAGACTGTACACCCAGTGCGTGTTGCCAGTGATGACATACGGAACTGAGACGTGGTCCTTCACTGCTGGCCGGATGAGGAAGCTCAAGGTCGCTCAGCGAGCTATGGAGAGGGCTATGCTCGGAGTTTCTCTGCGTGATAAACTCAGAAATGAGGATATCCGCAGTAGAACCAGAGTGACCGACATAGCCCAACGGATTAGTAAGCTGAAGTGGCAATGGGCCGGCCATATAGCTCGAAGAACCGACAACCGATGGGGAAGAAAGGTTCTCGAGTGGCAGCCTCGTACCGGCAGGCGAGCGTTAACAACGGAATTTTCATTGGTTTCCGTCACTACATTTACGAAACATCAGCAAAATGTCTCTAGCATCAAGAAAAAAGGAAAATATCAGCTAAAGGCCAGATCTATTTGTTAGATGATATGAGTGTCTAAAGAAATACATTATTTATTGCAAAGTTAGTTGATATTTTTAAAACAATTTTGAATTAAATTGTTGTTTAGTGAATAATTGTAGTGTGTTTATTTTGTTAATAACAGTAATAATTCCCTGCGAATATTACGTTAGCGAAGCCGCACGGTCCTGCTTGTGATATTTAATTTACTATATACTATACACATAAGCTTATTAAAAACTAGCTACCCGCCCCAACTAGGGCTGATTAAGATTTATTTACGTGGCATTACTTAGATTTAAAATATTCAAAGACTAAATATTTTATAAATGTTTCGTTTTTTTTTCTAAAAACGATTTCTAAAAAAATGCTTATTCATTCATTAATCTCTGCAGCTCAATATACGACAGTAATTTTGATATTAAAGACACTTCAATTTAATTTATATGTTTATATAGTATAAGATAGTGTTATCAGCACGACGTCATCTCGTCGCTTAGGTGTCGTAACAATCCGGGAGCCTAAGAGGCTGTTCTATTTAATGACCGAATCGTTTGGCCTGCGATTTTTGCCTATATAATACTCCTACTTACAAATTATGTGCAATGAAATATCGTTACTTCTTTGACAGTAAGAAATGACATTTGGATTTGTCAACGGTCTTAATACAAGAGTATATTTTATGTTAAACAAAATCCAAAATAGAAAAAAATTGTTCTGTGATACCAAAATCTGACCTTTAAATGTGGTACCTAGTCATTAGAATTAAATTTAGTAGCATTTAGAACACAGAGTAGACCCAACGTAACTGGAGTAGGCTTTCGACATGACTTCTGCCGATGAGCATGTATTTTTTATCGTATCTAATTCGTAACGTCATTAAATGACTGTGTGTGATAAAACATAGTTCAATTTAAGTCCGCCAGGGGTGCTGTTCAAAATTCCATACACTCCGATACAAAATTCGAAGACAATACGAAAACGTCAAAAACTTTTGCTAAGGCCACAGGTATTGCGATCGGCAAGCCGTTTGCAGAACCTTGTGATTAGGGAAATGGTCCTTACTGTGTGTGCTTTCTGCCAAAAATTTGTGAAGAGTCATTATAATAGTTATATTCATAATTTATTCCAGATCGAAATTCAGTCAGTTTGGAGTCAGTCACTTTGGAGACTAGCCATCTGCGCAGGGCAGGATTACAGTGCCCGTGTGTATGCGCTTACATGTGCAATCTCTATTCCCTCACTCTTATAACTTTTTATAGCATATAATCAGAAGGCATGGCATTCTTACATGACCGGACAGATATCAGGCACAGGATCAATGACTAAGTAATTTTCGAGGCAAGGGGTGACACATTGCTAACATCTTGAATCCGAGCTACTACTGATGATTTCTCGACAGAAAGCCTTGCCCTGCCTGCCTTACCTCATGATCAGCAACCACGTTTATTAATAGAACAATAATGAGGAAGTCAGTCATTAAATATGAACACTTGGAACCTGGATCACTAATACAACGATGAGAACTTCCTTCGTAGATGCAATTTTTCTTAAAATCAGTATCGGAGTTTTGGCCCTGCAAGATATTCTCACCTGAGTAACAAATATTTATAATGTCCTCCAGACCGTATTTCAGTCACCCCGTTCAAATAAGACTAGCCATTTGTGTAGAACAGGATCACAGTATCCGAATATGCACAAACACATTTGCACTCTCTGTTCACTCACTCTCATAGTCTGATTGGCAATCAGATACTACCGGAAAGAGATCAGGCGCAGGATCAACAGTATTATGTGCTGAAAATTTCTTGACTGAAAAACCCAATAACAGATTTTGGTCTGATCCGGGATTCGAACCCAGGACCTCAAAATCAACACTTGCGTTGAAGATAATTAGATAAACAAGGTAACGTGGAAGGTAGCCGTGTAGTAGCGGTAAAGAATATCCACTACCCCCATATCTTCCCATGGGTGTCGTAAAAGGCGACAAAGGGAAACAGGCAGGAGATGGGCAGCAGCATCTTCCTGATAGTAGCCGAAATTACAATAAAAAAACTGCGGTTGCCAACTCGCTCGCCAAGCGTGGCAACTATGGCAAATACCCCCCTATGAAGAGAGTAACAAAGAGACGGCCCCCAGTCCCCGGCGGCCCCGCTATTCCTGGCCACGGTGGTGACCATGGTAACGGCGGTGCAGAGGGTGCTAATAATCTCCGGTGGAGTTTCGGTTGCCACCTTAGACGACTCGACCTGGCAACGTACAACGCACGCACCCTGAGGACTGACGAGAAGATCGTGGAGCTGGAAGAAGAGATAGACAAGTTACGCTGGCATATTATAGGATTATCCGAAGTCCGAAGAGAGGGGGAGGACACGATAATGCTCAAATCCGGCAACTTACTCTATCACCGGGAGGGCGACCATATGTCCCAAGGAGGTGTCGGATTTATCGTCCACAAGTCTCTCGTTAACAACATTGTAAAGGTCTAGAGTGTGTCGACGAGGGTTACGTACCTTATACTCAGAATCGCCAAGCGGTATTCGCTGAAGATCATACAGATTTACACACCAACCTCGGCATACCCTGATGAGGAGGTGGAGGAAATGTATGAGATATCTCTAGACCCATGCATTCCTCCAAAATCCAACATACGATGTTAATGGGAGACTTCATTGCAAAACTAGGCACAAGAGAGAACGGTGAGCTGAAATTAGGGAAATTTGGCATAGGGCAACGGAACCCAAGGGGACAGCAGCTGGCCGAATTCATGGAGAAAGAGCGACTTTTTATAATATCTCTTTCTTCCAGAAGCGGCCCCACATGAAGTGGACCTTGTCGAGCCACGACGTTTCGACAAAAAATGAGATTGACTTCATTATGACGACCAGACGACAACTATTCAGTGATGTCTCCGTGATCGCGAGGGTGAAAACTGGTAGCGATCACCGAATAGTTAGAGGCACACTAAACCTAAACGTTAAGTTGGAGAGGTCTCGTCTAATGAAGTCAACGCTCCGTCCCCCTCGTGCTCTGTTCCAAAGTCCTAAAACCTTTCAGCTTGAGTTACAAAACCGTTTTCAGTGCCTAGAAGACTGCAATGCAGTGGACGATATGAATGACAAGCTCGTGGAAACTGTCCATGCGATTGGAGCTAAGTTCTGCAAGACCCGCCGCAGAAGAACACAAAAACTCTCCAATCACACTCTTAATCTCATGACTGTTAGATGGGAGATGAAGCTACATTCTTCAACAGATTTGACAGCACACAGGTAACTGAACAGACAGATCTCCAAATGCATGCGGCGGGACTTATGCAACTTCAATACAGCTTGTATTGAAGAAGCAATCGAATACAGCTTGTATTGAAGAAGCGACCGAGCGGAACCAAGGCTCCAAAGTTTTTGCCAGAGATCTGTCTGCCAGTAAAAGCCAACAGTCAAAGCTGAGGACCGAGTGTGGCAGCATCGTTTCCGGGGCTCCTGAGATTTTGAGTGAGATTGAAGGGTTATATGGGCAGCTGTACTCTACTCTACTATCTGCTCTCACTACACAAAACACAGCAGCACTATGCTGCTATTTAATACACGCTGATATCCTACGTATATAAAGTAGCAACGGAGTGGGAGCGTGGGAGCGTGGTGCTAAATCGGTCAAGCCGACTTAATTGTGCTACAACCATAACATAGCTGCAACGTGGCTCTACTATACCACATATAAATCTAAAAGGTTTTAATCATATTAGTTGCACCAATAAGCCTCTTAGCACGCCTTTTCACTGAGTCTAAAGCCGCAGGTGGCATTTTGCAGAACCAGCCCGTATATAGTAGTAATATCCAATGTACGATTGGACTTGCGCTTTATAAAGTGTAAGCAACTAACTAGCTTTAAATATACTATAAACACTATTAATAATACTAATATTGTCTTTTAAACACTCCTGGTTAGCTTAAAATACTTGAGTTAGGATTGGTTCACGACAGTAGTCGAATGGCGGATTCAATCTCACGTCCTTTGAGATCGTGACCCGCAGCTTGCCATTGACTCTTCGTACTGTAAAAGCCTGACGTCTTACTACAATTAAATCACAAATTACATTTCATTACAGTTACCCGTCTCTTCTATCCAAAGTTGTGGATTTTTTATGCAAATTAATTTATAATGGCTTAATGGATTGGCGACATTTTCCGTAAATAGACATTATGCGTAATTTAAACACGGCTTTGATGTCTTTCGTTTACATATGATATCACCAAAAATGAATTTTATTTAGGCTCATTATGATATATTCTAGTGTATAGGTAACGTGTGATG
This sequence comes from Parnassius mnemosyne, assembly GCA_963668995.1. Taxonomy (NCBI): domain Eukaryota; kingdom Metazoa; phylum Arthropoda; class Insecta; order Lepidoptera; family Papilionidae; genus Parnassius; species Parnassius mnemosyne. Next base: position 64,056,480 of record CAVLGL010000115.1, on the reverse strand, counting down.
GTTAATTTATATTTCTTGTGTACTCATAGACATACTTTATTAAAGTTTTTTTGCGTAGATGGTGCTTAGTGTATCAAAAGGTTCCCGTTGCCCAAGTGCTATTTAATGGAGCTAAAGAAATTTGGTGCCATAGATATGCAAAATTTTGACATAGTAGTAGCTTTTTTTCTTTTTATTCTTTATCATTAGCCCGTAAAACTGGACTGGACATGCGTCTCCGACATTGCAGACAGGATTTGTCGTAATCGTCACTCGTGACAAGCAGATTGACGACCGCAGTATTAGCCTTGTCGCACCTATGAAGCTGCTTCTTGCCGCCAGTGGGTATTCAACGCCAGGCTTTAATATATATTTTTAATGTGTATGTAACATAATATAAAACGTTCCGGTATATTTCGCACTTCCATGAATCTCTTTAGATAGTAAACTTGACCAAGAGTCATGACTAGTAGAACGGAAGCTTCGAAAGTAGACGGCGGACGTAGACGTAGAAGTCGACGAAGCGGTAAAAGTCCCTTAAATATTTATAGAATTTAAAAAAAAGTTTGTGCTCCCTTTCCTCGTTTAGTAATACCGTCTGTTGCAAGTCATAAGGTCGCATTTCAGCTGTGGTATGGCAAGGGCAAGTTTCATGGTGATTTCACATTTCGCCGTACTTTAGCAACCCAGGTTTGATCCCCCCTGCAAAAATAAACGTTGCAACTTAAAGTGCTAAATTAATATTTGCATTTACTCGCTGTATTGCTATATTTAGCCTTTGATTGAGAATAGAAATAGTGATCATCAAGTCATCTGCGATGCTAGCGCGTTTAACCTCGTATCGACCTAAAAGATCGATAGTCTCTATAGAACATGGCACATTTCTTTTATCGCCCAAAGGCTAAGTATAATAATTCAGTCAGGAAACGCAACCAGCGTTCTTGGCTATATATATATATATATATATATATATATATATATATATATATATATATATATAATTATAAATAACCACCACCACTCTATTACAGTAGCATATAATTATATACATAATGTTTCTTAATGTAACCACGTACTTGTTATACGATTTCAAGGTTATTTAGTACTGTCATATATTTATTACCTATATGGTTTTAATCTACAATATATAATAATTAACCATAACATGAAATGTCACCGTATCGTGGCGATGGATGAACTTTTTACCCTTTTAAAAAAAAAATATTTCTTTCTTATTCTGAAAAAAATATTTTAATGTTCACTGACTGACTAACGAACTTTGAATATTGTATTACAACTTTTTAATTTATTTAACCGACCCGGCCTTTCTTCGCAACTGTTAACTATTAATTAAGCGTCAGTTAGATTTAAGGTAATCTTTAAATTTCTGGCCTAATTTTAAGCATAAATAAAAAACTTACCATTGAGAAGCGGAGCGCAACAAAGAAAACAAATTTCATGCCGCATTTAACTCGCGAAACGTGTATACAATAACCGTATAGTTTTATTTTCAGTATGCACACGTACAACATTATACGAAACATTGTCTCTGCCTCACTGATTTTAATAGTAGTTTTATCAATTCTTTAGAGATTAGTTTTATTAGGTATAACACTGACAACACATTTTCATTCTAATGCTTAAATTGATGAAGATGTCTATGCGCCACAGCATCCTATTAACATCAGGTGGGCTAAAACTAATTAACTAAAACTAAAACTAAGTACCTTTTTAAATTAATTATTTTTAAAAAATTAATTGTAGCTAAAAAAAACAAAATTACACTGCCATTTACATTCAGTGGCTTTCCATATGATAGATGAAGGGATTAAAAAATAGATTGAGTTAAACAATTGATATTTTCGAAAGTTAACGTCTTTACAAGCCTTGGGGACATGATAAATCCACTCCATAAGCCACTAAAACCCCTTTTTTATTTAAAAATATCGATTAATCAATTTAAAAAAAATATTAAGAAGTTCAACAATCATTTATCTTTCTAACAATGTGGTTTTTATATTATTTATATGTATAATGTGATTGCTGGATACGATTTCATGCGACAAAACGTTGAAATCTTGATTTTTAGGCGCTAGTAGAACATACCCACGCACTTTGCGCTCGGCATGCAATATTTGTAAATAACACTGTACTATCTACTGCAGGCGACTTGAATTAAAAACAAGGAGAGTTGTAATTACATGTTCATTAATTAAGACTTCTCCAGAACGTCGGGAAGGTAACAGAGCTTAGGTAGGTTTTAAATCCGGCGGTCACTTAACTAAATTAAAAGACATTTTATTTTTCTACAGAATCGTCTGTTGAAGTTTTGAAACAGAATACTGCGTAGGTAATCTTTATATATATATATATATATATATATATATATATATATATATATATATGCGTGTGTGTGTGTTTGTGTGTATATATATAAAATTTAAGTCTCTGTCTGTAATATTAAAAAACTGACTTTTATTAAGCTCAGAGGGTTATTAAAAATTTTGTCTGTCTGTCCGGGCCAATCTTCGGAATAGTTGAACCGATTATGATGAAACCTTACGAACAGAGAGAGAGAGCAATATCAAGATGGTTCCAAGGCTATATGTTATCTGAAATACTTGAAGATAAATCCTTTCCACAAAAGGAAAGACCAACAGTGGACTTTTGCAAGCTGTAGATGGAGCGCGTGCATTTAAGGTTAGCGTTTAGACAAGAAATTGGCGCTTCTACCTTTATCTTCCCTTCCAAAAATTACATTCACTAAAATATTATCCGGAGAGCCGCTGTTGCTTAGATACCACATTAAATGACCCGGAAATGGGCCTTGCAAAACTCTCAATAAATAACAATTAACAAATCTCATAAACGTTAGGCGGTAGTTGAAAACTGGTGCCAAAACATTTGATACTTTATGTGGAAATTATTATTTCTTTTACTTACAGTAGGCTTTTACGTTATATTAAAAGTTTGCGTGGAATAAGGATGAGGAAAATTTTATTCCCCATTTTTAGACCTATTTCCAAACTCAAGATAGTATCTTCAGCATCTGAGTATTTGGCTGTCCACCATGGTGCGATTTACTTGGAGTTTTCTACTACGCACGACTTCTTTGTGGGATCGCTTACCACGGTTAATTTTTCCGGACCTTCTTAAGGACTTAGGGACCTTCAAGCAACTATTTTTCCTTTTTAAAAGGCCGGAAATGCGTTGCTATTCACCCGACGCTGCACTTGCTTATGTGCGACGCTACACTTACCACTAGGTGAGCCGCATGCTCGTTTAATCTATCTTCTATATAAAAAAACACCCCTAAGGGTTAAAGGACATTGCTCTGCGCCCATACATTGTTCGCCCTGGAACCAAGAGCATCGGAAAATTATGTATTTTATTGTTGATCATTAGTAAATTCCTATTTGATCTTATTTTTATAGCGGACTAGCTGCATAAAAGATATATTTCAAAAAAAGTATCAGATTTTTAGGTTATAATCGAACCACGAATATTACGGTTTTTCATAGATCCGAGTGATTTTTAACAAACTGAAAAGCAATGTCCTAAACCATTTAGCTATTTCTAGTACCTATCTACATAATTAGGTATGCAGTTTTTGTTCTAAAACCTAAGTGTATGTAAGTGCAACGTATAAATGCATAGAATGTAGTTAACAAACCTGCTTTCTGAGCATTAGTTTTGAAATGAGAGATAATGTTTGTGTGAATTAATGTAAAAATAAAAGTATATGTATATAATGGCTGTTAGCATTTAGATGTCGTCATTAGCATATACGGTACGGTAAGATACCTAGTAACTAAATGTATAAGGATTTAGGCTGTCAGTCACGCCGTTAGACATGCCGTCGAACAGCGAGCGTATCAATCACGGTTTCAACCAAGTTTCAACAGCGCGCGCATGAACAGCGTGAACATTTGCAAGCGTGTGCGTCTGGACGGCGCTGTTCAAACGCGTGACTATGAAACCAGCCCTACCAACTTAGTACCTAATTGGTAGTATAAGTTGTTTTTACACGTACATTAACTTATTATGTTTGAATTAGAAATAAAAAACAGATTAATTTCATGTTTATTGTTCATTTTCTAAATTGTAAATAAGAATATTGTCTAAAAACTGTGCAGGGATGTCGATATTATTTTGATGTCTCGTAAAGCTCAAGTACAAAATAATGGCCATAACATGGGCGCAGCAACCGATGGTTCTGCGTACAACGATGCAATTACAGCAATATTGCACGATTGCTTCTCTGTTCATCTTTAAACAATATTGTACCACCAGCAGAGCCGCTATTTACACAAAATACACTTTCGATTGCGTATGCGTAAGTCCGTTTATGAATGCTAGGTTATCGTTTGAGTGGTACACAGGTCCAAAAATCACAGCAAGGGAAGTCGTTTTTGAAAGCAATCAGAGTCCGTTAAAATAGCCAAATCGTAATGTTCAATATATATTCCCGAAAGTCACCACAACACCGATACAATTATGTACAAAGACAATTACAATTGCAAACGACGCCAACCAATGTAACTTTGACAGAATTAGAGATGACTGTACAAAGTAGGCATGTCCATTTGAAATCGTTTAATGGATTGTTTATAGTAACAGAATCGATTTTTTTTCCAGATCGATATAGATCTGAAGAATCCTTGTCCGATGTCGATACAGAAACCTCTCGAATCGGACTTATTCAAGAACTAGCTATATTTAAAACGATTCAAGAAATACATTTGCATAGTTGGAACATCTGTTCCTTGTGACAGACAGAAAAACTGTTCTCTTCTGGGTTCGATCCCAGGGTCGGAAAAATTATTATTGGGTTTTTATAACTTGAAGTTCCCAGTAGTAGCACGGAGTCTGGATTTGTGTCCGGTGTTTGTATAATATAACACTACATACAAACCTCCACCTACTCCTTCTGGAAAATACTGGCGTAATGTTATGTTTATTAATTTAATGATTTTTCTATACAGTATTTTATTTTTACTTGTTTTTACGGTGTGTTATCGTCAATAATGTTCTGTGTCTATATTAGGCATGTTTGAAAATGTCGCGATTGATCAAAAATAGATCTGTTAATGCTTGACCTAATCGATAATCGATTCTAGTATGTTCGATTTGCATCGATTTGGAAATCGTATTTTTTTCACGTTACAAACAGTTTACCATCTATATAGTATATATCATCTTTTGTCATACGATAATATTAATACCATAACACTGTCCTTCTTTACTTATAATAATACGTACGTCTCTACTTCTTCCATACTTGTAACAATATTAATAATAATATCTGTATCTAGTCTGCAATATTGCTCTTTTTAAAAAAAACACATTTATAATTAATGCAGTAATGATAACAGTTTTTTTTTTAATTAATTGTCGTAAACTCGTAAGTTATCGTTTAGTAAGACGTAAAATATACTCCTGTCTAAACGATCTTTAGAAAATCCTCAATAATTATCTTTACGAATATTTTTCTTCAGCAATATTCTAACTACCTATTCAAAATCGAGTATGACATTCAATAGGTATAGTAGGTTTTCAAAATTATACTTGTAGGGAATAATATAAAAGAATATAAAGAAATGGTAATATAATATTTTTATTGTAGCTTCTTTTAGCAACTTTATTCGAAATAAATTTAAATGTAATTCAGATTAAAAAATATACAACAGTTCATTAAAAATTCAATAATCGATTACAATTGATTGGGCATCCCTAATCATTTTTCGACACCATATGATGTTTGGCGAAGATGTCGGCGATTAATGTTATTATTCGAATGTAATACTTTTTAATGTTCATTTTTGCATGCAGCTAGTCCGTGTTATAAAAGTATTTGCAAGTAATATAATAAAATAGAAAATTAATTATCGTGTATGTCCGATGCTTTTATTACACAGGGCGGTTTTGGACATTGTCCTTTTCCTTCATATTTGTAGGCTACTAGAAATTTAAAGAATACCACCTTCAATAAAAAAAAATCATTAAAGCCGGTTAACACTGACAGTAACATAGAGTAGAATAAATAAAAAATAAAACCATATATTCGAATTGAGACCCTTCTATATATTTGAAGGCGGCTCTAAATAATTAATATACGTATAAAGGTTACCTACAAGTAATTTACTTATGATCGTAATAATCTTAATCTCCATTATTCGTCGAACATAAAATCCGCTGTTGTGATTTCTTATATAGGTATTTACGCGAACACTACACATTTAAATAAAACTAATTTTACGGATTTTATCGCGTATATTAACTTATTTTATATTCTCGACGTTTCGGGTGCTTTCCAGCACCCGTGGTCACGGGGGACTGAGGTGTTTGTGGGAAAATCTTTGTTTTAGAGAGCACGAGGGATCTGTGACAGAAAACATCTGGCCGCCGAGCTTCAGCACGTCGAGCAAGTACTGCAAAACAACAAGCTTCGGGTCCCGCGCCTACGTCACAGTGACGGAGTAAAGCCAGACACAGTCGAGCGTGTGCCTGTTGTACTACCCTATGTCAGAGGAGTCACAGACAAGGTTGGCTACATCTTGAAGCGAGTTTCCATTAAAACATACTTCAAGCCGCTGAAGAAGATTGGTCAATTTTTACCATCCGTCAAGTGTCATATCCCTCTACAAGATGCAGGAGTGTACAAGCTGGATTGTGAATGTGGTCTGTCGTACATAGGACAAACAAAAAGATCTATAAAATCTCGCGTTAAAGAACATATAGCTGGCGTGAAGCACCGACGTATCGGGAAGTCTGCAGTTTGTGAACATGTTCAAGATCGTCCCCGCCATTACATTTGATTTGATAGACCACAAATACTCGCAAAAGGACACCGATTCCACCCAAGGATGATTCACGAGGCTATTGAAATTACAAACATCCAAATTTCAATAGAGAAGATGGATGGGTGCTGCCATCTGCTTGGGATCCCATAATTAATAAAATCAAATCCAAACCCAAGTATACCACTGCTAGACTTCAAGATACTGTGAGCTCATTCTGCGTAAATTAAACAAAAAATTAATACTAAACAACTGAAGGTAGCCGGGCTAACTATGACAGCAGGACGTCAAACACCTTAGTCCCCCGTGACCACGTCGGGAATATAAAAATAAGTTAATATACACGATAAAATCCGTAAAATTTGTTTTATTTAAATCCGCTGTTGTATTTGGCCAGTCCTATTGTACAGAAGATTTGTCATAATTGCTATTCTTTGCTGCGAAAGGCAATGTTGTAAAAACTACTACTGTTATCTTTATCTATCCAAGTAACTATCTCTGGAAGACGCGGTCGATTACCCGAAATCAAATTACAATGCCACATTACGTATTAGGAATTATAATAACTTAATATTTGCCGAGTCCCCGATTCCAGTCTAAACTCAATTTGTGTCGTCCATTAGTATGGAAATTCTCCGACTCCGTAACATGCATCATTTACTGTATTGCATCTTATTTAAAATGTTATAATTCAGTTTGCGTGACAAGCCAAAGATTGAATTTCGAATCAATATTAGTTCCACTTCTCAATATTGGACTTAATTGTGTTGGATTGTGCTTAATGAATGATATTGCGATATTTAATTGGTATTAGTTAAGCGTTAGCATAGTATTCATGTTTTTCATTGGTCAGCAAACCATGGCTAGCAAACATTATTAAACCAATCGACAATTTTTAACATTCTGGGCAGCTGTTAAGTTTTTAGTACAGCATATTAATTATATAAGCTGCAATGAGTGACTCATGATTATAAAGTTTTGATAAGCACTTAGAGGGTAAACAAGAACCAAGGGCCACCGCAGTCGCACCTATACCTACTGTCGCTATTATTTGATACGTACTATTTCCGTATTTTTACAAATTTAACAGTATAGTAAGACTAAGATTGAATGTATTATTACCAGTAAAAATAGTTTCCTGTTTTACACTGCTATTCTATGATAACGTGGCCATTATCTGATAGCAATGACCAGTTGTCGGTACTCCGAGTTAAAACTTTATTTACTTGATTAAAAGTACCTAGAAGAAAAATGCCTATCTACTTCGAGTGATTTTTTAAATGTTGTTTAAAGTTAAAATTACATGGAAAGTTAAAAACAGAATAATATAAAAGGTACATGCATTTTTCACCTTTCAGTCGTCTAGCGTGTTATCCCTCGGGATCTGATCGGGTTTAAAAAGAGTTTCGAATAACTTTCTTCGCCATTCGATCCTTAGAAATCTTACCTTCAGAAAGAAAATATCGTTTTTAAATGAAAGTACATGTTTTTGAACACTAAAGCTATGGTTACGTATCTGTTTTAGCATATCATTTGAAGTGATAAAGTCGAATTTGTATAATGAAGGTAGAAGAAGAAAGGTAATATCACAGACTGTAGACGTTCCACCGCTGGGATCTTTTTGCAATTCACTATTTCATTTGTGTTGGAGGGAATTGAACTCAGTCTGTTCGTGTGCTATCAAAATTAACTTTCAAATCAAAATAAAAATGTTAAAAATTAATGAGCTATGATTCGCATAACAAAATAAAATGATGTCTTACCTAGTTGGAAGAGCAGGAGGTGCATTTTTAATATAATTGGAATCCGTAAAGTAATTTTTGATTCTATTAATTAATAAAAAGTAAAAGCCGATTTCGTAGAATTTAAAATAATAAAATAATTTCACGTTTTAAACTCGGCGCTAAAACATTGTGCAGCATAAGCAATTAGATTAAAGCCTCGACTTCAGAATGTAAAATTATTTTACTCTTTTCAGTTCTTTGAAGTTTACTTTTACTTTTTTAATAGTTCATTTTCTTTTACTTTAATACTTTTAAGTGGACAGTCCACTCGGAAGTGGAACAAATTATCCTTAACAAATTATCCGAACATACAAAAATTACAGTCAAATTTAGAACCACCTCCATTTTGAAATCATATAAATATAACAATGTGATGCTTCTGATAAACTGGGGTAAGTTCCTTATTCGAGTTACAGCTATAGACTTAGAGAAATTCTAGCATTCACTTTATTATAAGTGGATTTAACAGTTGCAACTTACGACCGGCTTAATCGTTGCAGTCTATAGATTGAGCACGAGTGATATTTGCAATTCCCAGAATCGTTTAATATAGACAGCTGTTTGTAAAATAAACTTTGCCTGTGAAATAAGAGGCGACGAGGGGAAATGCTAAAAAATTCTTATGAGATTTGATAGCTGACTATCTAACCATTTGCTTTGCACCAGACGTAAAAAACCGAAACTGGTTATTTTAACCGTAACCGTAACTGAGATGGTCGCCAAGCGCCCGCCTCACTCGAGTGTAGCTCATATTGACGCGCGCAGCGAAATCTCTGCGCGGGATTCTTGTGATTCATGCGGGCATACAGCCTGCAACTTTACAAGGCGCAGGTTCGGCCTCACATAGAATACTGTTCCCATCTCTGGGCAGGGGCTCCCCAGTGCCAGCTCCTTCCACTTGACCGCATCCAGCGCAGAGCGACTCGAATCGTCGACGACCGAGCCCTTTCCGATCGGCTCGATTCATTGGCACTGCGAAGAGATGTTGCATCCCTTTGCATTTTATTTCGCATCTCCATGGGGAGTGCTCTGAGGAATTGTTCGGATTAATCCCAGCCGCCAAATTTCACGAACGCACATCGCGGCAGAACTCCTGATACCATCCACACCATCTGGATGATTGGCGGTCAACCACTGTGCGATTTAGAAGATGTTTTCTTCCTCGCACGACTTCCTTGTGGAATCGATTACCATCAGCGATTTTTCCGGACCGATACGACTTAGGGACCTTCAAGAAAAGAGAGTACTCCTTTTTAAAAGGCCGACAACGCATCTGCAATTCCCTCCCTGGTGTTGCAGTTGTTCATGGGCGGCGGTAGTTACTTACCATCAGGTGAGCCGCATACTAGTTTGCCCCCTCTCCTATATAAAAAAAAAATAGTGTGAAATGTGGTCAAGTGGTAGGGGACTCAGAGTGGCGAATCGTGCGAAAGAAATCTGTAAGACTTTACAAGCTAATTGAACAGAGAGGCATTGCTCTCACTGCCCCTGACGGTAAATTTAAAGCGCCTGATGTGAAAGTGCCGCTTTTAATTTGAAATGTGAGTAAAGAAGCTAGTGTAAGTGATATTATTAGTTATATAAAAGAAAAAAACAGATGAATGTGTATTCTTGAAAAAAATAAATATTTGCAAATAAACAAAGCCGTACAATTCCTATAAGTTATATGTTTAAAATGTAAATTAGGAATATTTTTCAAGGATAATTTTTGGCCAAGTGGAATTACACTTAGGTTTTTTGTGAACTTTGTGCATAAGACAAAGTTGGTAGTTAAAGTTAGTCAACGCATTTCGTAATGAGTAATTAATGTCTGAAAAATTAACCTTGGCTAGTTTTAATTGCTTCTTTTTCATTGATGACATACGGAACATTTGTGGAATGTCAGATGTAGTCGCGCATCAGGAGACATGTCTGCTCCCCCATGATGTTCTACTGTTAGGTGATATCTCTAGTGACTTTAAATACAGAGGAAAATCGGCTGTGGAGACGTCTGTTGGCTTATTAAAGGGAAGACCATACGGGGGAGTTACCATTCTCTGGCGGAAGGTCATTTTTACAGCGTTACTGTCTTAGATTGCAGTAGTGCCCGCTTGATAGGTATAAGAGCTACTATAGGAGAGCAAACTGTTGTCTTTTCTTCAGTGTATATGCCTATTGACTCGTTAGACAACCTACCTATCTTCACAGGGGTGTTAGGTGAATTAAGCGCTATTGTTGAAAGCGAAAATGTTGAGAGCATATTCATACTGGGTGATTTTAATGTGCACCCACATGAACTGTTTTATAATGAATTAATTGGTTTTTGTTCTGATCAGAGTTGGATGTGCGCTGACATAGAAAAACTTGGCTTGCAGTATAACGTGTACACCTATGTCAGCGCGGCGTACGGGTGCAGGCGATGGCTGGACCACTATGTTGTCTCAAACTCGGCCTGGCAAACCGTTGTCGAAGTGGAGGTTATAGAAGACGTCTTTGTGTCTGATCATTTACCCCTAATACTTAAATGTGACTTAAGGATTGTTAGGCCTAAATAGATAGCAGGCGACTTGCATCCTAGCTCAGGAATATGGGGGGAAAGAGATCAGAAACAAATATCTAATTATCAAGAACTCTGTCACAATAGACTACGTGAGATTGATTTACCCTCGGAGTTTAGAGAATGCAATCGCGGGCTATGCAGTTTGGATGAACACAGGCGGGTGTTAGGCCGGATGTATGACAGCATTGTACGTTCCTTGAGTGACGCGGCTAGCAAAACTAAGAAAAAACCTTGTAACAAGCCATGTAAAAACAGACACCTCTGTGGCTGGAACAAACATGTTCAAGAGGCGCATCGGATGGCCAGGCTTAACTTCAGGATATGGTTGTCGTATAATATCATCTGGAAGGATCTATGATCAAATGAACGAGTCCCGCAAAATATTCAAAAGTCGGTTAAAATGGTGTCAACGAAACCAAGAACAATTGAAAATGGACATCCCAGAACAGCACAGGGCGGACAAAAACTTAAACAGTTTTGGAAGGCTACCAAGAGATGTGATATTAGGCCTGGCCTCCCGGTGAGTGTGGATGGGAATAGCGAGTCGGTACATATTGCGAATATTTTTGCTCAACATTTCAAAGTGCATTCCCCACTGGGACCCTTAGTATCTGTGAATAGTGCTAAGGCCGGATGTCAGGGGGACGTGCCACTGATGCGCGTTACTGCAAAGCAGGTTAGAGAGGCGCTAAAAAGAATGACCGGTGGCAAGTCCCCCGGTCATAAAGGTATTAGTGTAGAACATCTGAGGCATGCGGGGCCTCATCTGCCGAGAGTGCTGGCCCTGTTCTTCTCAATATGCATAAATCACTCTTATTTATCACGTGACCTTATAAAGACCATCGTAGTGCCCATTGTTAATGACATGACCGGTGACATCTCGAGCAGGGGGAACTACCGCCCTATATCATTTTCAAAAACAATTACTAAGATGTTGGACAGTGTGTTTCGCTCGGAATTAGATAAGTATGAAAACATACACGACGCGCAGTTCGGGTTCCGACCTGGACTTTCTAGTGATAGCGCAATCCTTAGCCTAAAGCACACTGTCCAAAACTACACAGATCGCAAGATGCCGGTGTACGCTTGATTTCTTGACCTCTCCAAGGCCTTTGACCTTGTGTCCTATGAGATACTTTAGAAAAAATTGGCGGAAAGGGGTGTACCGGCTGAGTTGCTGGAAATGTTTAGGTTTTGGTATTCTAACCAAACCTACTTTGTAAAGTGGGCTGATTCTCTGTCGGAAGGATACGTGTTGGAGTACGGGGTGAGACAGGGGGGTCGACGTCTCCCAAGCTCTTCAACATGTATGTGAATGACCATATCGCGGAGTTGAGCAGCATGCGCGTCGGATGTCGCATAGATGGCGTTAGCATTAATAATATAAGTTACGCTGACGATATGGTGCTGCTCAGCCCAATAGTGGGAGGCCTAAGAGAAATGTTAATAGTATGTGAGATGTATGCTAGTGAGCATGGGCTCACATACAATGTCATAAAAAACAGAGTACATGGTCTTTGAGGCCGCTGGTAAATGTCACAATATTGCAATTAATGTTACCCTTAATGGCATGAACGTGAAACGAGTCACTAAATTTAAATATCTGGGGCATATTATTACTGGTGACCACAAAGATGATGCTGACATTGAAAAGGAGTGCAAGGCTCTAGCGGTTAGAGGTAATATGTTGGCTCGGAAGTTTTTCCGTTGTACAAAACGGACAGAGCGTATACACGGGGAGCTTGTGGGTCAAATACACCAAAAGATCGCTTGAAGCCTTGCGCATCCAATATAATAATATATTCGGGATGCTGTAGTGACTGCCTCGTTTTTGTAGTGCATCAGGGATGTTTGCGGCATACCAAACAGATGGTTTTAATGCCATCATACGCAAAAAAACCGCAACCCTAATTTGCTACTAAAGCAGGGTACGAGTCAGTCACAACAGCATTCTGAGGACCATAGCGGACAGATATACATCGCCGCTGTGGAAATGTCTTATGCAGAGACTGATCACTGGGCTCTATCTACTCCCATGATGGTCTATCTCGGCACAGGGTATTACTTTGTTTCCCTAGATTTTAAGCAAACCATTGTTTTACTAACCTTTGTTATTATTATTATTTTTATATCTTTATTTTTTCTAGCCTTGCGGCCGTTATTAATGCTAATTACGGGTGTTCACCAAGTAAAAAGCATTTGGGCATTTTATTAAGTAGTGTGTTCTGGGATATTGGGCGTAACTTCGTTTTCATCGATTTGTAAAAATTTTCTCACAATGCGGCACGTATTTAATATGGCGGCTTTCTGTAATTGTATGTATTTATTCTCTTTTATATTTAATAGTTTCAGGCTGTGGTGAAGATGTTTTGGGATAACTCCTGTGGTTGATAACACAATCGGTACTATGTATGCTTTTTCTTGTTTCCAAATTCTGCTAACTTCGTCTTGGAGATCTGTATATTTGTGGATTTTTTCTGTAATTGTCTTTGTAATATTATGTGTGTTAGGTATAGCTATATCAATGAGGTATGTGATTTTATTAAGTTTATCTTGTAGTGTAATGTCTGGTCTATTATAATGTATTGTTTTGTCAGTTAGGATGGCGCGGTCGTAGTATAACTTATGTGTTGTATTTTCTAGAACTGTGCTTGGGATGTATTTATAATAAGGTATAATAGTGTTTTGTATGAGGTTATGTTGAATAGCAAGAGTTTGATGTATGATTATATATTATTATTATTGTATTATACATATGGATTTTAATTATCTGAAATAAAGAATTTATTTATTTATATATGGGGCTCAGGGATCGAGATCATCAATCCACCTGTCATCCCATGAATTAAGACAAATCCTTCCTAAGTTCTGTTCAGAGAGAGTAGATAAAAAATAAGGCTCCTAAAATCTCATCACAAATAACATACTATGTATATGCATACAGTTCCGTTTTTCTAAAGTAAAGAAATGTCAAAGCATATATACATTTTATATTTAGTCTAATTTCTGTGATGTTAATGCTGTTAGCCTACGCGGCTCTAACAGCTTCCTCTAACTATAAAAAGGGGAGGGAGAGGATAATATTGTGTTCAGTTCTGTGATCACATTAACATAACATTGATGAGATACCTAACGGCCTCAGAACAGGGGGTGGCGGGCTCCGGCTCTGACGGCTAACTCGTATCGTTTGGTGTGAGGACCAGGGACGTGGGTATACGGTGTGTACTCGGTGTGGAAGGGTGTGCGGTGAACCCGTCTGTGGACTCGCTGCGTTCCATCCGTTGTTGTACTAAGAGTTTATGTGCCACTAGGTGATTGATTAGTGTTTGTGTGTGACTGGCTAGTGATATTTTGGTTGTAGAAATATAGCGGAACAGGGGATTTGATTAGCCTTCGGAGAGGTTTTGGGGCCTGGGGAAGCGGCGCTGGCCGTGAGACGAGAAGTGCCGGTGGTTTCATCCAAGCGTTGGGTCATGGCGCTGAAGGCGCGGGTGGACTAGTGGGTGGGTGGTATTGGTGGCGATTTGAGGCGAGGGAGTGGGGACCGTGGACGGTGTGGGTTTGGGAGCACATTTTATATTTAAACAACAAATAGAGGTATTTAGGTTGTAACTTTGAACATTACATAACTCATCACATTCACAAGACTATCTTTTAAGTTTTCTTAACGATAACTACCTAGTTACGAGTAGTTTTTCCCAAAATAAAAAGAAAGCTTAATAAAAATACTCCAGCGAACATTTTCTCTACAGCAACACTTACCGGGAATGTTTACTGGGGACACATTTTTGTTACAAAGTGTCTTGTTAGTTTTTGAAATGAAGACTAGCGATGCTGGTAACATAGCTAATATTTCTTTCAACAACTCTCAAGTAAGCGCGGCAAGTGCTTCACAATATTTTTTAATTTATTTATTGTACCATTAACAAAGATTGCGAGATTTGTTACTTTTTAATTGTATCTCTAATAACAGATGACCACAACATGACTAATTTACACAAAACGTAAAAATATCCTTACACATAAATAAAATTACAAAGACAAATATCATATCCTATTAAATTAATAAAAGCCTACACATTGAGATGATACAAATAAACAAAATTGAAGTGTCTTTTTGTAATGTCAAAATAACAGCTTTTTACTAAATGCATATGAAATTATATACGATACTAATAACAAAAAGCAACTTTTATAATTTTTATCTGTCTGTCTGTTTATCTGTTTGTTCCGGCTAATCTCCGGAGCGGCTAGACCTATTTTGACGGGACTTTCACTGACAGATAGCTGATGTTATAAGGAGTATTTTAGGATACTTTTATTTTAGAAAAATAGTTATGATACTGTGCAAAAAAATTAAAACTCATGAATCGTAGTAAATTCATTGAATGGCTATACTTAGCTTTTGAGTAAGAAAAGAACCCTCTTATCACTAGCAGCGACAATCAGTTACGTATACAACATGTAACAAAAACCCTGTGCTTCCCGTTAAGTACGTTATCAGGATCGATATTCAAACCTATAGAAATAACTTTTTTTTAAAACGACCATTTTGTTTTTAATTTTATTAAAAAAAATTATATGGATTTATTACCTCTTACTGACACTAGCCAATGCTAAAGCTAAGTAAAGCGGGGTCTTTGACAATCCTCTCACTCCCCAGACAATGCAGAGGTAAAAAAACACATACAATTTGCATACAATTATTTTTTTAAATAAAATATAAAAATATATTGTTCGAGTTTTCAAAATAAGTTGTTTCTATACATTTGAATAATGATTCTGATAACGTACTTAACGGGAACCACAGAGTTTTTGTTACATACGTTATCAGTTATTGTATAGTTCCTTTAGGAACTGCACTGATTGAACTGCACTCAGTGAACCCTACGGACCGATAGTTTCTTCAGCAAATGAAAAAAAAAATGGGATAAATATATATTTAATTAATAGAATCAGATTTTACTTTGCGGAAATCTATTATAATGGGGTTGTTATAAACTAATTTGCTTAATTCCGCGTAAAGAAAGAAAATGATGTGCCCAGTTTTAAGGGGACCTCCCACCCTCCCTCAATCGCGCGCACTATACCCGTCGTTGTCAATCCTAGCACTACCATCCCCAGCACCACCACACTAGGCACGACACACTACTCTCGAAAATAATGGGTTTTGCCTCTACACGAGGCGAGGATGCCTCACTCTTTACGCGGAATTAAGCAAATTAATTTATAACAACCCCAAAAATATAGTCATCTCTCAGAGCCTTATATGTGCCACTAAGTTTAGCTACTTTACTTGTACTGTTAGTAAATAAATCTAAGTTCCTTAATTTTACTTATGCGTCTTTGTTATTGAAGGAATAATCAAGAAAAGTAATGCCTTTACTGTTATCAAAGTTACAGTTACAGTATATCAAATTTCCACTGCTTAACGTGGGCCTACCTCATGGATTGCCTCTATTGTCATAGTTACCATGCTTGGCAGGAGGGTTAGCATCCGCAGAATTTTATATATTTGGTACTTAGTTATTAGTAAGACGCTGCTGCCCATTTCCTGGTTTGTTTCTCTCTGTCACTTCTTACGACACCCACGGGACGTTACAGAATAGTTGATATTCTTACACCGGTACTCTAAACATTAAATGACCGGGAAATTTTCAGTACAAAACTTTAAACGTTATTTTCAGAATAACACGTGACTGAAAATATAATCTATGTCCCGAAGGAGCGCGGACAGAAGTGAAATAGATATGCTACCAAGCAAATTGTCATTAGTTGCTTTGTAACATGTTTAACTGGGGCAAACATTTGCGAATGGCGTTCGTATTTTGGCGTTGGGTATGAATCTCTAGCTTAATGCTTTTAAATCAAACTTTCTTTAAAGAATAAATTTCAATGACAAACAATTAGAACTTGTTCTTTATCATTGATCGAACCGACAGTGCAGGCATATCGGTTTCGAATACAAGTGAGGGTGGAAAATGGGTACTATATACCTCCAAAAATAATAATAATCAGCGGTTGCCAGTCCGCCTGCCAAGCATGGCAACTTGAAGAACATCGTGGAGACTTTTGATAGAATGTAATAAATGTCATATCATAATCATAAACATTCACGCCTGTAACCCAAAGGGGTAGGCAGAGACGGACTTCCATTAGGCAAGATCCTGACACAACTCTCTGGCCTCCTTTACATACATATAAATGCTTACATATAAAGTAGGCGATACATGCTCGTCGGTTATGTGTTTTGTTAATTTAGTCCATCTTCAATATACCGCCAATTTGGTCGATAAACTTTCGTTAAGGGCGTCCCTTCCCGACTGTAATGTTCATTTCTGCAACTTAAATTTGCTTTGTCACTGTTTCTTCATTCTTTCTTTCTACATGCGTTTACAAGGGTTCTCGGGAACAACGTTCGGATTGTAACCGGGGCCCCTTCATTACTTCGCTACACTATTAGCACGTCCCGGGGGCAGTACTTGCTGGCCCCAGTACCCTCGCAGTGCTACTACGATGTCTCACATAAATAGGCTTTTGAAGCTCTCGTCTCGTGCGTCTGCAACCCCAGAGGCTCAGTTTCTGATAGAGGAACACCGTTTTTAAGAGTTTCGTGTGTTTTGTCACTGGGTAGTGTTAAACGAGCAACAAATCCTCGGTTCTTTGCCTTGTGGTAGCGGTGTTAAATCTACCACCCCCTGTTTCATAGCATAAGGCATGTAATAAATGATACATCATTAACACTTAACACTGCAAATTATCTTTTATTTTATACCCTAGTGTACAGATTGCACAACATAGAATCACACAAGAAGCTTTGAGAAAACAAAGTTAGCTCAGCTCGCTCTAGAGACGCACGACCAAAGGTCATTTGTAAAGTTGTCCCATTGCAATTGCTAATTCAGTTTGAAAGGAATTAGTTCTGGCTTAGATATTTTAACTTCCACAGCTACGAGTATTAGTGAATGTCATCTATGTACATTTAGTTTGAAAAAATAAGTTAAATATATTTTGTGAACGAGGTAGAGCCATGGTGCAGTTATATTACTTTCGTAGTAGCAACGGGTTGGCTCGACCGAGAAAATATCACGCTCTCAACAGAATACAAGCCTGGGGTACCAGCTTTAAGATGCTGTATTCCTTGAATATGTGTGTGTGTGTGTGTATGTATGTGTTATGGTTTCCTACTTTCACCATATGAAGGTGAATAAAGAGAACCATAAATCATCTTTACTAGAAACGAGGCATTCCATCTTAGTCTTCAGGGTTACAACGCATCTGCATTTTGATTCGTTTGAGAATAGATATAGATGTCTATAGGCCACAGCATTCAGTTACTGACTGACAGACTGTAAGCGCGTTTGTAATCCTTATTCTATAAAAAGGATGTCATAATAGCATCCTTTTTACTAATAGTGAGGTATTTCATTTAAATTTCAGAGGTTACAACCGCTTATTAGTAAATAGGTGACTATGTTCCGTTTAATATCTCTATATCCCTCTGACTTCACCTGATCTTGGGTGCTACGGTAGCAGCTTGTGGTATGAACTATTAGGTAATTTGCGCCTTAATCGGGACTCTCACTTGTCTCATGCTTTCTCCTCACTGGCCGATGACTGCAGAAGTACTTGTGGAGTGGTCATCCGTCAGGTTGGCGTGCGTGAGTGTTGCCAGATTGTGTAGGTGTGGGTGTAGCCCTTATCTACACGGTGGTATAACCGTCTCGTAGTACGGGCCACAAATTCTTCGATGGTTTCTGTGCCCGACGGGCGTAACTCTCCGGAGTAAATGTTGTCGAAGATACTCCGCGAGTCGCTCACATCCTACACCTATAGGTTCCGGAGGATACTTTCACTGCCGCCTTTGTGTATGCTGCTGGAGAACTGTGGACTGAGGTTCAAAACTACTGCACGATTTACAAATTAAAATAGCAAGGGAGTGGCCAGCGGTTCGACTGATTAATTAGTCGCGAAATGTTATAACTATTATTTATTGGTTGGTCACTATATATTTCAAAATATTCAATTAAAAATGTGCGGTAATATTAAAATTTCTATTGGTATTTAAAATTTCTATTGGTATTTTCAAAATATCTATTGGTAATATCAAATATCTATTGGAAATAACAAATATCTATTGGTAGTATCAAAATATCTATTGGTAGTAGCTGGTTTTCTAACACTACTGACTAGCAGCTATCAATCAACTAAAATTAGTTGAATTTAACACTTGTGTAACTGCGAATATCAGTTACCACCTTTTCCGTCTAGCTAACACTTTTCACTATATGTAACGGCGAATTTTCCGTTACCACTTTTTTCGGCTAGCTAACACTATTTTACTATATGCAACTGAGAATTTTCAGTTGCCACTTTTTTCGGCTATGTGTAACTGCGATTTTCAGTTACGACCTTTTTCGGCTAGCTAAACTTTTTCTATTTCACTATAACTGTTCACTGTGTTTTGCTACTAGTCACTTCAGCTACTACCGGATACTACTGCTTGTTACTGGTAGTTCTTCCTACTACAACGTTACTATTATCCTGTCTTCCGCACATATGCACTTGTTGCATACTGCAGGTCTCGGGCCTCGGGGCTGACCCCATTACCCGGAATCTCCTCGCGGTGCATTACTATGCACCGGTCGTGGGAGCCGTTCTGGCATTGTTGGGTGTTGTAGTGTCTCAGGTTTGATTCCCCGGTCACTAAAAAAATTTTTTCTCTTCTTCCAAATTTTTCAGGAGGCGGGTAATGTTGCCCGCTCCTGAAAAAGTGGCATAATATGGCCTTTTTTTTCCTGAAAAGGCGCCTAATTCGGCCTAAGCCTGAAAAAGACGCCTAATTCGGTCTATGGTTGTCTGGTAAAAAATTTTTTGTCAAGTCAATATGGCCGGCGGCTAATGCGGCCGGGCGTCTGAGTTGGCCTGTCTGCGGCATTGCGGGTTATTACTCGACTCTCTAATCTCTATAGAGAGGAGTTCTCTTGGCAGAGGTCGCCCGTCCGGTGGTCGAACATGTAAAGGTGCAAGATTTTGTAGGTGTTCGTGTGGCCCGTTATCAGCGCGGTCGAACATACCGCGCGCTAATCGGGCCACAAATTCTTTGATTGTTTCCATCTTAAGGTTCGCCGCGATGACGTCGTTCCGGACGTAGCGACCTGCACCGACGATGGTCCGTAGACATAGGTTCTGCTGAACCTGCAGCCGCTGCCTCTGCCGTTCGCTCAGGAGTGCGTACCAGGCCGGCGCGGCGTAGGTAATCTTTGTGCGTATATATAACTTGTAGATTTTCAGCTTTGTTTTCAGCGGTAGTTTGGATGCCAGGACCGGACGGAGCGCCGCCCGCGCACATCTGGCATTGCGGACGACGATGTCGACGTGCGCGGTCATGCGCAACATCCTGTCGATCCGGCACCCAAGGTAAGTCACGGCCTTTTCGTACGCAATCTCCTGGCCTCTAAGCGTCAACGGGGGCGGGAAATTCCGGTAGCGGCGGGTGAGGAGGGCGGCCGTTTTCCCAACATTTACAGCCATCCTCCACTCATCCAGCCACGATGGCAGCAGGTCCAGCAGGCGCTGCATCTTGGCGACGGCGAGATGGGGGCTTCTGGACGAGGCGAAGTAGGCGCTGTCGTCCGCATATAACGCCAGCTCCACGTCGTCCTCCCATTCGCGTAGTTGTCCAGCCAGAGTAGGGATGTCATTTGTATAAGCCGCGTACAGGATCGGTGAAAGACAACTGCCCTGTGGTACGCCAGCTCTTATTGGTTTTACTGCGGATTCGGCATCTTCGACACAGACGTAGAAGCTCCGGTCGGCTAGAAACGACGCCACTAGCCGCAGCATAGCCGGAGGGACACTCGTCTGTTGTTCCATCTTAAAGAGTAAACCAGAGTGCCACACCCTGTCGAACGCCTTCTCGATATCGAGGAAGACGCCCAACGATGTACGATCCCGGTTATATTCGGCCGACAACAGGTGCAGCACTCTGGTCAGCTGTGTTGCTGCGGAGTGTCCGCTCCTGAATCCCTGTTGTTCCGCCCGCAATTTGATACACGGGCGGATTCTTCTCAAGGTAATTCTTTCAAATAATTTGGCTATGTGCGGTAGCAGCGTTATAGGTCTGTAACTAGCTGCTCTACGCCTGTCCTTTCCGGGTTTCGGCAGAACTATCACCTTGCCTTTCTTCCATTCCTCCGGGAAGTGTGAAGTCCGCAGTATGCCATTGTAGAGTCGTCCTAGCTCTACAATGGCTCTATGGGGCAGTTGTCGGAGTGCAGCGTTCGTAATCCGGTCGTGCCCCGGCGCCTTCCTCGGTTGCAGGCGGGAAACCGTCCTCTGCATTTCAGCGGGGGAGATAAACCATTCTCCTGCAAGCGGTGGCGCGGGCAACGACAGGAACTCCCGTACGCGGCTCTCCTTTTGGGCATGAAGCTCCATGTACTCCGCACTTGCTGGGTTCGGCATAAATTGCTCCTCGAAGTGCTCGACTAGGATATCCGCTCTGCCTTTGGCCTCGTAACAACGCCCGCCCGCGATGTTGGTCAGCGGGCAGACGGGGGGTCTGGTCTTTGTTAGCTGTCGGTTCAATTGATAGAGCGACGCTTCCTTATCTCCAGCCATCCATATGCGCCGCTCCCAGGCCCTTCCTCTGTAGGCCTGTATTGCAACCGACAGCTCATCCGTCAGTGCATTTAATCTTGTTTTAATGCGTGGGCAGCGCGTGCGTGCCCAGAGCTTCCTCAACGCTCGCTTGTGATTGAGCTGCGCACGTAGTTCCTGTGGCAGCTCTTCTCTCCGATGAGTTAGAGGGACGATCGTAGAGGCCGCGTTGAGGGCTTCTTGGATGTTATGAGTTATTCTGGCAGCGGCGGCCTCTACGTCGTCCGCCGAGGTAATCGATGTTTGTACTGGAGGCCTCTCCTGCAGGTGTTGCTGGTAGAGCAACAAAAAGTCCTAATTTTTTGTTTAATATTTCGAAGTGCTTCGTCCAGTCCGGGAGGCACTCCGCTACGATCGGTGGGTATCGTGCCTGCTCTTCCTCTTGTTGGGGTTGAGGGGCTTCTGTTGTCGGTTTCGGTACTGCTGGCATCGCTGCCAGTTGGGCGTAACTGGTAGATGGCCTTTGACCGTCATCCTGTGTAAGGCCCGATGGATTTGTAGGTGCCGATGTTTGTCCGGCGGTCGCTATGGTAGCGTAAGATGTGGAGTCCCAAACCATAGGACTCCTCTCCTCCCTGCTCGAACTCGGTCGCGTCCATGGTCCTGCGGCCGGGTGAGGTGGGGGGGGGGGGGGGGTTGGTTTCAGTGGTGAAGGCGATTTGGGCGGCGATCTGTGCGTCCTAACTACCTCCTTCCTGGTTGGGGCTCTCTCATCTTCTTCCGACTCCGCCGAGGACGATGATGATGATGGTGATGACTGTGCAGATGATAAGGGTGATCCGATGCACTGCCTTTTTTCGTAGAGCGATGCCTCGGTTTCCGGTGGTGTATGTCTTCTTGCCGTTTTACGGGCCCGTTGCGGTAAGGGCGTCGGTTCCTGCCCACTCGTGTACTCAGACACGGTGGGCGTGAGAGCGGCGCTCGTTCCGGGTTCTTCTTTTTGCGGCGAAGAAGGTTTCCTCTTGGGGATCTGGCTGAAGGAGCTGACGATCCTTGATTTCTCCGGGTTCGAAAGGTCCTTTACGCAGAGTGGTCGATCTAAAACCCCGGGACGATCCGGGGGTTTCCTAACGCGAGGGGGTGGGGGGGCTCCCCCTTTCCCCTGCCGGTCATGTTACACTGTTTACTGTTTTTGGTTGGTATACGTGTGTCTTACGTCTATATACCTTACCTAGCAGGTTGACTCGATGCGCGCCGCGAGGTAAAGATGGGAGCGAAGATGACGACCGCAACACTTGGGCGCACTGCCTACCCCTTTCACAACGAAAGGGTTGGGGGAAGTGCTAGAGAGCACTCAAATACGCGACTCGACACTGCAAGGCACGGAACGCACTTGAGTGCCAAGAATCTGCCTAAGGGCCGGTGACCTCGACACTTCACGGAGTATGCGGGCTCGACGATCGGTGGAGTATGTCGTACCGGCGATTGATTGGGACCACTGTATAATCCACAACCAACACACACTTAGGAGATCCTTAACAACGTTACTGTGATTTGCCCCCATAAGGTAGACTTCGACTATACTGCATAGAGAGCCGCTTGCCATTATCCATTTTGCCTCTTTATTTTTAAACATTTTCATTATGTAATTAGCACAAATCGCAATATTTTCTATACAAGGCTAATTTTTACATTAACACGCTATACACTATTAAATAGGCATTATGGTCCTTTATCAGTATGTGATAAAGGTTACTCAATATATTTACATTTAAAAAAGTTATCAAACGAAATGTACCAAATTTTCATAACAAATGTGTACATTAAATCTTTAATTTTTCTATATTTATCAAATGCGTTTATTTACACAAATTATTTCTTTACTATTGCAATCTATACACCATATGCTAACTAAATATCATATTTACAACTGTTTTAGAACACAAAAATATTCTTATTCTTTTCATACAAACTATTGCGCAGTTAATTTAACTTCCAGAAAGTTCCACGATATGATGCGCTGTGATTGGTCGAATTTTTATTAAATGCTTAAAGTTGTTTATATCAACTATTATTAAAACGACATTCTATACAAATATATTAAGAGTTGTAAACACACTGTAAAACCATATCAATACACAATTTGTTTGATTTCGTTGCTAATTTCACTTTTTATACAAAATAATATTCTTTCATCACTTTTTGCTTAAAGTCTTTAAACCGTCGCGAACAGTTTCGATTTTTAAGTCTCTATAGATGTCGTCATTCCTGACGCACTACAACTATAATATAGCCGCAGCATGGCTATAGCACGTATTAAACTGTAGCATAAATAATGATACACTATTATATTGTAATATTATAGCGTCTTCTTTTTTAACGGCTCGTGCGTGTCAATTGCTGTGAATGGGCCTCTGTTATTGTAAAAAAGTTTTTTGGTCTTAATCTTCAAGCTTGGCAGGCGGACTGACGTTTAGGTCCCTTGACACTGCTTCCCTTGTTGGTATGTGTATTTTACACCTGGGGTAATAGATACGCCGGCAGTCTGTGTATTTTATTCCTGGGGTAAGATATAGTTGTACTAGAAAGAAATAAGATTTTTCTGGCATTAGCCATAGACGCGTTTTACGACACCCAAATGGTGAAATTATATAACGTCGTCTTGGGGTCATGTATTCTGTAATATCGCTTCCACATGGCATTGTTGTTAATGATTACTTTAAAGTACCTACACATATCGGTAATTTCGTAAATTTTACTAGGTGGTAAGACTCGCTATTGCCTCGAAGTCCATCAAGGGTAAGTACCACTTTCTTACCTATTTCTGCCACCAAAGAGTAATGTATACACTTCTGTGTTTCTGAAGGGTATAGGGAGCAAGTATAACTACAGGCTGTGAGTGCACTAATTTGAAATACACTTCATTGTGCACAGAACTACACAGGCGAATGCAATTAGGCTGAATGCAAAAGTTATTTCAGGAGCCGAAGTTCACAAAAGCTTCATTTTTATTTAACTTAGTTGCAAGATTATCTTTTCTAACGGAAAAACTTCGCTGGGCCTCCAGTTTGTATACTTACCAACGACTTTCCTTATTACCTTCCCCTTATTACAACATTTTGTTGTAAATTTGCAGCTTAACAATACTAGAAAACGATACTACAATAGGTTTTTTAAACAAGTAGGGGTGACAATGAATATCGGGCATACAGTCCATATAAAAATAGTAATGTATGGTGTAGCCCAGTGGTCGGCAAACTTATTAGCCAAAGAGCCAAATATGAACATTACAACAATTTTTAAAAAATTGGGAGCCAAATCTGCTTGTTTAGTAAACTTTTATTACACTAAATAGGTAAACTAAATAAAACTAAATTTCATATTTAATAAATATTTATTAATGCGAACAATGTGCTTGCATCTCCTTGGAAAGTTTGAGTGTAAGTCAGGTTTGTATGTTGTTTTTAATTTTAGGCATGATTCCAAGTTCTCATCAATAAAACGATTTCTCAGTTTACTCTTGATAATGTTCATGCTAGAAAAAGATTATACGCATAAATATGTAGAACCGAAAAGGGAAAGAACAGCAAACACGAGCTTTTTCAGCTGATGAGTCAGGAATACTATTCCAAGCGTTGAAAATGATCATGTCTTCCTTCTCCAGGTCATTCAAAGCAGACCACTTGTGTTGTGAACGAAGATCACATTTTTTCTTCTCCAATATTTCCAATTCAACACAAAGACGTTCGAATTTAGAGCGCCATATCTCCTTGTTTTTTAAATCCAGCAATTGTATTTCAAAGCTACTAATGTCAATTTCAAAAGGAGAAAATTTCAACTCTGTTATCGTAGCATTAAGAGGATTTTTGACAAATGCTAAAGTTGCTCTGCTGTTTTCAATTTCCTGAAACCTGCTGAGCAATGCTTCCCTCATATTTAAAATTATTGGTTTAAAATGGTGTTTATCAATAGAGGAATTATTTTCTTGGCGATGCTTCAGCAGGCTCGGAAAGTGAAACAATGTTACCCTTACAAAATCCTGAGCAAAAATGGATAATTTGTTTTCGAATGTTATTACTTCTTCTAACATCGACGATTCTTTACGATTAAGCTGATGTCCATGGATAAATTTAGTTTAGATTAAGCTAATTTAGATGAGACGTAACGTCTACCATGAAATATAAGTTTTTTTTTGTTGGATCCACTGATCGTCTGTTAGTTCTGGATTGTAAACGCCCTTCTCAAGGAGAAATGCTTTAATTTCCGGAAAAAGGGACGCGAAACGTTTCGAAACGTTCTCTCTTGATAACCAACGTACCTTGTTATTAAGCAGAAGATTAGCGTATTCACTCTCCATTTCAAATAAAAAATTCTTTGAATTGGCAATGATTAAGAGCTTTAGCTAAAAATTCCATAACTTTACAAATTTCATCCGGAAATGTTTGCGCACAAAGCGCTTCTTGCTGATTGATACAACGGTAAACAAATATCTCGTAATTAATTGTTTCTTTCAAAATAGCAACAAACCGTTTTCTTATACCGGTCATACTTTTGGCGCCATCTGTTGAAATCGACACAATTTTATCGAGGGGAATATTATGTTTATCCATACACTTAATTACAGCATTTACGATATCTTCTCAACGCGTCTGACCTTTAGAGTGGCAATAATCTTAAAAGTTCTTCTTTATGGCCTGAATGAGACATAAATCTTACAAAAAGTGAAACTTGCTCTCATTACTCAACTTACTTAACTTACTAACAATTAATTCATTTATGTCACAAGACACCTTACCTGCTATTGATAAAGCTGAAACCAATGTCAGATCTTCGATATGCTCGGTGGCGAACACATTTTAATTGTTCTATTATTAATGGTTTTGGCAGACAGTGGTAACTCTTTAATTATATTCAGAATATCTGCTTTGTTCTTAAAATCCCGAAATAGCCCTTCGGATGCATTTACTCGTATAAAACAATATTTTATGTATCCGCCGCCTGTGTACGGTTTCTCTCTTTTAGCAATCGCTTGGCTAAAAACAAAACTTGCCAAATTAATATTACTGCAAGATTGCATCCAGTTATTAAACACAAGTTGACGACTCTTGACTCTTCTGAAGTTCGTCAACTGCTTTCTTCCTTGCATCACCGGTAGGATATTTGGTGCTAAATGACGCGTGCTTTCTTGTAGAGTCTCTCTAAATTTGACTTCTTTTTATGCGCGAATTTCTCCTTACAAATAAGACATGTCGGAAATCCATTCAAGTTTTGAATAAACGCAAAATTCTCAGTCCACTCAACTTTAAATTCGCGGTTTTCATCTTCCGTTTTTCTTTGCTTTTTTTGGTAGCCATGTTAATTTCTTGCCATATTTTAGATGAAAATATTATTGCGCCTTCCGTGGATATTTGTGCCAGAGCCGCACTTAAGGAGCCAAAGAGCCACATGCGGCTCTGGAGCCGCACTTTGCCGACCACTGGTGTAGCCCATAAACATCTACAACTATTATCGATTAAGACATTTATTTAATATTAACAATGCTTTTAACATAATTATTTAATAGAACATTTCTGTAAAGCTAAAAATGCTTGTGTTACGAAGAATGAAGGATCCGAACCCACGACCTATTGAGTTCGCGAATCACACGCTGCTATTAAGCTATTATCTCTTTATTTTTTAACAATCAAAATGCAGATACGTTGTCACATCTGAGGACTTAGACGGAATGCCTATTTTCCAGTTAAAATAATCTAAAATTCCAGTCTACTGATATACGAATAAGTTATATATATATAATCTACATTGTATATAATCTATATTATAAGCATTATTTATAATCTATATTGAATAAAAAAGTTTCGGTTATAATAATATTAAAAAACTGCGGTTTCCAACCTAGGCAAATATTACCGGGTTTCTATATTTCAAAACGCTTCGTATTCTTTTAAGAGCTGTTTTAAAGTAAAATAAATGGAGTGCATAAAATCCCTTTTTTGCAACAAAATACCAGTTCAACTAATCACTACACAAACAAGAAGACAAATATCTTCCATAGAGACTATCCATGGCTCCGATATATACCCTTCATTTCCATATATGTTAAGCAATAGACTTTTGATAGCCTGAAATGAACGTATCAGATTTGTGTTCCTACAGTTGAAGCGCTGTTAGGTATCGCCGGTACAACTTTATGAGTATTTGTCAGACATTTTTATTATTGTACTAACCAGAAAAATAAATAAAATAATTCAAAAAACTTGTCCTCTTTTCTCTTTATCTTTTAAATCAACTTTGCTTAAAAAACTGGGACGACAGTAAAACAAAACTCAACAAATCAATCTTGCGGGATTAACCGGCAACCATTACGCTAAGTGGGTGTGTCATCCATTTGTATTGGTAAATGTTTGGACTTAACACATAGTGATTGATATGTTGTGCTTGCACGGTGGGGCATTTAATTAGTTATTGCTTTAGTTTCAGACACAATTATTGGTATTCTGGAGTGTATAGGTAATAAAACATCCTTATATTTCAGACTTCTAGTAGAACTTATAAACAAGGCTCGAGCGCCAACCAATGTTGGTACATCCACTGAAAATTGTTATTCAAAGTCATCATTACAGTTCTTTTCAGTCCACTGCTGCCCATAGGTTTCTCAAAGTAATGCAGTAAAACACGGTGCTGATCGATGTGAATTCATCAACTTCCTGCATGTCTTACCAGGTCATCACTGGATCTAGTGGGATCACCCTACACGATACATCAATATTTAAACTCCGTCTTATATTTAACATAAATTCCAGGCTTAGCAAGCGAGTTGGCAATCGCATTTTTTAGTTTCAGTTGTTATCAGGAAGAAGCTGCTGCCAATGTCCCTTTGTCACCTATGACGATACCCACGGCAAAGATTTGTCGTGAAGCGACAATAAAGAACAAAAAGAATCTAACCTAAGAACAACAAAACAACAAAAATACAACAAAAACAAAAATATATTTAAAATTCAAAGATATTTACAATTTTATAAAAAAATGAAATGAGGATGATGATGAATGAAGTGAGAGTACAATTAGATTACAAAAAAATAAAGGTAGGAGAATAGGGGAATATAGAGTTGTAGTGGAGCCGAAAAGTCGAAGCGACACACGTTGCGATTGTAGAGGTAGGTTTCTTAGCAGCGACGACACGCAGCGCCTGAAGCCAGCACACGTCGGTTGCGCTTGTAGAGGTAGGTTTCTTAGCAGCGACGGCACGCAGCGCCTGGAGCCAGCACACGCAGCGTCCGGAGCCGGCGCACGTAGCGCCTGGAGTAGGTGCGCTCAACGCTTAGAGTCAGCAGTTGCAGCGCCCAAAGGTAGCGCCGGCGGTAGGTGCACTCGGCGCCTGGAGTAAGCAGTCGTAGCGCCCGGAGTAGTGTGGCCCCCGCGCTTGAAGTAGACTGCCGACGACTTCCGAGGTAGATGGAGGCTTGTAGGATTCCGGAGTGGTGCGGCCCCGCGCTTGAAGAAGGCTTCGCCGAAGACTTCACGTGTAGGTGGAGGCTTGCAGGATCCCGGGGCAGTGCGGCCCCGGGATAAGGCCTTTAGAAGATGCTTCCAATTCGAGAACTGAAGCAAGACTGCCTTTCTTCACCGATTGTTCGGCTTTTATACCTTTCTAGAGAGAACGGAAAAATTATTTAAATTAAACGCAAATTTTTTGTAAATGGTCAAGAGAAAAGAGTATTTATGTGGAATTATCGAAATAGGAACAACAGATCGGTAGCAAATTTGAATATAATTACTATGGAGACCAAATAAACAAAAATGTCAAAACATGTCAAATTTTAGTTTTAGGCTTGTAATAAGAAAACGGCAAGATTTAAGTGGATAATGAGATATTATTGATATAGGAAAAAAGGTAGCGCAACTGCCCACACAAAGCCCGAAATTGTAGAGTTACGGAAAACTAACTAAAATATCGAAAAAAGGTAGACTCCATTGACACCAATTTAAAAGTGCTGATAATGTGAAAATACGAAGTAGAAATAATTTGTTATTGTGTTCTTATGGTTTAAAATCGTTACAGGATCCTATGGAAATAAAGGTGATGTAAAATATCCAGTTTTGAAGTGAATGCAGAAAATCGAAACAGAATGGAAAAATGAATTTAAAATAATGTAAAATGATAAGTAAGTAGCATAACACTACAGATTAGATAAATAGTTACTACGTAACCCTAGGAAGATTGAGGGTAGTTAATATTTTAACACCGCTACTACATGGCGAAAGTATTTAAAGTTAATACAGGATTATTATATAAAATATTTATTATATTTAGGGAAACGCGGCTGACTCTTGCCCTAAAACATAAAAAAAGAGGAAGACTGTGTCTAAAAGTGGGAAATATTAAGGCCGTAACTTCAACTTTATTTATTGTATTAAAAATTGTTATAAGTATTTGTGTATTAGTTAGTTGATTTAAAAAAAATAACCGAACATAGTCGCTATATTTTTCATGAATTTTAGAGCGACAATCATATCATATACGTCGTAGCAGTAGGTGACGCTAATGAATGTAAGGTAAAAACCGGTTTTAGAAATGTTACCTTTTCGACATCAAAGTATCGATAATGTTGTTGAAGGTTACTAAGTTTGTTATGCTTTACGACATAATAATAGGGCATATATTTATATAAATCTATTTATCTATTATTCCATCTCAGTCGCACTATAGAAAGGGAGTCACGACGGAAAAATCTTACACTTTTTCTCGCCTATCCACCTAGTGTTGCTCAGATGGTTAGCACTCGCTGTAAATTTCACAGTACATGGGCAACCCGGGTTCGATCCCTACCGGCACCAATGAAATTGTTAATTGCAATTTTAAGTGCTGATTTACCACGTGCTCGGTGGTCAAGGAAAACTGCATGTCTGAAAAATAAGAAAAAAATCTAAGACATGTGAAGTTTGCCAACACGCATAAGGGCAGTGCGGCGGACATTTTTTGCCCTAAATCTCTCTCAGAAATGAGGGGAGGGCTGTGCCCAGCAGTGGGACAGAAGTAACTTTATGCAAATAGTCAAGTCAATCAGCCGTCTACAAGTTGGTGAAAATTACATTTAAAGAATTCGTTACATGGATAGATAGATAGATACATGCAAAGCTAATAAAAGTGTGTTAATAGGAAGGCATCATTAAAAACCTTCTCGCTATCCATCGATGAGAACAAAGTAACTCTCTCTAAAAAAAATTCTCTGTTTATCTCACAGTTGCGTTACTTCAAGCAGGTTAAAACTGAACTGTCCGTGATTAATACAAACGCATTAGTCTCCGCACCGTCGTTATGTCTAGTTTGCTTTTCCTTTTTCGCAAGACTACGTACAATTAATCTGTCTTTTTCTGGTTTTAAGCAATGTGTAAATATACTTTCTAGATTTTACCGAGCAATTGACTTATTTTATTATATTATATTATAATACCTCAGTAAATTTAATTAATAATATTAGGTACATATGAAATTAACGTTTTGTCGTACTGACCACTTTGATCTGAAATATCTCCTCTTTAATTAACAATTCCAAATTCAAATTTATAAATTCATTTAGCTGGTACATTTTAGTTGTGAAAATAGACATTTATTTGCTTTTTCCTCATTATTTTTTTCGTTGTTCTACAATTGGAATGTCTGCGACATCCACCGTACTCCCCAGACCTTTCTTCAACAGATAACCACGTCTTCCGGAATTTGGCCTGTTGGTAATTGTGTACATTTATATTGGCAACACTTTTTTCTGTATTTTCTCTCTCTATTAAATGGCGTAAGCGAATTATTACTCGTTTGATGTAACTGTTCCTTTTATATCAAATAAATAAGAAAAACTAAAACAAGAATGTGTAAATTAATTATTTTAACATGGTAGCAGTCCGGGGTTGATAAGTTTCTAAAATAAAAAAAAGAAGAAAAAAAATGGCGACTAAAAATAGCGATATAAATATTCCAATTTTCGACGGTACAGACTATAGTAATTGGAAAATACGAATACTCTAATTTCTGCAGTTCAAAAAGTGCAAGGATGTTGTAATGAGAGCGAAAATTGCAACCGACAAAGTGGAGTGGGATGACAGAAATGTACAAGCAACTAACTATATTTATAGTGCATTAACCAACCAGTCTAAGCGATCTTGAATCAGCCTACGAAATAATACAGAAATTGGACGAGATGTATTTGAAAAAATCAACAGCGTTGCAAATAGTATGTCGACATAACCTCGAAAGTGTCAAATTGAAAAATTATTCTGAAGTGTCTCTATTTTTCGATGACTTTGAAAAATCTGTAAATGAGTTAAAACAAGCAGGTGCAACGATATCAGAAACAGAAAAACTAAATTATATGTTAAAAGCACTCCCAGTAAGTTACAGCTACATAGGTGATTTAATTGATGTCTTGCCAGAGGGTGAAAGAACAGTTGACTATTTAAAAAGTAAAATAAAATTGAAAAATACGGAAAATGTGAGTGAAACGTTAAATGATACATCAAATGCTTTTAAAGCAGATGCCAAGCCATCAAATAATTGTTTTAGTTGTGGAAAACCTGGCCATCTGAGAAGAGACTGTAAATCAGGAAATGTAAACCGTGAACGAGGACATAGTTTTTCTCATCATAGAGGACGTAGTTTCTCTGGTTATAGAGGACGTGGTTTCTCTGGTTATCGAGGACTTGGTTCATATAATAACAGAGGACGAGGCTCAGGAAATTATCACCATAATAATCAAGAGAGTCATGGAAACAGTTTTCATACTACTATTGCAAATAATACTTACACAACGAGTGAGAATTATAAGACAAAGAAAGGTCAAATAAATTGGTTACTAGATAGTAGATGCACAGACCATATTATTAATACTGATGAGTACTTCAATTCCTGTGAGATATTAAATAAACCTGTTAAAGTTAAAATTGGGGACGGCACAATATTAGAAGCTACAAAAATTGGTAATATTAAAACTTATTTCTTGGTCTATGGACAAAAATCTGAAGTGACTCTGACAAATGTTTTTTTTTGTAAAAGAAATGAAGGCAAATTTATTGAGTTATTGCAAAATTACTGACAAATATTCAATCAATTCAAGTGGGAAATTGTCAAAAATTTACAACAATTATTATGGAAAGGTTATAGCAATTGCAATTAAGGAGGCGAGAATGTATAAGATGAAAAGTTACATGTATGAAGAAATATTGGAAGCAAATATGAGTAAAAAGGAAAAACTACATCGCACTATGGGCCATATTAACTTTAAAAATTTGGAATTAATGTGTATAAATGAGTCATTAGAAGGATTACCTAAAGATATTGAATATGAATATTTAAAATGTGCAATATGTATTGAAAACAAAATGCATAACTTACCATTTCAAAATAATCGACGGAAAGCAGAGGAGATATTAGAGATTGTTCATACTGATTTAAATGGGCTACATCAGACTACAGGATATAATAAAGCAAAATATTTTTTGAGCTTTGTCGATGATTACAGCAAATTAGTGAAAGTTTATTGTATCAGATCGAAGGATGAAGTATACGACTACTTGGTGCAATATGTTAATGAGGTACAGAACTTGACAGGAAAAACGATAAAGGAACTGCTATGTGACAATGGGAAGGAATATATGAATGGAAGAGTTATTCAGTTCGCAAAAGAGAAAGAAATAATAATAAAACTCTGTCCAGCATATGTTCATCAATTAAATGGAACAGCAGAGAGATACAATCGTACATTAATGGATATGGGTAGATGTCTTTTATCAGAAGCAAAGGTAGAAAAAAATTTTGGCCAGAAGTAATTAAAACAGCTGCTTATCTTAAGAACAGAACTTTGACTAATACTATTGAGAGGAAAACGCCGTATGAAATTTTTTTTAAAAGAAAGCCATCAGTCCAAAATTTGAAATAGTATGGAAGTAGAGTTTTTGTAAGAATTCCCGGAGAACGGCAGAAGGTCTAAATGGGATAAGAAAGCAGAAGTTGGAATTTTACTTGGTTATACTGATACTGGATACAGAGTGTTTATTAACAACAGCGTTATTATTGCTAGAAATTGTGATATAATAGAGGAAGATATTAAACCATGTGGTTTAGAAGGTGAGGAAGATAAAAATACTGAATATAAAATAAAAGAAAAGGAAAAGGAAGACAAAAGGACACAAGAGGAATAAGATCCAATAAAATACTCAGAAAATGATGAAACAAGTGTAGCAGAAATTAAAAATGAAGAGCAAAATAGAAAATCAAAAAGACAAGTCAAACGTCCACTTCGTTTTGATGAAGAATTCGGTTATTATTGCATATACTGTAACTACTGCGACGCTTTAGCTACAACTGATTTTCAGGAGGCAACTACATGTAATGAGGCAATGAAATGGAAAGAAGCAATGAATAGTGAGATGGACAGTTTAATGAAAAATAACATATGGACTCTAGTTAACAATCCTCCTAAGGACAAAAAGGTAATTGATGTGAAGTGGGTATATAAAAGGAAGAGCGAAAATGAATACAATGCAAGGTTAGTAGTAAGTGGTTTTCAACAAAAAAATTGTATTGATGATACTTATTCTCCTGTTGCTAAATTGCCGACACTTAAACTACTATTATCTTATTGTTGTCAAAATTCTTTAGTTATTCATCAAATGGACGTTAAAACAGAATTCCTAAATGGTAGAATCTTATTTGAAGTTTATGTAAAGCAAATCGGCTATGAAAATGGAATTGATAAAGTTTATAAATTAAATAAATCATTGTATGGTTTAAAAAAGCCCCCGTGCATGGTATGAATGTTTTAATGAGTTCTTGACTAATTTTGGTTTTCGCAGAAGTAAATATGACTATTGTTTGTATGTTAAAAGGGAGAACAACTTAACTGTTTATATTCTTTTATTTCTTGATGATTTATTAATATGTTGTGAAAATGTAGAAGTTATTGCTGACATAAAAACCAAATTTTCTGAAAGATTTAAAATGAAGGATATGGGTAAAGTAAAAAACTATATTGGTATCGAGATTGAATATGTGTATAATCAAAATAATATCCTAATATTGAGTCAGAAATCTTATATTGAGTCTTTAGCTAAACGTTATAATATTGAGAATGCAAAATTGTTTAAAGCCCCTATGGGAATAAATTTAAAATTGGAACAATCTGATATTAATGAGGATGTAAAATATAGAAATTTGATTGGTGCTCTTTTGTATATTAGTTCAGGTACTAGACCTGATATATCTTACAGTGTAAATTACTTAAGCAAATTCCAAAACTGTTATAATGAAACACATTTTAAGTATGCTTTAAGAGTTTTAAAGTATTTGCATTTGACAAAAGATCTTAAATTAACATATTGTAATAATAGTAATGCTGATATTCTGGATTGTTTTGTGGATGCTGATTGGGCAGGAGATATTATAGATAGGAAATCAACTACAGGATTTGTCATAAGATTGTTTGGAAATATTATTTACTGGAAATCAAAGAAACAAAGTAGTGTAACAAAGTCTTCAACATTTGCTGAATATGTAGCTTTATCAGAAGCAGTAACAGAATTAAATTTTCTTATTTGTCTAATAAATGATGTCTTCACTAAAGTTTGTAAAGCAGTTAAAATTTATGAAGATAATTCAGGAGCTGTAGCCATTTCTAAATATGGAAACTTTACAAAGAACTCTAAGCACATTGAAGTTCACTATCATTTTATACATGAAAATGTTAAAGTAGTAAAAATGGAGTCAGAAAAAAATATTGCAGATATATTTACAAAAGCTTTGGGAAATGTTAAATTCACTAAATTTAGAGAAATGTTAAATTTTACGGAGTAAAATAAAGATTGTTAATTGATAGTAACTGTAGAAGAAACTTTATCTAAATATTTTACAATATAAATGTAAGGAGGCGTATTGGTAATTGTGTACATTTATATTGGCAACACTTTTTCTATGTGCTCTCTCTCTATAAAATGGCGTAAGCGAAGTATTACTCGTTTGATGTAACTGTTCTTTTTATATCAAATAAATAAGAAAACCTAAAACAAGTGTGTAAATAAATTATTTTAACATGGACAACTTCTTCCAAGGGAAAAAATTCAACTCCGACGCGGCTGTCCAAACCGCCTTCAAAGAGTTTATTGATTCTCGTCCCCATGATTTTTTTAGTAAAGAGATCGATGGACTATCTATGAGATGGCAAAAGTGCATAGATAACAACAGTGCATACTTTGATTAATTAAATATATTTTACAAAAAATAATGACTTTATATTCCTCCCGTACAAAACGCCAATTTCATTTGTAAGGACCTAATATTTATTGAACCAGCGTTAAATAGCATAATATTGCTACTGTTTTTCGTTTCTTCTTCAATTAAAATGGTGCCAGCGGGGATCAAACCAAGACTTCTTGTGTACTGTGATATTTACTGCGAGGGCTTAGCCTATTATAATAACTATAAAAAATACGAAAATTATATTTATTAAGGAAATGGGGAGCAGCCATTTCCTGTTTCAGTTTCCCTCTGTAGCCTCTTACGACACCCACGTAATTAATATTCTCTAACGCCGTCGCTACGTGAAAAATATATCTATAGCCCACCTATGAGACAATCTATGAGAGAAGCCTATGTTCAGCAGTGGACTTTTGATAGCTTCTAATAAATCATCATCATCATCATCATAACAGCCTTTCGTAAGTCCACTGCTGAACATAGGC
Organism: Parnassius mnemosyne; assembly: GCA_963668995.1. Taxonomy (NCBI): domain Eukaryota; kingdom Metazoa; phylum Arthropoda; class Insecta; order Lepidoptera; family Papilionidae; genus Parnassius; species Parnassius mnemosyne. The sequence goes on along the minus strand of CAVLGL010000115.1, from coordinate 64,020,046 downwards.
TTCCCCCAAGGAATGCCACAAAGCACGGTCCTGAGCCACCTGCATCCATCGACTTCATGCATGTCTTACCAGATCGTCACTCCATCTAGTGGGTGGTTGCCCTACACTTCGCCTACCGGTGCGAGGCTACTACTCGAGAAACTTTTTTCCCTATCGGTTGTCGGTTCTTCGAGCTATATGGCCGGCCCACTGGCACTTCAGCTTATTAATCCGTTGGGCTATGTCGGTTACTCTGGTTCTACTGCGGATATCCTCATTTCTAAGTTTATCACGCAGAGAAACCCCGATCATAGCCCTTTCCAGAGCTCGGTGAGCGACCTTGAGCTTCCTCATACGGCCAGCGGTGAAGGACCACGTCTCAGTCTAATTAATAATTAATATTTATTAAATTCCCTACATTTAGCATTTCGTTTTCATATACAAGCAATTTAGTGCATGAAATTTAGTTTCATGGCAAGAGCTAAGCAAGCCAGCGTGTGATTGTGCCTGTAGTACCGAAAATGAAGCGCGCTTTAGACCGTACTCTCGATGCGCGTCGCAATTAAGGACGCACGTGGCGTGAAATGAAAACGCTTCTCAGCAGGAGTCTGGGGCTTAGATATTACTGTAACAATGATACTAGGCTCCCAAGCTAGAAGGGCCGCGACGTAACTAGCTCCATCTTAAATATTTTCTGGAAAGTGTATACAATTTATTTTATGTGAAACATCTATTGGCGCGCCTTTGTCTTAAAACTGACTCGTACGCCGTGACGGCAAACGGCATGACGCTTTCTTATAACGTCATGCCCACTCAAAGCCACCACTTTTGACTTCCTTATGTGTGTGCGTGTGTAAACCGTTATGTATTGTACGTATACGTTTCGCTTTCTATTTTACTAACTATTGTGTTCTTATCGCGTTCATTATTCAAATTAGAATAATAAGAACAATATATTGATTTTATTATTCTACTGCGCGTGCCGTAACGGCCATTTTTTTAAAAATATAGGTGCAATTAATACTCGCTACGTTACTGAAATAAACTTTTACTTGGTACAATGAATCTAGCGGAGGCACATAATAAAGGACATCGTGAGATCTGAATATTTGGCATGAAGCGTCAGAATACTCAGCATTTATCTTGCGTACACATTTGACACGCTAAGACGATCATCCAGAATATTGATAATAATGGTATTTGATATTCTATCTACTTCTTCAAGGTGCTTTTTTTTAAACAGACTTCATCCAATCTTCAATGCAATTTTTAACTATACCAGTTGAAGGGATTCTTTTTCCATTTGTAAAAATTTACATAATCCAGAGTAGTTGTCTTAACTAGTCGACCCATTCTGGGATTGTCTTCAAAGGAGTATCTGCTTTAAGCTATTAAATAAATTGTGTTAAGTATGAAATCATGCCGTCTAGTGGCAGTTAAAAATATCCACTACCCCATATCTTCCCTTAGATGTCGTAAGAGGCAACAGAGGGGAACAGGCAAGACTAGAAGACTGCAATGCAGTGTAAAGTACAAAGTCGTAGAAACTGTCCATGCGATCAGAGCTAAGTTCTGCCATACCGGTTGCAGAAGAACACAAAAAGAATTACCACAGTTTTAATTTCATTTCTGTTACGAGAAATGAAGTTGCGGTTTTGAGCATATTTGACAGCATACAGGCAACTGAACAAACAGATCTCCAAATGCATGCGGCGGAACTTAGGCCACTTCAATACAGCTTGTAGTCTACAATGTCCTTGTATGAAATCTGTCTGTCAGAAAGAGCCAACTGTCGAAGCTGAAGACCGAATGTGGTAGCATCGTTTCCGACAACTAAAATTTTGGGTGAGATTTAAAAGTTCTATGGGCAGCTGTACACATCACTGTACAGCTGCCCATAAAACGTTAACCATAGAAAGTAACCATAGAAAGTAACGCCCGAAGTGACGTTAGTTTGAGCGAGATTAAAATGACTCTCCAGCACTTTGAAAACGGTCAGGCCCAACCGAGGATGAAATTACAGCGTAGTTTGAAAGCGGATGGAAACCTGATGAACCGGTACCTGAAGTTCTTCAGAAGCTTTTTGATGCCATTCTTCATTGAGACATTACTCCGGAGACGTGGAGCAGAAGTACGGTGTTCATGTTCTTCAAGAAAGGCGACAACGCTCTATTGAAGAACTATAGACCGATTTACCTTCTGAGCCACGTCTACGTGCTGTTTTCGATAGTCATTACGTAGTATCTCATACCCAGACTCGACGACTTCCAGTTTCCCAAACAAATCGGTTTATAGACCATATTCATACCCTTCAAGAATTGTACAGAAGACCAAGGAGTAAAATCTACCACTTTGCCTTGTGTATGTGGAATACGAGAAATCCTTTGATTCCGTCGAAATTCGGGCGATGCTGTAGTCCCTTCAACGGTGCCAAATTGAGTTGCGATATATCGAAGTACTGAAGTGTTTAAACAGTAGGACTACGATAGCTATCCGAGTACAGAATCAGAGTAGAAAACCCAACCAACTGCAGAATAATGTAAGACAGGTTAATGCAATATCCCCGAAACACTTCACAACTGCACTGGAAGACGTTTTCAAGCTAAGGGACTTGAAATGATACGGTATTAACATCAATTGCGTACATCACTCATTTTCGATTTGCTGACGATAAATCCTTATGATAGTCCTTATGGCAGAATCACTGCAGGACCTTAGCACTGTCTTAAGATGAACATGGACAAAATAAATCCTTGTGTAACGTCCATGGTACAACTATGGCGGTAGTTGTTGGGAGCACTAAGCTCGAAGTTTTTGTCAAGTGTGTTTTACCTCGCACGAATAGTCAAACTAGGTAACTCCAACTTGGACCAAGAGATCATTCGACGGATTCAACTCGGCTGGGTAGCATTCGGGATATTACGACACATCTTCTCGTTAGGTATAGCTCAAAGCATGAAAATCAGATTGTACAACCAGTGCGTGTGATGACTTATGTGTCTGAGATGTGGTCCTTCTCTCTCGTTGCTTGATGCTCAGCGAGCTATAAAGAGAGCTATGCTCGGAGATTCTCTGCGTAATAAACTTAAAAATGGGTATATCTGCAGTAGAACCAGAGTGATCGTCATAGTCAAACGGATTAGTAACCTGAAGTGGCAATGGGCCGGCCATATAGTTTGAAGAAGCGACAACCGATGGGGAAATTCTTGAGTGCCAGCCTCGCACCGGCAGGTGAATTGTAGGGTACCCCTCCCCCACTAGATGGAGTGACAACCTGATAACACATTAAGGAAGTCGATGGATGCAGGTACCTCAGGACCGTGCTTTTGTGGCATTCCTTGGTGGAGGCCTATGTTCAACAGTGGACTTGTTAATGGCTGTGATGTGTGTGTAATGATGATGATGAAGATGATCAAATATATGATGATGATCAAATATATCATAGTTTCACTAGGGAGAAATTCCCCGTAAACTGTAGACATCTCATCCAAAACGATTTCAGTAGATTTTTCCTGCTTATTATTTTGTTTTATAGGTATAATCACAAAATTGCAAACTTTACTACCTTTTATTTTTATATTACATAACAATAGGCCTACTGGATGATGTGACATATTCTTAGTTGTTTGTGTGTAAATATATATAAAATAAAAACGAGGATGAAGTTTGAAACGAACGAGAGAATGTGTCAAACAAGTGGTAATTTTTTATACAACCGACTTCATTATTAATAAAATGAGAACATCTTCAATGAAGTCGAAGTAAATTAAATAATCATTATTAAGGATATCTCAAAAACTACTGTTCAGATCTTGATCAAATTTATATGGAACCACATGAGAAGCACCAGCCAGGTGTTAAATAAAAATGAATCATCAAAATCGGTTCAACTAGAAAAAAGTTATGAAGTAACAAACAAAAAAATACAGTCCAATTGAGAACGTATGGAGGAGGTTCTCAATGGACTCTATATTTTTAAATCGATTTAATAAACAAAACGAGCACAGGCAATGAAATTAACAAACGAAACGTCGGTTGAAACAAAGGTTTGTTTAAACTTCCGGGTGATCCATTACAGACGAAATTATGTCTGATATTTTTGTGGAGATTTTTATTGAGCTTAACGAAAGCCGTGTGTTTTTTTTTTATTTGATAAAGACTCGTACTTTTGTTCTTTTACCAATGTCAAATGATGATAAATTATCCTTTATAATAGTTTCTTTAGAAACTTTACAAAATGTTGATAAGTAACATAACATTTATTTATTTATTTATTAGAAAACTACGGCATGATTACAATAATAGTATACAACCTTTACTTAGTTTTAAATTAAAGCTAATTACAGTTTTCTTACTTAAAAATCATAACTTAAGAGTACGAGCAGAAAGAGTAATTTAAAAATATGTATATATATATATATATATATATATATATATATATATATACATAATGTGTGTGTATATGCGTTTGTGAGAGAGAGTGTGTGTGTCTGTGTGTGTGGAGGTATGTGTGTGTAAAATGCTTTAGTATTATATAAATTAACATGCTATATTGATGTTACATAAGCTTTTTGATGACGACTTGTTTAAAACCATATGTGGTCGAATTAAAGGGATCTATATCAGAAAATTTCGTGTTGTAATTATGTAGTATCCTAGACAGAACTGAGTTTGATGAATAACTGGTACGCGACAAAGGTACATGGAATAAACGTTTATTTGTATGACGAGTGCGCTTTGAAGGTACATTAAGCGATATCATCGATAGCAGCTCCGGAGAATCTATTTGACCTGTGAGCAATTTATGCAAAAATAACATATCGAGCAACTCGCGCCGATCTCTTAATGGTAGAAATCCGTAAAAACGACAGCTATCTTCGTAGATAACACAATTTGGACTCATTTTGAAATTTAGGTATTTAATGAATTTTTTCTGGATGGATTCAATGGCATCAATATGCTTTGCGTGCTTTGGAGACCATACACAGCTCGCATATTCGAGTAAGCTCCTTACATATGCAAAGTAAATGGCGTTTATGCACTTGATATTACTGAAAGGCTTGCACACTCTAAATACAAAATCTAGCATTTTATATGCTCTTTCTGTTATGCAGTTTATATGGTCCACCATTGTGAGCTTGGAATCCAAAATTACTCCTAAATCCCTAACCCTAGAAGATTTGTGTAGGGGAATATTATTTATTGTATATTGAAATAATACCGGATTTTTTTTACGTGTAAAGGTTATTTGATTACACTTCTCCACATTGATGCTTATTCTATTAATGTTATAATATTTTGCTAAACTGTCTAAGTCATTTTGAAGGAGTATACAATCTTCAATTTTTCTTACGTTACAGTAAACTTTTTTGTCGTCAGCAAACATTAGAAATTTAGAATGCCTAAGATATGAATGTATATCAAATAGATAAGCATTGTAAAGGAGTGGGTCTAAATGAGAACCTTGTGGTACTCCAGATTTTATAGTTATAAAGTCTGATCTGCACCCGCCAACAATTGTTGCTTGTCTCCTATTAGATATATATGATTTTATCCAGCGGTGTAAGTCTCCGTTGATACCTAATACCTGTAATTTATGCAACAAGATAACGTGATCCACTCTGTCGAAGGCCTTTTCAAAATCCGTATAGATCACGTCAACCTGTGCACCTACATCCATGCTGTTTAATATGTCGTTGGTAAAAATGCTAAGATTAGTAGTAGTAGAACGATTGCTCATAAATCCATGTTGTTTATTAGGAATTGCTCGTGCTACAATTGGATATAAATTGGCATATAAAATTTTCTCCAATAACTTCCCCAATGTATTTAGGATAGAGATGGGACGATAATGGTCGATTTTAGTTTTAGTGCCTTTTTTATGGATAGGAATGATGTGCGCTTCTTTCCATTTGGATGGAAAAACGCCTTCACTTAAAGATTTATTAAATAATATGGTTAGTGGCAAAGTAAGTTTATCAGCACAGTTTTTAAAGAAAATAGGGGGTATTTTGTCGCTGCCTGGCCCTTTACAACTCTCTAAATTTTTTAAAGACTTTAACACCTCTTCTTTCGTAATTGTTAACGAGTTCAAAGACTCAGCATTATTATTAACTGCAGTTGTGGAGAAAAAATTGTATGATGGGGCTGGATCTGTAAATACACTTTCGAAGTATTCATTAAACCCTTTACAGATTTCTTCATCTGTTGTATATTTATTTGTGCCTAAATGAAGAGTTTTTGGATAACTAGTAGTTTTTAAACGTTTAGATTTAATATACGTCCATAACAGTTTGGGAGTCTTTATAATACCTTCTTGCATTTTCTTTATGTAGAAATTATAACACTCCTTTTGTATCTTGTGTTGCCTATTTCTCAGTAACCTGAACTCATCATAATCACGTGAATTTTTATATTTTTTCCACCTGCGGTGCACCGAACTTTTTTCTTTAATAACGGCTATTAGTGCTTTTGAAAACCATACCGGGTAGTTATATCGTCTTGATAACATGTACTTTGGGACGAATTTTTCTATAATTTTGTATAATTCATTATATAATATATCGACGCTTTCTTCGGTTGATTTATTACTAAATATGAATACCCAATCAATATTACCTAATTCATTATTTATGCTTTCATAGTCCCCTTTATAGGAGTTATGCCTAATTTGTGGTTTAGATTTTCGATCAGAAACTAGAATTTCAGAAGCATCTACTTCTATTGCTGGATTAAAATGATCTTCTAATAGTAAGGGTGTATGTGGATCGGAAGTCATTAGGTGTGTATTACTGATTAATAAATCTAATATATGATTGCTACTATTTCTTTTCAAATTGTATTGACTAAGACCTAAAAATTTCAAGTTATTTATAAAGTTACGGGAAGCAGTTTGAATATCACAGGTACCTAAGCGTGAGTGTACAGGTCCTGTTAATGTCCAGTTAATATTTGGTAAATTAAAATCGCCAGCTAAGATAATATAATCCTGTGGGTGGGCAGACATAACCGCAGAGAGCGAATCTTGTACTAGAGTCAATTGATAAGATTGCATTGGACCGCTAGGTATGTATACAACTCTAACGTGGAGGGCATAACGCTGCGTATTGCTCAGTGTACGAGCTGCAATACTTATCCATACAAGTTCTACGCCATCCCTACTAAACTCTAATCTTTCTTGAGGCTGGTAGAGGCGTTTTGCACATATCATTACATTACATTGTGAAGTTTTTGAAAGAATTTGACGGTAGCTTGAGCCAGGAAATCGATGACAACAGAATCTCAAGGCACCTAAGCAGACATTTTATTTTTAGGTTCAAATCGCCATCGCAGGACTTTTTTCATAATTTCCAATTATAGTTCTCATGCACAGAAATTGAATATTCAGCAGTCTTTGGGGAAGGCCTGTGTTTATTTATGGACTTTCAAAGGCTTACATTTCTTTGTATGATGTAGACGTAGACGTAGATGTACCTACGTTGTCTATGTTGTTTTGCGTATCGTGTTGTGTTGATGGTTGACCTTGGAATGACTGTTGGTTATTTTGTAATTTGTGTTGCCTGTGTAATAAAGTGTTATGCTTTCTTTTACAGATACGACAACCTGCCAGTCTGCACTGATAAGATAGATGATCGTTACGAAGACAATTACTACATAATTTCCATTGATCCACCTTAGCGTTTCGTTCTTCGACTGACATAGATTTAAATTTATGACAGTCATATAACTTATGATCTAGTTTACATGCCAAACAATGACCACGGAATGGTGAATCGAGCGAAGTAGACATGAACGATTTCGATCGCGCAAAGTTTTGACGATTTTCTGTTTTATTATTATTTGTATCTTTAGCGGCGTAGACTGTTAATACAGTTGCCCTTTTACGAAGAAAATCGAAGAAGTCGTCCAAACTATGCGTTTCCAATTTGCTACGGAACTCTTCCCAACTTCTCGCGGTCACGGAATCCAACTTCGATGACCCAATATAAATAATAAGCGTGCTCCAACTATCAGTCGGCTCACCTAACACCCTTAACGCACTCAGGTTTTTCGAAATTGTATCGACTAGGTTGCGCAGGCCCCGGTCGGACTCCTTATGAAGCGCTTCAATCGAAAATAAACATTTAACATGCTCGTTTATTAAAAGACGCTTGTTATTATATCTATCGCAGAGCAACGCCCAAGCGATTTCATAGTTATCGGCTGAAACAGTGACAGAGTTAATCACTGACAGAGCGGGTCCCTCCAGATATGATTTTAAATAATGAAACTTGCTGATTTCATCTATTTTTTCATTATTGTGTATCAAAGACAAGTACATGTCTCGAAACTGAAGCCAAGTATTTGAATTTTAACGGTGGCAGTTTTATATTATGATTTGTAACAGATTTAGTACTACCACGACATGAAACATCATCCCTATGTTTATTTTTACTATCTATGTATGCATCTAAAAACTCTTAAGCTTGAGCAATCAAATAAAAGAACTGGTTTTCGGTTACCTCCCGTTCTTCCAACTGTTTCGATATATCGGGATCTAATTGTTCAATTTTGCTTTGAATTTCATCGAAACTGTACGATAATTCTTGTAATTTTGTTAATCTCAAATTTAATTCATTATTTATTAATTTGTTGCGCTCAGACTCACTATTAATTAACGTTAATGGCGTCAAATACTTTTCGAATATTGTTATTCGGCCGCGAATGTTACCCCTCTGTTTTATTAGTTCTTTTAAGTCGGACATAATGTGGGCGACATAACTAGCAAACAAGTATTAACTTGTAAATAAAATATGAAGTGAATCCAACCTCGTAAACAATGCGCCGGTCACTTCGCCGCCGATCTGACCTTTGTACCGGCCGGCCGCAGGCGCAGCGACACGGTGTAACACGGCACGGTAGCAGGAAACAGGTCCGCCGTGTCGATGAAGAAAGCACTTACTTTCTCGCCCGCTTACTCCCAACAAATGCCTGGAATAGTTAGCCGATATGTTTAACTATATGTTTGTATTAATATTTTAAATGATTCTAATGCGAAATCAATGATTTAACGAAGATAAAATATCGATTGTAGACACTGTGTTTACAAGTTATTTATTAAGATTTACACTAAGTTGTATGATTTTACGATATTAATGTTGACCTTTGTTTACTTTCGAATGAAAATGAAGTTATTTAAATATTACTTGTTGCTTATTTACGAAGATTAAGTACAATTTATTGTTTATGCAACGAACTATGTGGGTAAGTATAACTAACGATGGCACCGGAATTAACGAACTATATTTACACAAATTGAGCACAATTATATGGACAAGGATATGAATAGATTTACTAGGAACGGGCGTACTTCCCTCGGGTCCGTGTTTACCACTTATTCCGGCACTATGCACTTATTCCGGGACTTCTGGCGCCTTCCTGTTGCGTCATCCACATCATAGTCGGGGGTCACCAAAATTATGTTCGGTAATTCGGCGCTCTTCAATAAAATTCTTCTTTATGACGAATACTTATAATTTCTTGCAACAAATATATATAATTATGACAAAACTGTATTAATCCTCGTTACAATAATGATGTAGATATAGCCGCGTTAAGTATAATAATGCACGGCGGTAGTTTTTGCCAGCCAGTCCGTCTCAGCTGTCCTCCCGCGCCCGCGCGTCGCACCTCCTTTGTGGTCCAGCAAGGGTGGGCGTAAACACTTACCGACAAAGAAGATTTTAAGGTAGTTCAACGAGCTATGGATGGAGCTATGCTTTGAGTTTCCCTGCATGATAAACTAATTGCACATTTAATAATAGTTTAATACCGCATGCTCACTGCTCACTGCATTTCCTACAAGCTAAACGTTATAAAATAACTAAAAATATACAATACAAAATTTAAAAACAAATTAATACAATAAAAGTACTAGATATATTGATAATTTTTTTTGCCGAAAAACTTTAAATGAGTAGTTGTGAATATCCACTACATTGTTATAAGTATTGAAAAGTAATATCTGGGTATTGGGGAATTAAATCCTAGTACAGTTCTCGAGTGGTAGCCACATAGTTATAAACGAAGGTTAACTCCAACGGAATCCAACGAAGTTTATATAGATCATTTATCTATGTGAAATTTCCTATCGCTGAAAATATTTTCAGTTAGTGAAAGGTTACACTGGTCCAGTCGGAAAATCTCTTCCTATTTATTTATATATTAATATGGTGTATAGGTGGGCTTATTGCCTGAGGCATTTTTAACTGTCAAACTTTGGGTGATGCAGAGATAAATAAATAAAGTTGAAATTAAAGTTACAGCCTATTGTACGTCCCACAGCTGGGCACGAGTCTCCTCTCATTTCTGAGAGGATTTAAGGGCAAGGGTGGGTTCCGTCGCGCTGCTCCAATGCGTGTTGTCGAACTTCACGTGTTTTCGAAATATTTCAAAAATATCAAGTATTTATGTAAAATAAAATTATAGGTATACCCATACATATATATGTATTTTATATAAATTATGTATATTTAAAATAATTAATTTAATGATGAGCAACTAATGAGATCATTCTGCCAGTTTATTCAAATAACGCTCGCTAACTTTATTCTTGAATGCATAACGATTGTTAGCCGTTCTACTTTCATGAGGGATTGCGTTCCAGAAGAGAATAGGCTCTACAGTGAAGGATGAATGCGGAAAGCCATATATATGAGAAGTAAAATCGCAGGTTTATGTCATGGCTGAAGTTAAGGTACTAAAAGTGAGGATTTAAATAATTTTGTTCGATTAATTTCCCATTGATATGCACACAGTTGCCACGCTTTACAGGTGAAGCGCTGTTTGCAACATTATTGGTAACATGTAGGAAGTATGGTAGCATCGCGCTTTGTAACGTCACTAGTAGGTGTGAATTGGGGCTTCTGTGTCACTTGCTCTCGTTTCGCTCGAGCTACATGCCGCTGAAGGCCCCAATTCGCTTCATTAGAGGTCTAAATTTTTAGTCTAATTCTCGATCCGCTTTTTTATCTTTGCTCCATTTCTAATACCGTTTCATTCGAAATCTCAAATACAAATGGTTCAATAATATAACAACAAAATATGAAGGCTAATCTATTTCATCGTTAAAAATGCAAGGTGGTACAAAAAACAGTTACTTTAATAATAAGTACTAATCGTTAACGGTCTGAAACTATTTTTTTTTCTTCTTCTCGAACACAAAGGTAGTTTAAACTAAAAGATGAAGTGTTTATTTACATATATTTTATTAGAAATCAAACAATCATTATGTTTTCAAAACACCATTTCTTAATACATAAAATATTTTTTAACGCACATATTTTCTTATGAGTAAAACAGTTATACAGTAAAGTATCTTTACAATAAAGTTCACAAAGAGTATTTAAATTGGGAGCTCCTAAGCAAATTATATCTATGATAGTATTATTTTCATCACAAATATCTTGCACCCATTTAATTTTTTCACATCCTTTTAAAAAAATCTTTTTATCTTTCAAATATGTATTTATAATTCTGTGAAACTCTATAATCAACAAAGCCGTCACTCCATCGATACCCTCTGTGCTTTTCAATCCAGCCAATTTGTTTTTTCTCTTCAGGACATAGTGAAGTGAATGGGTAAGGAAGTTTAATTAGGAATATACTGGTGTACTCTAGAGTGGCTATAGCAAACTCCTTTACTATAAATTAATTTTTGCTATTTTTGAAGCCTTGAAGATCGACGATTATTGTAGCTATTCATGATATTTTCTTAACGATATTACTCAGTGGTTTGTATTCAAAAATACAGTCGTTTAATATAAAGCAATAAGCGGTTGTCTGATCTGGTATTTCTTGGTCTGTTTCGATTTCAACTCTCACATCGATCGAACCTTTTAAAGTTTCGTGTTGTCTTGAACAATCAATTACAAATATTGGAGCCACGTCTCTGAACTCCTTTAAACACATCAACGGCTCTGACTGACGTCCATGATACAACTGCTGAAATCTCGCATACTGATCTTATAATAAAATAAACTTATCTTCTGAAAAACTGACATTCACAAGGATAATATGATGAATTTAAAAAGACTCTTACATCCCGTACGTGACAGTGATCAAACTCTGCCATTGATAATTTCGCGTTATGTTTGCGGTTGGTTTGCAAGGAAATGACCACAAATCGTGGTTTCTCTATTTGCGATGAAGTTTTTATAGAACAAGTATGTTTACGTGTTTTGGGTAGCAATGGATATTCATAAAGTCCTAGGAACGGAATGCCAATGCTCTATCTTTCTCTAAAAAGTTTAATAGACTGATTCTTTCACGATCTGATACTTTGATGTGTGGAACTCGCCAAACTATTTTATTGACTATAATATCTTCTACAACTTCACCTGTATTTAACTTGATCGCATTAAGATTTGTATTGCTTCGTAGTAATACTAACTCATGTTTACAATTAATTATATTTCTTTCATAATCTTCTGCAAATCTTTATATCTTGTTCAATGGTATAGATGCGGAAAACGCTCCACCACTAGTATTGCTTGTTTCGCCAGGTGACCAGCCCCAAACTCGAGCACATTTGGATTCATTTTCATTTAAGGATATATAAGATTTTATTGTTGTAGTGACACCAGCATACTTAATTTTATCTATATCTACTCCATTAAGTTCATATCGTATGTCTTGAAAAAGAAATAGCACGGGATTATTGACAAAATGTACGTTTGATACCTTTTCTTTTGTGGTGCTGTTATAAACGTTCACCTTTCCCTCGATATATAAACTACTGAGTGAAGGTAGTACGTACAGGTCAGGTGTTGATTAATAGAAATTCGTATTTCGTCATTCTTGTTAAAACTAGTTACATATAAAAATAAATAATAATAATAATAATAATAATAATAAGGCGTAGGGAAGTGACGACCCCATCGCCCGCTGACGTAACAGTTAAGTGACAAAACTGCTATGTCATCGCAGTCAGTCAGTGCCTTGCCAAGAGGTGTGAGCGCCGTGCCTCGGCAGTATTGAGGGTGCAAAGGCCCGTTTGTGCTTACGGCCACACTATTAAACGGCGCCGGGTCTGGGCGTCTCCCGTTAATTGACGCCCAATTTAATGGATGATGGAAGATAATAGAACGCGCATAGGGCCGCTGCCTGGGGGTCGCCGGGGCGCGTCTGGAGCTGGCGCTGGACGTGACAGCATGCGAGCCGCCAGCCGAGCGCGAGGTGCTGCACGACCACCTAGCAGCCCCTCGCGTCCATCATCCCCACCAGATGGCTTGGTGTCGGCGGGGTCCTCTCGGACTCGGCAAGCGGCACCCGCCGCTGGTGGAGTACGCCGCATGCGTTGGACAAAAAATATGAACATAAACGCATTGCGGGCGTACTATAGGGCGAAAGGGGAAGAAACTGGAGGGATAGCGTATCGGGCTCGGATGCATCGCTTTTTTGCTGAGCTTGAGCCGTCAGTTTCCGTCACGGAGCAAAACCTGGCAGACCGAGTTCGGTACATCATACGCTCGAAAATATTTGATGATGCCGAACTCGAACGACTACGACGTGAGGCTATTCCCTCATCGAATGAACCGGCTATAGCTGGGGATGCGGCTCTTCAGGCCACAGACCAGCAGCCACATTTAGAGGGCGCCATGGATCTCCCTGCTCTGGTTGATTCAGGCGATGATGGAATGGTCACCCAAGAACTAGAGCAGATGAGGAGTAAATTGGAGGAGGCGATTGTGGAAACGCGCAGTACGCCTCTCGAAAATCGACCGCGACTCCCGCGCATACCCCTAAGCAAGCGGAATCGGGCTGTCGTGAGGGCTCTCAACCCAATGCTGGTGACCTATTTGGAAGCCAGCCGGGACCTTTGCGAGACGGACTCAATTCTTTTTGGCGCCGCACTGGCAGTTTGCCGTATTATTGGCGCCAAACTTCCCAAGGCTGGACGCGCTACTAGACAAAGTAGCGCCATCCCAGCCTGGAGAAGAAGGATTGAGGACCGTATCGCAAAGGCAAGGGCCCTCATCGGCAGGCTGATAAGCTTCAGGTCGGGCAATAATAGGCCGAGAATTGTGCGCACCGTCAGGATGGCGTTTGCTGGGACAAACATCAGTTTGTCCCAGCCGGATATAACGCAAAAACTGACGGAGCGCATAGACGACCTGAAGCAGAGAATCGCTGCTTGGGGGAAGCGCATTCGGCGATATACCGAGAGGTCGACACGGTTCAACCAGAATCGTCTCTTCCAGAGTGATCAGAAGAGGCTATATAAATCATTGGAGCGACCAATGGTACGTGGAACGGGCCAAGCACCGAATCAGGCCGACACTGTCGCATTCTGGCGCGGCCTGTGGTCAGAGCCCGTAAACCACAACGAGGGCCCTTGGACGGAAGTTGTGGTGAGTCAGTGTGCGAATCTTACGCCCATGGACCCCGTCATTATAACGCCGGACGATGTAGCTGAGGCGGTCCGAAGGGCCCCGAACTGGAAAAGTCCGGGGCTCGACGGGCTGCATCACTACTGGCTGAAGGGGTTCGTGGTGTGTCACGCTGTGCTCGCCCGACAATTTCAAGAGGCTCTCGACCAAAAGTCGCTCCCGAGCCTCTTCACTACTGGGATCACTCACTTGGTTCCTAAAGACCGGGATACCATAGACCCGAGCAAATACCGCCCCATCACGTGTCTACCCACGATATATAAGACACTAACATCCATTTTGAGCTTGAGAATCACTCGTCACCTGAACTCAAATCAGGTGATGTCGCGCGCTCAAAATGGATGTCGGGGCGGTGGTCGTGGAACCAAGGAACCACTCCTCATTGACGCGGTCATTGGCAAAGTGGTTAAACGCAACCGTCGGAACCTATCCGCCGCCTGGATAGACTACAAAAAGGCATTCGACTCGGTGCCTCATACATGGCTGAAGAGGGTCCTCGAGCTGTACAAGGTTGACTGTACAGTTAGAGACTTCCTCGGGCAGTGTATGGGGCAGTGGAGTACGATCCTTTGTCATCTAGGCGAGCGGATGACGGCTGCGGAGAACCACATAAGGATAAGAAGGGGTATCTTCCAGGGCGATTGTCTGAGTCCAATCTGGTTCTGCCTCTCTCTGAACCCTCTCAGTACCTTACTGGAGGGCTCCGGGAGAGGATTTCAGCTTCGGAGGGGAGGTACAAAAGTGACCCACCTTTTCTATATGGATGATCTCAAGTTATTCGCCTCCAGTCGCTCTCATCTTGTGGAATTGCTAAACATCACTTGTGATTTTAGCAATTCTATTAGAATGGAGCTGGGGACGGATAAGTGTGCGGTCCTCCATGTCGAAAGGGGTAGGGTTGCTAACTCTGAGGGCATAGATTTATCTATGCCCATCAACATAAGGACCCTTTCCGAGGCTGAAACATACCGATACCTGGGTATGTCACAGAACATCGGTGTAGATGAGGCGGGTATGAAACAGTCAGTTTGCGATGTGTTTTATGCACGCTTGACCAAAGTGCTTAACAGCCTTTTGTCCGGTGTGAATAAGACGCACGCATATAACGGTTGGGTCATGCCTGTTCTCATGTATACCTTTGGCATACTTAGGTGGACTCAGACCGAACTAAACGCTCTGGACAGAAAAGTCCGCACTATAATGACGTCCCACAGGATGCATCATCCGAGATCGTCAGTAATGAGGCTGTACTTGCCGCGGAAGCATGGTGGGCGCGGCTTTTTAAGCGCGCTTACCATGCATAATCGCGTAGTGTACAGCCTCCGTAATTACTTTCTGACGAGAGCGGATGATCCATACTATAGGGACGTTATTTCTTGTGATAAAGGACTGACCCCTCTATCCTTAGCCAACGAGCAATGGCAAGACCCAGCAGTACAGTGCATTTCCGACTTGGAGGCCGTATGGAAGGAGAAGGAGCTCCACGGGAGGTTCTACAAGGCTCTACATGAGCCTTTCGTAGACACAGTCGCCTCCCTTCACTGGCTACGTTTCGGTGACCTCTTTGGGGAAACCGAGGGTTTTGTCTGTGCAATACAGGATCAGGTTATTAAGACTAACAATTATCGGAGATACATCCTAAAGGATGGCGCCGTCGACATCTGTCGAGCTTGTCGCCATCCCGGTGAGTCACTTAGGCATGTCATCTCCGGTTGTTCGGCGCTTTCTAACTCTGAGTATTTGCACAGACACAATCTAGTAGCCAGGATTCTACACCAGGAGCTCGCTCTGAAATACGGCCTAGTGGATCGGAAACTGCCGTATTATAAGTACTTGCCGGAAGCCGTGCTCGAAAATGACCGCGCCAGGCTCTACTAGGACCGGGCTATCATCATAGACAGGACTATTCTTGCGAATAAGCCTGATATTGTGCTGATGGACCGGGCACAGTCAAGGATCTTTTTGGTCGACATTACCATTCCTTATGACGAGAACCTCGTGAAAGCCGAAACAGATAAGGTGACAAAATATCTGGACCTGGCTCACGAGGTTACCGGCATGTGGGGTGGTCTGCCGGCCGAAATTATTCCTGTGGTCGTTTCTGCGAACGGGTTAATCCCAGTCAGCCTCCCGGGTCATCTGAGGCGACTGGGACTCCGTGACGGACCGCTCCAGGCTCAAATGCAGAAGGCGGTGCTCCTCGATACCGCCCGCATCGTCCGCCGGTTTCTTTCCCTTTCCCCCTAACCCTCGGCCGTCTGGTCTCCCCTGCCGAGGGCTTCCATCTGGTTGGGTTTTTATATATTTATGTATTTTTTATGTATTTATTTTATTTTATTCATATTTATGTATGTTTACCATTTTCATTTACAATTATATATTTATACTGCCCAACCAGATGAGAAAACTTTATAGATACCCCAAAATAATAATAATAATATGGTTTGTATGAATGATACTCAAAATTTTCAATGCTGTTATCGTATGATGTTTGTTGAGATACGTTTAAAATATTCATTTTATCAAGCCAACTAGCTTAAGAAATACTTTGTTAGACTTGGTAAGCTACTTTTTCAGCTGAAGAGGTGTGCCTTTATGAGATTTTCTTTTAAAACTGGCTTAAATACACGAAGTTTTGTTTTAAGAAAACGTTACCCCCACACTAGGATTTTCTCCTGTATCGTGGAGGCAGTTTACAAACATATATAGCACAAGGACAAACATCCAGACCCGGAGCAATTATTTGTAGGCCATACAAATACTTGTTCCGTGCTGGATTCGAACCCGCGGCCCCTAAGCGTTGCAACTCATTGCTAAGCCACTACGCCACGGAGCCGTCAAACGGACGGCTTTTTTTAAAATTAATCATATTTTTTTCGGAAATGTAAATACAGTTGTACTTCTTCACCTACTAAATTTATCTCTTTATTCTCAGCGTTCAATAACTTTATATTGATAGCACTTATGAAACTTTTTCTGCGCTGTAGAGCCATGCTGCAGCTATATAATGGTTGTAGCACGAATGGGTCGGCTCGACCGGGGAAGGACCACGCTCTCACAGAAAACCAGCGTAAAATAGCAGCTTAATGCTGCTGTGTTTCGTATGGTGAGTGTAGAGAACCCGAGACCCTTTTTACTGGTACAGAGGCATTCCATCTCAGTCCTCACGGGTGACAACGCATCTGCATCTTGAGTCTTTATTGAGGATAGATGTAGATGTCTATGGGTCACAGTAACCACTTACCATCAGGTGGACTGCGTGCTCGTTTGTCACCCTATCCTATAAAAAAAAACTTTGCTTAACAGGAAAATAAATCAAGTTTCTGGGTATTTCAATAATTCGATAACCAGGTGGTACATTAGGTGCATATTAAAAAAATTATATGGCTTTCTTTCCCGTTGACAAATGATCCACTAACTACATCGCATTCAATCCGCACGATGGTTGTCGATAGAATACTGACAGGATACTTTGATTCAGTACTCATATTTGCTTTTATTGTTTCCATACCAAAGCCTAGAATGTTACCCAGTGATTCGCTTCTATTAAAGTGCACATCTTCAGAGCAAAAAATATTTGTTTTTAATGTATTATTGTTACAAGTTAGTTTTAGTACAGCGTTCTTAATATTATTTTTAGATAATCACAAATATCTAGGAGCTCGCAAGACCCTTCAGAAATTTCGATCATTTCTTTTTCACCATAATAAAATTTATTGTTTCTTTCATCTATATTGGGAATAGAATTGAAAGTTGAAAAATACAAAAGACCACATTCGTAGTCTCCTCGTTCTTAGGTTCTATTGTCGGTGAATTGTTCGTTGATAAAGAGGCTCCTGTTCCAGTTATTGAAAGAGTGAAAGACATTTTTATACTGATACGTTTATTTATTTCATACACTATATAACAGCTTTTTCCAGAAATTCCTTAAAAATTTAAGTCAAAGATAAAAGCTTTTACAAAGATTTTTTTTGGAGGTGCTTCTTCATACTAGGTAAGACACATCATTTTATTTTATAACGCGGATATTTGCGAAGTAAAATTTTTGTAAAAGCTTTTATATAATGGATTTCCGCAAAGTAACGCCTGATTCTATTAATTATAAGACAAAGATATCCACAGTTTGTAGCACCAAACGCTTGATGTCGCGCATAATTATAGTTAATAGGTAATTTATGCAATTAAATTACCAAAACTATCATAATATTCTAAGTAATTATTGTGCTTTACAAAGGCTACCCAATGCGTTCCAGGATTTCTGTAGCTATCCAAATTCAGTATTCCACATTCTGATTCTCGGTTTCAAAGGTAAATTATTTCTCATGGAAACGCCGCGAAAGTATGGAATGTCACTTGGATGTTCCAATATGGCGAGATTAGTGAGCGCCCGCCTGGGAAGTCGCTTAATTCGTTTTTTGAGGGGTTAAGATATAAACCTGCTCCTTGTTTATGAGGTTTAATATATAATCCTTTTCCTAGAGCAACGGCTTCCATCATTCTGTTGTGTCTTTCAGATTCCTGAAGATCTTTTGTGCTGCTTTTGAATCATTAACAGCTTTTGCTATACCCGCTGCTCCACCGGCTAATGATTCTAAAGCTCACAATCCTGAAAATATGGGAATAAGTGGTAAAAATCCTTCACACTTTGGAAGAGGAATACAACGTGGTAAACATTTCTTTTTTATTACTAATGTTACGGCCCACAGCTGCCCCTGCAAAGGTCGCCTTGGCTAGATCCCATAGTAGCCTCTTCGATGGGCAGCCAAGGGTTCGGGCCCAAATGGCCTTATGGAAATATGACTTATCATACTACAAAATAAGGAGAAGGCTAGGAATATAATTGGTACGTACCTGTATCCGAATCTAAGACCGCCCCAAGGCTCGGTCAGGCCGTAGCTAGAATAGATGCATGTAAAGTGGTGTTTAGTGGTGTGTATATGTAGGTGACCTGGCCCAGCTGAGGTGACCTGGCAGCGCGACGGTTTCCATGCTGCCCCACAATGCTGCATCACTCCAGCAGGCGTCCACAATGGACAGTTTCTTTCTTCATTGTCACTATTTCAGTCTATTAGCTTTATTATACACTAAACTAACTTCAACTCGCCTCATTCAACATTCCTCGTAGAATCGAACACGTGATACCCGACACAAGCAATGCACAGTAGTTCAAAATTCAACACTCAATATCCCGGATTCATTTATCACCAAATTACAAATAGGGAACTAACGCGATCTCTTCATAAGTCACACGGTTCAGCGTTACAAACACAACTAAGTTCCTTCGTTCGATATTAAACACCACGCCGCAATAAGAATTCAAAATTAACCTAGCTGACACGTAAACTAGCTACCGAGTCAACACACAAAAGGCTCCTAACGCGACGGTATAATTAAACGATGATTTCCAAACAATCAACCGGGAGACGCCCTCGATAAAGGAATGCGCGGTTCGAATTCCAGACCGTATATCCACTCGGCGCGCGCGTGCGAAATTTCACGTCACCCGAGCAAGTTAAATATTGCAAAATGCACTACAAACGAAATCACTATATAATTTGCACAATTATTTTCAAAGAAGTTAGTTTAATCAGTCAAACACAATACAAGCCTCTTGTCAAGAACTTAAAACCTAGACAACCTAAACTGAGGCGGTTTTCACAAAACCCCAATTACGTAGCGAAGTAACACGCACTAAATCTAACAATCTAGACCATACACCGGTCGCGCGAAACTTCAGCAGCGATAACCAAGATACGCGGACTAACCGCACCGCTGCCAGCGCGCTGTTCAACTCGACCCAGCTGCCGGTAGCAACCAACTCCCGCCAACCGCCCACTCGTCTAACCGGTTATGAACGCGCCGTATCGGGCCGAGCGCCCTCTGGCGTCAAATCTTGAAACCAGCGTTTGGGCGCGAAGAACTAAATATTTTGTTTGCATGCCTATGCAGCATAGGCATATTTTATAGCCGAGTGACTGTCTTTGGATTT
The DNA here is from genome assembly GCA_963668995.1 of Parnassius mnemosyne. NCBI lineage: Eukaryota > Metazoa > Arthropoda > Insecta > Lepidoptera > Papilionidae > Parnassius > Parnassius mnemosyne. Next base: position 63,999,649 of record CAVLGL010000115.1, on the reverse strand, counting down.
TAGTTTTTTCAACTGAGACTGAATTTTTATCCCCTTCATAAATGCTTTTATACCGCTCCCTGCCCGGATTTTCGCATTCATCGCATTTTTGACTATCCATGAGGCAATTTTGTCTCCTTTCCTAGCATCTTCTGATTTCAACCTCCTCTTAGCCATTTTCCTTTTTTAATCCGCTTTTTGTTGAGCGCCCGAATCTTTGTTAGTGTAAGCAATATCATGGAGCATGCACGCTTCATCCAATTTGTTTATCCCCTGATCGCCTTTGAGTAACCGTTTTTGAAGTTTAGTTCCGGGGCCGCAAGATTGATAGTTGGGTAAATGTAACTCAAACGGTAAATTGTCTATTACTTTATTAATTATACCACTGCCTTTCTTCATCGATAAGTATAAAATGAGATTATTAAGTAATAATACGTTATTTATATACCTAAACTACTACGGATGAGGAAGCTCAAGGTCGCTCAGCGAGCTATGGAGAGGGCTATGCTCGGAGTTTCTCTGCGTGATAAACTTAGGAATGGGGATATCCGCAGAAGAACCAGAGTAATCGACATAGCCCAACGGATTAGTAAGCTGAAGTGGCAATGGGCCGGCCATATAGCTCGAAGAACCGACAACCGATGGGGAAGAAAGGTTCTCGAGTGGCAGCCTCGTACCGGTAGGCGAAGTGTAGGGCGTCCCCCCACGAGATGGAGTGACGACCTGGTAAGACATGCAGAAAGTCGATGGATGCAGGTTGCTCAGGACCGTGCTTTGTGGCATTCTTTGGGGGAGGCCTATGTTCAGCAGTGGACTTGTGAAGGGCTGTAATGATGATGATGATGAAACTACTAATACACTTTTATCCACCCAATTATTTTCTTCATCACTCAAACCTAACCATTTTACTAAAAGCTTATTTCCTTTTATTTTAATGACTTTTTCAATAAGATAAAGGTCTGGAAATTTAGTTTTTTGTGATTCGAAAAAGAGCCTAGAATTTTTTGATTGTGTTTGTCTTCTATTTAATAGGTTTGAGGATTGGTTTGGTTGACTTTAACGATACGAAATATTTCTGTAGACCAATTACGGGCATAACCTTTGTAAAAATCTCATTTGTATTTGTTATACGAGTGTAATCGCCAGCGTGGAACGCCAGTCCTTGACGTATCTTAGGCTTTTGAGACTTCTTGATGTTTGACATAACTAAAATCGAATTTGAATCATTAACTTTGATAGGCTTGAATTTTGTTATGCGATGTAAAGTATTATTATACCACTTTACAACAAAATCTAAATTATTTTTGAACCATTGATATCGTCCGCATAGACTGAATATTTTGTAAAGGTGAGTTTTTAAAGTTCTTTTTACTGGTTCTACAATGGAGGCCTTTTTAACGGAGTACGTGGAATAATGATTTATATTATAATTTTACATTAAATTCTTAGAAGAATCATTATAAAAGTCTGTACCAAGATCTGTTTGCAAATTTTTAGGTTTTCGTTTTGATTCAGATAATAAACTTTGCATCGCATTTATGACGTAATTTTTATGTTTCGTTTTCAATGGTTTAACCCATACGTATTTTGATAGAGCATCGATTACTACTAGAACATATTTATATCCTTTATTAAACGTGGAATATTTTTGAAAATCAATCAGCTTGCCATAAATTATCCATTCCTTTAATAATCGTATGTTGACGAGAAAAATTTCTTCTTGCTGCTTTGTAAAGCTCATTGACTATATCTCGTTTACTCATTTTGGGCAGGTTTTGATGCAATCATGAGGTCGATTTCCTTTTTAGTGTAATTTTCATTGTCCTGAAATTGATAGTAGTCAATTTTTCTAATTTGTTAAAGTACTTTTTGACATTATCGTGAATTGTTTTCATTTCGTTTTTAAGTTTTTGAACACATTTATGCACATATTCTTTATTAACGGCCTCGTCCTCTTTTTCAGGAGTTTGCAGCCCTTTTAATCTTGTTGATTTCAAATCAAAATGACCAGCGTCTGTTCTTACAAAAGCGTCACTGAGAATATCAGAGCATTCAGATAGTCGTAAATGCTTATGAACATGATGACCAAATTTGTCTATATTCATAGCCGTCTTATCGGCTTCTGTAATGAAATAGTACTGCGTAATCCTCCTGTAGGCAGTTTAATATATGTTATGTCTTTTATGATGCCAGATTCATGCAATTCTTCCACTATTGCATAAATTTCATTGTAAACCCCTGTGTTACCAGCTGTCCATGATCCAAGTAGTAATTTTAATTGTTCCACTAACTCGTTTGGATCGTTCCAGTTAACCAAATCAGTATCTTTTTTAACTCATTTTAAAATATCAACTCCTTATCCCTTTGGAAGACTTTCTGCACTACTTCTATGATTTCTCGAGTGCTAAACTAATGGTTTGATCACTTGCATATATTTAAATCCTTTGTTACTGTTAATCGGTTTGGATGGATCATAATTACGTTTGTGTGCATTAGTATGCAAAAGTAACAATTTATAATTTTGTAAGTCTTCCTCTGTCACAATATCTAAATTTAGTAGCTTTCTAAACAATAACTCTTTTAAGCCTGGAGTTTTTTCAAACTATGATTTCAATTTTTTTAGATGTGATCATTATCATAGACACGAAATGGTCCGAGCATTAGTTTCCCACGTTCATTTCTGACACATCATTTGCAATACTTGGTATTGATTGATGTGATTTAAACGAAATTTTATTCGCGTCATTATCATCCGCAGGAAGCGAGTGAGTAAGGGTTTTGTGGGATGTTGTATAAACATTGTTATCTCAGTTTTCTTCATTATTAAAAGGATCTTCAAACACATCACTTGAAGAAATCGATGACTCACTTGTGCTGTACTTAGGTTTTTTAATAAGGTGAGCTCGGTCTGTATCTTCATTTAAATGCTGCTTTTCTTCAGTTTTTCTGGTAAGCATATTAAGTGGATCAACGATGGGCCTAAATATTGTTTCCAAAGCCAGACAGTTTGTATTTTTGCATCTTTTGTCATTTCTACCTTTCTTTTTACAGCTGCAGCAGATTTTACAATTTGTTTTTTGAGGTCTCGCTCCATTGTAAAGGAATTGTACTATGTTTGACTACTTTTGTGACATAGCAGCTATTTAAACGTTAGTCTAAAATTATGTTATATATTTATGTAATTATGTTGTGTATGTTAATTAGGTAATTATGAATGTATCAAACTTCATTCTGTAACAGCCTTTATTTCGTTTACAGTCTTTATTTATAACAATATAATTGAAAGGTTTACTCCACAAAGTTGAACACATTTCCCGGAACTGAGACCATGTCATGTCAGACCCAACATGCTCGTCATAAATGTGTCTCAGATTTACGTCATCTTGTTTAAATAATATGATCAGATTAGCGTTATCTCTAACTATTTGCTTAGGTATCTTAGTATACGTTTTATTAATATACGAGTAAAAACAGTCAATGTTCTTATGTCGACCCATGGCGAAATAATCGCGTATGTTGTTCTGATTTTCACAAGCTACATCGTCAAATATTATAATTGAGTTAGGCGAAGCTTCGTGTGGACTCAAAATTTCGCTATTATGATTATACTTGTAATAAGATGTACCTTCCACATTCTGCAGTACTTTTTCTAAAAATAAGTATTTAGGTCGATATAAAGACTTTGAATAGACATAAAGGTTACGAAAACGCGCTCCATTCTGATGTAACATTAAGCTGATAACTAATTTAGTTTTCATGCAATTTGATTGTAGTATTGTATGCGTTCCATACAATACTACGTATCGTATTTGGCAATAAGCTCCCATGACGTTTAACCTTATTTTTTGGTGCAGAATAGATACATTCTAATTTAAGTGATTATATCTGTTTCAGACATTTCATAACAGTTTTGTTAACTTGTCCGTATTGGCTGATAGGTTTTAATGAACTAACGTTATTTCAATCGTGTTAATAATGTAAAAACTTGAAAAAGTTGCTGAAGATTAATTTAATCATCAGCTTTAGTTCAAAAGCATTTTTTTATAGGATAGGGTGACAAACGAGCACACAGTCCACCTGATGGCAAGTGGTTGCTGTAGCCCATAGACATCTACACCTATCCTCGTTTGCAAATCTAAATTCAGATCCGTTTTCATCCTTGAGGATTGAGATGGAATGCCTCTTTTCCAGTAATTAGGATCTCCGGTTCTCTACACTTATCATTCGAAACACAGGAGCGTTGAGCTGCTATTTTACGCTGGTATTGTTTGAGAGCATGGTCCTTCCTCGGTCGAGCCGACCCATTCGTGCTACAACTATACTACTAATATAGCTGCAGCATGGCTCTACCATGTAAAAGCATTCACTCACTCTTGCTTCGCTCAAGCTATGTACCCACCCACTGAAGACCACAATTCTCTCAAGTATAGGTCCAAATTTCTTTTTAGTCTAACCAAATTAGTACCTACACGCTTGCAAGTTGCTATATTCAATCAATTTATTTAACCAATGGTGGGTGATCGCAAATGATCTAGCGGTTTGTATTACGAGTGAGCTATAAAGCCTGATGGCTGTGGTTCGATTCCCATCCAGTATAAAAATTAGGGTGCATGAACACATGAAAACATTCGTATATACTGTAAGAGACCTTTTTTTTCTTCTTATTTTTATGTGTAACTAGCGAGCGTTAGCGGTTCAGGCAATCTATTATGATTCAGTAACAAACATAAAATAAAAAACATCTAACATACACTTTTATGTTTTTAATTTGTTTTTTTTTATATAGAATAAGGGTGACAAACGAGCACACAGTCTACCTGATGGTAAGTGGTTGCTGTGGCCTATAGACATCTAAATCTATCTTCGTAGCGAATTAAAATGCAGATGAGTTGTCACCCGTGAGGAATAAGATTGAATGTTTCTTTTCCAGTAAAAAAATTTTCAACTAAATCCCCGTTAATCGTAATCAAAACGTAACACACGGCACGACTAATGAACGGTGGATCAAAGTTCACTTCCGTTTCACGTAGCAACAAGATTATAACCACGAGCAAGAACGCGATCCCTTCTCGAGTCACAAAGTTCAGCGTTCCTTAGCACAAATATATAATCTAATACGAACACTGTTTCTCGCGGGTCACCAATTTTAGCGTTTTAACCTACACAGGAAAATATCTCCGAGTTACATCCAATGCCACAAAGCAACTCATCGTCGCAAAATAATATTGTCAAGCACTTCAACCGGCAATCACTATACAATTTACGTAAATTACTCGCCAACGAATTTAGGTTAACGAATCAAATTATTATTGCTTCGTCATCGCGTGAACGCCCTAAAGATAACCAAAACTGGAAGCGAAAAACTCCAACAGTAAATTCCACACGCATCAAAAAACCGGACGTTGGTCGCAATCAATATTTAATTCCAAACAATTAATCGACCCGGTTATTTATAATATAATTAGTCTATTTTTCTAGACTCAACAACTCCTCGTCGTTGCATAAATTTGCTAACAAAAACTGACACTAATTAGAGGTTATACGGGACACCACCACGCCGCTCCAGAGACTGCGCTGCATTGACTCACTTCCGACCCGCCCCGCTAGCAACCAATCCGATCTCGCGCGTACGTCAACCGATAGGAATGACCGCGATACGCGCCCCCTGGCGTCGATTCTTGAAATTAGCGTTTGTCGCGAACACAACGATATAATTATAATGGATATAAATTCAATAAGTACATTGACGGCTATATTCTGACCCATTTCCATATTATTGTGAAATACACACGTTTACCTGTAAAAGACTGTCATATCATTTTACAGCGTCTGGTTGGCGCCAATGGTGTTTTCGGCTGACGACGCAACGTTGATTTGACATCGCATGCAAACATTTATGTTAAGTGTTTTTCACATTTGAGCATTAAATGTTAATAAGCAAAAATATTCCTTACAAAGAACATTAATACGGGTCAATGCTAAAGTTACCAAATGAAATATTTCTTCATTTTATAATATGTCAAACTAAAACACTTCCAAGTGGGGATAGCGCTATAATTTAGGGTATAAAATATAATGTTGGGAGATGTTTAACCATTAGTTGCATCGTGTTTTCCACAGTCTACTAGACATGGAAGTGTTCAGCATCATCATCATCAAGACAGCAAGTATGTACGTAACACTTAGTCTCGCTAGTTAGTGTAGGAAGCGAGTCGCAAATAACTCGTCGAAGCAAATTAATGGCATAGAAGTTAATTTAAGCACTCAAAACTCAAGGTAGGCCTCGGTGTCATGTAATACGCTCAAAACAGACAACTCCATTCAAGGCGGTCTTAACGAGACCCAAATATTCAATAGTAAATTCAAAACGACGCGCACAATTCTGGACACCAGCCGCGCCCAACTAACTTAAAATTTAGACCGTCTAAATCAACACCGGCCGCGCGCAACCAACTCAGCGGTCGCAGACAATACTAGTAGTCAAGGCCGCGGCGGTAAAAACACTGTTGCTGGCCCACGTGGCCTAATGCCGGGAAGCGGCACACGCCCCCCCCCCCGGCGGCTTTTACGTCACCTAGATACCATCGGATGACGCGCCGAGGCAAGCGTTTTTGAATGTTTTAGATTAAGCCTAAACATACAATATCATCACTCACCCCAACTTCGACTAGCAGGAAACAAATCTTATTTATATTTAAGTTTTTTGTAAGCAAATTTTATTTAATTTTAATAGTTTGAGTTACCATTCACATGATGAAAAGTCAGTTTCTATTTGATTGGATGTTGTGAATAAATTATCAGTCATTGGTTAATTTTTTTATGAAAACGTATTTAATTATATTCTTAGACAATCGAAGTGATTGATACAATTGTTAGTGAATTGGACTACTAAGCCATTTTATAACATCGTATAAAAATATATTTATGCGGGGTAGGAGGGAATATAAATATTGTTCATTGTTTATCAGTATGCTTTTGTTTAAATAGTATTTTTACTGTTTCCAGGATTAAGATTCTGAACCTATCCGAGCGAGGATTTTAAAAAGCTACTTATCATTCCGAACAGGTTCGGGATATATGAACCGAAGCGAGCCTTCGAAGCGAGGAGAATATTACATCGAAGTGCGCATCTCTAACTTTCGCGAGCTGGAGGCTGTTCCATCAACCGACCGCTGGCAGCACTCTCTGATCAGCTTTAATTCGTTCATTGATCAGCTTCATTTTGGCGAACTTCACATGTCTTCGAAATACTTTTTTTTCTTATTTCTCAGACTTGCAGGTTTCCCCGCGATGTTTTAATTCACCGCCGAGCACATGGTAAATCACGAATATCTAAATCAAAGAAAAAATACTAAACTCAATATTAATGGAAGCATTTTAAATATTTACTTGTTTATGTAACAGCATGTTGAGTGAATATCCTGGTTGGCTAACAACGTATCTGCATTTCGATTCTTAATTGAGGATAAATGTAGATGTATATGGGCCACAGCAACCACTTACCATAAGAACTATGTCCTGTCTTGTCACGCTTATTCATTAAAAAAAAACGAACGAAAAAAAAGAAATATAAAAACGCTAAGGGCAAAAGACTCCTAGAACTTGCAAAAGAAAGGCAGAAGACTTTTTGCAATAATTACGGGTTAGAGAGGAGTGCTAACGTACATATGCACACGATACACAAATACACTGAGGCTTAACTAGCTAACAGATGTATTTCATATTGTATATATTTATATTATATCTACACATGCAGATAAACTTTTGCGCGCCACAATTAATGCATGGTACATGGCAATGCTAGTTACCTCTAGCACCATTTAGTATGGAGTAGCAGAACTAGGAGAGTCAAGATCCTTCTAGAAAATGTCCATGGAAGAACTTACCTGAAGTATCGACCGGTATGTACTCGAACATTCTAGATGTTTCTACAGTAGAAGGTTCTGGAAATTATCTGAGGGCCTACATTGGGCCGGTGTAGACCGCGAACGGGGTCAATATTGAATTGGTGATACAAGCAAATACTTCGAAACGATAGAACTGCGGACTAAAGTGATCAGTAGTATGATTGTGTTTTATTATTAGTGTGGTTTTAAGTTGTAATTAGTGTTCTGTAATTAAAGTGTCAATTTTGGGAATATAATTGACAGTTTTTAATAGTCTTATACGCCAAGCTCGTAGCAATACTTACACTTATAATATTATTATCATGACATTCGGCTCAATGGCGAATACATATTTTACTTTTTTACAAAACCTAAAATGCAGTCCAAGTATCAATAGAATTTATGATTTTAGTAGGTTATTTATATTTCGTACTCAAAGAGACACGCCATGTTATGAGATCTGCTAGCTTTTAAGAAAAGAAAGTCTGCAAAATTTCTTTGAAATCAGTTCAGCAGTTTAGGAGTTCATCGCGGACAAACAACGTGACACGTAATTTTTATATATAAAGACTAAAAGCCGACTTCTAAGGACCAAGAAAACATAAAATGATTTAACAATATGAAGTCAGGACCTCAATTGTTCTTATGTCATAGCATCGGCTTCAAAATGCAAAATATTTTTTTTTCCTTTTTATTTCTTTGAAGTCGGCTTTTACATTTTATTTTTATTAAACCTTTAAAAAATTTAAATTATTCGGTTACTTCAAAAGAATTTATTTTATTTTATTTATTTATAAAAACATAAAATGATTTAACAATATGAAGTCAGGACCTCAATTGTTCTATAAGTACATTATGTCATAGCATCGGCTTCAAAATGCAAAATATTTTTTTTTTCCTTTTTATTTCTTTGAAGTCGGCTTTTACATTTTATTTTTATTAAACCTTTAAAAAATTTAAATTATAAAAATTTGAATAATAAAAAAACGTCTTATTAATAGCTCGAGGTGCGCACTTTCGGATTTTACAAGTATATTCAACCGTATTTTTGTCTTTTAAAAAGAAGCCATTCGTTTGAAATTCCTAATCAAAAACTTCTGAACAAAAATTGAGTTACCGAAAAATAAACTCAAAGCGGAGAGTACAGTTGACGAAAAGTTTAAAACTTTATGATGTTTTAAAAATAAAATAAATCCGGAAAATACATTTCGACGAAAAAACACTGGCTGGAATTTTTATCAAATATATTTTTTATAATACTTAAGTGACAAATGAACTTACAGTCTACCTGATGACACTAATATCCCATTTCAAACAAAGAAGGCTACGGATGCAATGTCAGCTCTAAGGTCAAGTTTAATTTTAAAATTTTTATAAAAATGATTATAAAAAGCGGACCCATCTCCCACACACAAGCGGCATGCGTTGGCGGCTAACCGCGAGCCGCGGCTCCAGCCGCTGCAACAACACACCACCGCGGCCCAAGTGTCAGCCTGAAGCGCCATTTGCAGTGGTGTCTGTGCTACGATCGGACGTCAGTAAACATGACAAACCGTGACGAATTCTTATTATATTCAGCAATATTATCATATATTTTGTTTTTAATCCCAATGATTTTGTGATCACGATGCAAATTATCATAAAGTACTGGATAATTTCGCCTTGTTTCTATTAAAATCTCTGAATTTAGCACCATTTTTCACGCGGTACACGCGGTCTATTGTAAAAATTTGCAACTGACCGCGCTGCGGCCACTGACAGACCGCGTACTAGCTAACACACTCGCGGTGGCGGAGGGGGCGGAGCATGCGGCCGCGGTCGGCCGCTGTCAGGCGGCGCAATGGCCGCACGATTTTGCAGACTCTCTTACCAATGCTTCTAGGAGCTGCTCGTACGTCACTTCCTTACCGAGAGCTTCCAAAACAGTTAAGGCCTGATCGCGCGACCTAAGGTGAAAGCAGTCATGGCCTGACTTTTATTCCAGCCGTTCGTCTTCATGACAGCCTCGAACTGGATTTTGTAGGCCGACCAGAAAGAAGTCCCGTTGAACGGCGGCACTTTGAATTTACGTAGAGAAGTTTTTGTAGCTACCACGGGAGTTGTAATTCCATCCCCTAGTTTGAGGACGTCCAGCGTTTTTTTCACGTCAGCTATCACGTTGTCAACCCGATTGTTCAGTTGATCGATTCGGGTTTCAGCTCCCTACTGGCGGTTGTTATGTTGAGCAACCCTATACTTCACCTCCCTTATCTCTTTCCCGAAGGTAGCCTGTAGGTCCTTCATGAGGAGAGTCTTCTCATTCTTATCGCATTTGAGCTGCTCTTCCAAACGATGGGTCTGTTCCTTCCGTCGGCGGGCCTGCTCCTGAAGCATCATCGTCAAAGAACCTAAGTTAGGTGCTTCATATGCAGGAGCTGCTGATGGGCCGGCCTGCGTGGTCAGCAGCTGGCCCTTAAACGTCTGCGGCGTTGCACCACCAAATCGTTTCTGGTCTGTCTCCTGCTGGTTTGCACTTCTAATACCAGTTGTTACGAGCTTGGGGTTCGAGACAATGAAAAACTGCCGAGTGAATTACCAAAATTGACATTTTAATTACAGAACACTAATTACAACTTAAAACCAAACACTAATACTACTGATCACTTTAGTTCGCAGTATTAGCTTGTGTCGCTCATTCAACACTGACCCCGGTCGCGGTCTATACCGGCCTTATGTAGGGCTCCAGATAGTTCCAGAATCTATTACTGTAGAAACATCTTGAATATTCGAGTTCATACCAATCCCAATTGACTACGTGTTGATACTCGTAGTTCTAGAAAGTTCTGCCATGGAAATTTCTAGAAGGATCTTGAATCTCCTAGTTCTGCTACTCGATACTAGAGGGCGCTAGTGGTAACTAGTGTTGCCATAATGATTTCTTATATTTACGCGAACACTACACATTTTTAAATAAAACTAATTTTACGGATTTTATCGCGTATATTAACTTATTTTTATATATTCCCGACGTTTTGGGTGCTTTCCAGCACCCGTGGTCACGGGGGACTGAGTTGTTTGACGTCCTGCTGTCATAGTTAGCCCGGCTACCTTCAGTTTTTTAATAGTAATTTTTGGTTCGATTTACGCAGAATGAGCTTACAGTATCTTGAAGTCTAGCAGTGGTATACTTGGGTTTGGATTTGATTTTATTAATTATGGGATCCCAAGCAGATGGCAGCACCCATCCATCTTCTCTATTGAAATTAGGATGTTTTTTAATTTCAATAGCCTCGCGAATCATCCTTGCGAGGAATCGGTGTTCTTTTGAATACTATCATGTGCCAAACCACCGAGGTTGTATGGGTTACCGAAAATACACAAACCAAACGCTCCACTACGTCCTATAGTAAGCCAGATCGATTCACCAACTTATAAGTTGGCTCAACACTTGGCAAAAATACTGTTACCACTAAGAGGACATACCAGAGCACACACAAAGGATTCATACCATTTTTTAGTGAGATTAAAGACCTACATCTCGCTGACAATGAAACTATGGTCAGTTTTGATGTTCAGTCACTATTCACATGCCTACCTATTGAAGACTGCATCTCAATTGTTACTAAAAATCTAGAAGATAACAACATGCCTACAAAATATGCAGTATTACTTAAACACTGCCTCACATCTGGCTATTTATTGTGGAAAGAAGAGTTCTACATGCAAGTAGACGGAGTGGCAATGGGCTCACCTGTATCTCCCGTAGTCGCCGACATATTCATGGAGGACTTTGAGGAGAAAGCCCTTCTTACTGCTCCTGTAAATCCAAGATTCTACAAGCGGTACGTAGACGATACTTTCACAATTTTACCATCTGACAAAGTAACTGCATTTTTAAACCACCTTAATTCCATAAACCCTAAAATACAATTCACAATGGAGTTAGAGGCAAACAATACTTTAGCTTTTCTAGATGTTTTAGTCATCCAAAATCCTGATAACACTATTGGTCATACTGTGTCTGTAAAAAATACCCATACCAACCGATATTTAAATGGTGAATCTCACCATCATCCTTTACAGTTAGCTACCGTGGGAAAATCTTTGTTTCAGAGAGCACGAGGGATCTGTGACAGAAAACATCTGGCCGCCGAGCTTCAGCACGTCGAGCAAGTACTGCAAGACAACAAGCTTCGGGTCCCGCGCCTACGTAACAGTGACCGAGTGAAGCCAGCCACAGTCGAGCGTGTGCCTGCTGTACTACCCTATGTCAGAGGAGTCACAGACAAGGTTGGCTACATCTTGAAGCGAGCTTCCATTAAAACGTACTTCAAGCCGTTGAAGAAGATTAGTCAATTTTTACCATCCGTCAAGTGTCAAATCCCTCTACAAGATGCTGGAGGAGTGTACAAGCTGGATTGTGAATGTGGTCTCTCGTACATAGGACAAACAAAAAGATCTATTAAAACCCGCGTTAAAGAACATATAGCTGACGTGAAGCACCGACGTATCGGGAAGTCTGCAGTTTGTGAACATGTTCAAGATCGTCCCCGCCATTACATTAGATTTGATAGACCACAAATCCTCGCAAAAGAACACCGATTCCTTCCAAGGATGATTCGCGAGGCTATTGAAATTAAAAAACATCCTAATTTCAATAGGGAAGATGGATGGGTGCTGCCATCTGCTTGGGATCCCATAATTAATAAAATCAAATCCAAACCCAAGTATACCACTGCTAGACTTCAAGATACTGTAAGCTCATTCTGCGTAAATCGAACCAAAAATTAATATTAAAAAACTGAAGGTAGCCGGGCTAACTATGACAGCAGGACGTCAAACAACTTAGTCCCCCGTGACTTATTTTTATATATTTCCGAAACTTATTTTTATATATTTCCGACGTTTCGGGTGCTGGAAAGCACCCGAAACGTCGGAAATATATAAAAATAAGTTAATATACGCGATAACATCCGTAAAATTAGTTTTATTTAAAAATGTAGTGTTGCCATGTAAAAGGCATTAATGGTGGTTCTCAACAATATAATTTATTATAACAAAACACTTTTATAGAATGAGAGGAAATATGAGCGCACAGTCAACCTGATGTGATGACATATAGACATTTACATCTTCCTCCGATTAAGAATCATAATGCAGATGCATTGTCACCCCTAATGACTAAGATAGAATGCCTCGTCTCCAGTAATATGAATCTTCGGTTCTCTACACTATTCATACGGAACACAGCAGCATTAAGCTGCTATTTTGGCTGGTATTTGTGAGAGCTTAGTCCTTACCCAGTCGAGCCGACCTATTTGTGCTACAACTATAATAGAGCTGCAGCGTGGCTCTACCACGTAGTTGTGTGTGTTTATGTAGATTATTTACGATAATTTACGCATTTGAACCGAATGCTTCGGCATAGGCACATAAATGGAGTAGAATAATTTGCGTCTGTCTTTCCGTGTGATTAAAATCCCGGCATCTTCAAGTAAATAGTGATTACATAGGCTTTTGATACGCTAAGATAATGCGATTTACTATCTAGAGCTTCATTACTATATCACGCACCAAGCTCTTGTTTAATATTATGTAAGTTAAAAAATATTTTGAAAATTACCTTTTTTTGTATTACTATATTAGTGTATTACAAAAGTGCTGTTGTATGTCGTACCGATGTACTATAATCATGCTCGGATGCATGAAATTCATTGACTAAAAGGAAGCATTGTTAGGTAATGACTTCTTTTGTGGTTTGTATTACTATTAAGCTTCAGATACTGCTGCACATCGCTTATGACATAAATGGAATTACTTAAACGTTAACAGTTATTTTAAGTATTTTTTTGTATTTGGGCACGCTTATTTTTTAGCACGCGTAGTTTTCAGTGGTGAAATTACTTGTAGTTAGGTTTTTTTCATTTCAATCGTTAGATGAGTTTTGCTAATTTATACAAGCATAAATTAATAATAATAATAAAAAATATATTTTTTTAAATACCAAATTTAATCATCTTGTAGTAGATTCGTCAAAGGCTTTATATATTATACTACAATTTTATTTTACTCTCACTCAATATTTACTTTAAGCCGTACTTGTAAAGGGACGACCATTTAACCAAAAACTTGTTATCAGCTAAAGATCAAAAGATTCATTTTCTTACTAGGGATGAGAGTCCTACACGAGAGAAATAAACTCCTTTATCTCAATAACAAACAATGAGACTGATCGTATTTTGGAGGACATCCGTATATTTTGGATATTTTCGTTCAGTTGTTGCCAACATTTTTCATATTTCTGTTATATTTACAAAAGATAAAATTAAAGTTTGAAAAAACTTAAACCATACGCATTGATCATGAGATATGATGATCCTAGTGGAAATTTTAGATCATAGTTACGAAATTATTGTATTGTTTTTGGTTCTTAATACATCGTACGTAATACGTCAGATTATTCAGGCATCCGAAAATTACTCAAAACTGAATTTTAATAGTTGCCCTGTCTGCGAGACAAACACAATAGTCAAACAATCGAAATGTTCGTATATGATTCATGAGACAGGGAAAGGATTAATACTCCATTACTTTGATGCATACATACATATTATATGCTCTGATAAAAAGTCAAAAATATGTGTAAAATTTCTGTAATTTTATTTGTTCTAATCATTAAACATCCTAAATTTTGTATTGTATGAGCAACGAGTTCGACCAGGTTCCGTGCGACAGTCTGACCGTTACAGAAGAGTTGCTAACGATGGTATAGCCATGTTTTGTGAAGACCTGCATACTGGGTTGGTCATAAATGTTTATATCTGTAAATAATCGTTTTTTTTTAATGTGGAAACCAAAGAGCTTACAGTCCAGCTGAAGTAAGATGCTGTTGCAACTTCTGCACACGTGTTAAACACCTGCACCTTCAACTCTGAATTCAAATAGAAAAGAAGGTTACAGATGTGAAATCCTCTGAAGACTAAGATGGAATGCCTTACAGCCTGTATTATTATTGGGTCTCTATACCTTTTAAATCAGAACACTCTAAACACAGTAATGCACTTCTGTTTGAGAGAGTGGTACTTACCGAAACGCACTCCTGGGTAGAAAGTTAGTCCTAACACTTAGACTCAGCTCAATACAAAAGTTCGAGAGAAATTAGATGATTGCAACTATAATAACGGGTAAACATATCATGAATCGAATACAGTAAAAGAAATAAGAAAATGTGATAAGTAAAAATTATACTGTACTAAGAATCATTGACTTTGAAAGATCAAGAGCACACTGCTCTTGATCTTTCAAAGTCAATTTAGTATTTGATGTGGAGCCCAATACATTATCTTAAGAGGATGCTCAAGACCGGGCAAAGTGGAGAAAAGTGAATTGAAAAGCGGGTCCTGTCTTAAAGCTGGGACAAACGACATGGTAAATAAAATAACACTTAACATTTATTCTATTAGATGTCAGTGCGGTCTCTTTTACATATTTATTTTAAGATCCAGTTCATATATATTTATATGAACTAAATTTATATGATATATACGCGATGAAGTAATTTTGTCATGATATAGATTTGTTTTGCAGTGGCAATAAATAATGCTCAGGGCACTCAGGCGCAGAATTAGAGTTAAAGTTTGAAGGGATTCAGACTGAAGTTTCACTCACGTCATTCTTTCATCTCTGTGTAAGATTTGCTTAAATTTATTTTTGGCAGACTACGCAGTGGGGAATTGTTTAAGTGTTAATAGGTAGCGTAATTAAGCTACCCTGGAATTACTGAATACGATATCTTGGAGTTTTCAGTGACCACTTGAACCACTGTATATCTCTAGTATCCTTGGGTGCTTCAAGAGTCTATAAGGTTCCGAAACATTTTATTTAAAATTTCTAATGAGGTAAATTTTTCTGTTATATAATTTTTGAATCCTTTCTTTTTCTAGGATAGGAAACTATATAATCTCTTCTAAATTACAAGTTCTTTAAGTTTCAATTTTAATTTTGTAGTACAAAAACACTTTGCAAATTATTAAGAGGTGAAGTTTCAACCGCGGTTTTTAGATTTATTGAATATTTTTAACTTGATTACGATTCATAGAAATAATCTATACCATATCAATAAAATTTTACTGTATGTCTGTAATATCAAAATGGTTGCCCTATATTGAGACATGAATAACCAAATTACATGAAAAACCAAGACAAAACCAACTAAATGGTTATTATTATTTGGGTTCCTGGCTGCATAAATAAGCGAGGCACCGAGTTACCTCATGGCAACATGAATAGAATAGAATAGAAAAGAATATTTTTTATTTAATATTGATCGCATGTAATTTTTATTGAAAGTCATTTTTAACTTTTACTACTAGTTCGGAAAAAATATCTGTCCTAGGAAGAACTAGCAAAAAAGCCAGCGCGACTTTTTTTAAACCATAATTTACAATATAATATTTGTACAATTTACATTTGCATGCTTTTATATCATCAGTAGGAAATTGAATCGCATACAAAAATTGAGTTGGAATAGTTTTCGGTTTTCATGCTACGATTCCTCCTGGACTATTTGTATTTATGTAATTCACTATACCCATATTCCTCTCAAATTCTAATATTATTTAATTTGAATTTTAGAATAACATTGGTACAAAATTATAGGATATAATGGCAAAATAATTTTAAAGTGAAATTTTGGCTTAGTATAATTTTATTTTATTTTAGTTTGGCAAAACGTGATAATTCCACATCATTTAATATTTTTATGTACTATGTTTTATGCAAATAAATTTTCAATCTCTCTATCTATTTATCCTTATACTTGGCACAAGTAATGGAGATTACGTTTGCAGACGTGCCGATGGTATTGGGATTCTCATTCCAAATAGGAAAAGTAATTCAGTCAATAGCACCATTAACGGGCTTGTAAAGAAAAACCAATCATAGATTGTCTGTTTGCTGATGCAATGTTTGTAGAGATAAATAATCGAGTCTTTCCTTATAACTCTTAATAGTGTAACGTGCTCCTGCAATGCATTAGAGTTTGCAAATGAACTTTTCTTGGATGTTTTCTAATCTTTGAACATTATTTTGATAATGAATGATTTTAGACAATGAAAATGACAGGCAATATGCACTCAAACATATCCAATTATTTTTTTACTATAGACTATGGATTCAATGAAACATTTATTGTAATATCTATTTTTTTGTAATTTATTTACCATGTTCAAATATTATAATTGATTATTAAGGTGTTTCTTTCCGTTTGATGAATGACCATTTATTTATTATTTATTAGTTTTAATCTTGTTTTATTTTCCAAAAAAAAAATTAGCAGGTCACGTAGCATGGCGTATCTCTTTAATTACATAATATAAAATTATTTCTGTCCTAAAATCATAAACTCTATTGCTAC
Organism: Parnassius mnemosyne; assembly: GCA_963668995.1. NCBI lineage: Eukaryota > Metazoa > Arthropoda > Insecta > Lepidoptera > Papilionidae > Parnassius > Parnassius mnemosyne. Next base: position 63,982,390 of record CAVLGL010000115.1, on the reverse strand, counting down.
TTTATTTGCGTTTTATGTTTTATGAAAAATAAGTAAAATATGTCTTCGGCATAGAGTTAAATATTTTATTTGTAAGTATGTGTAGGTACTATATAAATATATTATACTATACACCAATTTTACAACTACTCTATAATATATATTCATTATGTGTGTTGTTTGTGTACTGAGTTCATCGGCACTACTCTCTAGCTAGTAAAATAATTATTAATAAGTCCGTACTTTGTAGTTGTTGCACGTATTCGTTGGACAATTTGAGGTTCACACACAGACTTGTTAGTGAGGTCACAAGGCTCCAACTGAAAACCAGCGCTGCCTTTGGAGTATTATGCTGAATTGGAGACCTGTTTGATGTCCATTTTCATTTAAAATACTTTTTCATTTGTTTTTTTTTTTTGTTTCATTAGTAACGATGTGCATGTACCGCTTATTAATCATTTTTTTTCTTTATTAGGAATAGCAAACAACTATATAGTATAATGTTACACAAAATAATGTTGGCTTAATGAATAAAAAGAATAAATATGCAGTCAAATACACTATCCCCATATTAACAAATGTGAACATAAACTTAAGCTATCGGACGCGATCAGATGCTAAGCAACAACAGCTGTTTTGAGTACGTAGTTAGGTATAGTCGCTAGCAATAGGATGTAAACACCTTCTTTTAACGTTATTATAGTAACATTAAAGTTTGTACTTAATTAAAGCTGCGCACATGCCAATACCAGCGACTGCACATAATACCAAAATTAATCGTTATCACAACTTAATTAAAATTAACATATTTATAAAGTTGGCCTAGGAGAAATTGCTGTTAAGAACTGTACAACTCTACATTTTATTCCGTACGCTATCGATGCTTTAAGTGGTATATAATAAAAAGTTTCCATTTAAATATAAATAGCAACATAACAAAACAAAAGAGTAAAAGAAACTTGTTAAAATAAGTCACTTAAAAGTGTTACAGATGTAACGCTTGAATTGAGACTCAGAAAGATGGAACATATCAAAGTCAACAAAGTTATCATTATAGATATCAACCATTCGACACAGAGGTGAGCGGATACCTGTTTTAGTACGACATTTAGCAGTTGCGAACAGCTTACGAACGCGCACCCCCCGCCTATGAACCGTTCATGGGACAATATAAGACAATCTGCTAGTCAAGTCAGTACAATCAAATTTATTATTAAAGATACTATGAAGTACCATACACACAAGGAGTTTTCGCCTGGACTGAAGAGAGTGCAGTTTGTACCTATTCAACAACTGATCATATGACATATATGTGCCAAGAAACCTGTAGTGCATGGATCGCAGATATTTACACTGCACATTTTCAATTAAATCTACATACTTATTGTAAAGAGGGTTCCATATTGGTATGGCATACTCGAGTTGGGAGCCTACTAAGGTTTTATAAAGATAAAGATACGTACAGTGTTTCTTAAAATTCTTCGATGAACTCATCACAAAACCATAGATTTGAAAGGATTTTTAAATAATATTGTCAATATGGAGGTCTAAATGCAACTTATTATCCAATATGATACCTAAATCACGCAAATATGTTACTTTGTTTATTAAGACATTACAAGATGATAGCCATAATGTACAATATGTTGTTTTTTCGAAAAATAATATTACTACATTTAGACAGGTTCAAATGCAATTTATTGTTATTGCAGTGTTCAGATACTTTGTTCAAATCCTGTTGTATTAGAATGCAGTCAGATATAGATGATATAGATTTATAAAGTTTTAAATCGTCTGCCTACAACAAAAAGTTACAATTATGAAAACACTGTCCTACATCATTAATAAAAATGATAAATAAAAGCGGACCAAGGATGTACCCCTGTGACACGCCTGAAATCACATTAATACTCTGAGATTGAAACCCATTGATAACTACTTTTTGGCTTTTGTTCATAATGTATGACGAAAACCAGCGCAACAGATTACCCCGTATACTATTATAGGCAATTATCTTTAAAAGCAGTTCATGGTCTACCTCGTCGAAGGCTTTTTGAAAGTTGGTATATATAGCATCCGTTTGAGCATTATTGCCCATATTATCAAAAAGAAAGGATACATAGATCGTGAGATTAGTGATTGTGGTTCTTCCCTTTACGAAGCCATGTTGTTCTTTCAAAATGCTATTATGTAAAATTGGATGAACTTCATTATGAACCAGTCTCTCGAAAAGTTTCGACAAGGCAGACAGAATAGAGATTGGTCTATAATTCTCCACGTCATGCCTTGAGCCGTTTTTATATACGGGCAATATGTTTGTCCTTTTCCAGATATATAAAAATAATATATATAAACACTCACGCCTGTCACCCAGAGGGGTAGACAGAGATTATGGACTTCCATTTGGCACGATCCTGACACACCTCTCTCGCTTCGTCCACATCCATATACCTACGCATACACGCCAGATCTCAGGAAAGATCCCAGTTGCAATGCATTGGTTATAAATAATACACAGAGGCTCACGAAATTTAATCTTGAATTGTGTGTTAAATGTGTATATCAAATAATCAGTTCCTTTTTTTTTTTAAATTTTGAATACTGTGACATCACGTGACATAAAGACGTCTTAAAATTGAAAATGGTTTAAGACGCATTGTAAACGTAGTGATAATCAAAGAGAATATAACCACTACGTTTAGTGATAATATTCTCTTTAACACTTTGTGTATGTACTATACATACTGACTGGATTACTGTTCCATTGTTATGTATCAGTTTGTGGGGTCCACGTGCGGCGAAATTTCTAAACAAAATGTATCCGCGACTGGTAGTCGCTGCTGATGATAAGAATGCAGATTCTTGAGTCACTTAAAGGCTAAGTATAGCCATTCAGCAAGAAAACGCAGCAAGCATAGATACCACGGGGAATAGGACTGTATGATAATTTAAGTTTTTAGTTCTAGTTTTTCTTATTATAGTTTTGTTTTTAATATTCTATATATTATTTATGTGTAATTATTTTTTTATATAAAAACATTACCCCCACACTAGGATTTTCTCCTGTATCTTGGAGGCAGATTACAAACATAAATTGCACGAGGACAAACATCCAGACCCGGAACAATTATTCTTAGGCCATAAAGATACTTGTTCCTTGCGGGATTCGAACCCGCGGCACCCAGCGCAACAACCGAGGCGTCAAATGTTAGCACACAACCATTTTATCGTTGATAAGTAGCTCAAGATATTTTATTGCAATACCTTTTTTCCACGTGTTCTACCGTGAAGGAGGACATCGTGAGGAAACCTGCATATCTGAGAAATTAAAAAAAATATTTTGAAGACATGTGAAGTCCACCGACACGCATTGGGGCAGCGCGAAGGACTTTTCCTAGCCCTAAACCTTCTTAGAAATGAGAGGATGTCCGCGCCCAGGAGTGGGATGTAGTAGGCTGTAACTTTAACTTTTTATTTAACAATATCTTTATTTTAAAATGTTAAAAATTAAATAACGAATGTCTGGGAAAAGATGTATCTAACATAGGTAAAAAGCACTACCCACACTACTACAATAATACTATGCACTAATACTCTAAGAGCCAGTGAGCGGCAGTTTTTTTCAATTAATACCTGTAACAATTAAATACTAATGTAATTTTAAATGGGGAGAAACTGAGTCTTGTAGATACCACCATTTTTCTTGGAATCACACTAGACGCGAAGTTTCAATGGAGCCCCCATATATCAAAACTAGCAAGCAGACTTAGTTCTGTAGCATATGCTGTAAAAAGATTAAAAATCTTACCAGTGTTGAAACAGCTAGACTAGTTTACTTAAGCTATTTCCATAGCATAATGTCGTATTGTATTTTGCCATGGTGACACGCAGCTGACACTGAAATTATATTTGTTTTACAGAAGAGGTTCATAAGAGCAATTTATGATTTAAAGCCTAAAGAGTCGCTGCGAAAAAAATTTAAGGAAATTAATATATTAACTTTGGACTCTCAATACATTTATGAAGATGTAATGTACATACACAAAAATAAAAGTAGTTATACAAAAATAAGTGATATTCATTCTGTAAATTCTAGGAACAGACACAAGCTAGTTACTCCAGTTACTCGACAATACGGGGCAATCCCCAAGAATGGAGTCGAGTACGCTTTTACAACAAAATTCCAGAAAATATACAAAATTTGACCTGCTCAAAGTTCAAAAACTTTATTAAACTAAGTTTGTATAAAAAGGGTTATTAAAATATTAAAGAATTTATGGATAATAATAACCCCTCAAAATGAGGTGATCGCTACCAAGCTATTTCTAATCTTCCCAGGACAGAGGTTTTTTTTTTCGAACCAGTGGTAATTAAACAAAAGAGTGACTTTACATAAGTATTATTTATAATCTATATTGAATAAAAAGGTTTCTGTTTCTGTTTCCTGAAGGGGACATTTTTTGACCGACCCTTGATATAGAGACGCTCTGGTGTGAAAGGTGTAAAAAAATTACCGAAAGAAACGTGAAAGTAATAAGTCTGCCCAAAGTCATGGCAGATAGGTTGACAAGTACAATTTTTTCCTAATAATTTACATTATTTCAATAAAGCTTCAATTTATATATGTTGTTGATATACATATACACCTAGTTTTAACCATGCACAAGATCTAGGCTGCACTTAGATGAAAACGTCTAAGTCCCTAAAAGCTGGACGATTATAAAGAAATATTCGTCCGATTCATTTTTGTATTTTTATACTACTGTTGTTACATCAAAACAATTATTCATATTTCGCTATTGGCTTCATAAGTTTAAGGTACTAATTTTTACACAGGATTCAGAAACTTAAAAATGTATTAGTTTTATCAACCTTGTAGATAATGACATTTCTCCAATTCAATTTTTTATATATATCAACCTCAAAAAACTATGAAGATGCTACTTTTGAACATCTATTTTATCTTGTGGTCGCAGGCGCGTCTGCTGTTCATGTTTTACCGTGGTAGATCTACGCAGCAGCTATATCATGTTGTTATCAGCACGAATGAGTCAGCTTGTCTAGAGAACGACCACGATCTCACAGAATACCAGCGTAAAATAGTACCTAAATGTATTGGGAGAACCGGGGACCCTATACTGGTATTCTGTATCGGTCCACGGGTGTGGTCAACGCATTTATATTTTGATTATTAATCTATCCTAATAGATATTGATGTCAATGGGCCACATTATCCACTTTCTATCAGTTGCACTGTGTGCTCGTTTGTCATCTTTATTCTATATAAAATATGGTCCTTTGACCGACATCTGGGTTGGACCACAATTAGTTATTGTGTTTTTGTGACAACCCTAGTCAAATTTGTACATCTCATAAACAAATTAATAAGAAGTAAGTCTTAATAAAGAATAAATCTCATAGCAAGAAGTGACAGAGAGAAAGAAATCATGGATAGCAGTGTCTTTTTAAGAAAGACTTAAAATAAAATAATTTGTAAATAGTAGTATTGTTATCACCCTTATCAAGCGTGGCAACTATGGCAAATATCCCCCCTGTGAGGTAATCTATGGGAGAGGACTATATTCAGCAGTGGGCTTTGATAGACTGGAACGGTAACGGTTAATATTTATATTAAAATTGTATTAGAATGTTCCGCATAAATTGTATTGTCATTTCATAATGACTGATGTGACTCAGTCAAAACCTCCCTACAACGGGAGAGACACACACCCAGTAGAGAACTTTAACAAGCCGATGAAGAAGTAGGTGCAGATTCTAAGAAGGGTGGAGTTAGATTCCATGAGGTAAGATCCGTATGTCTTGTGATCACACAAAATTATTGTACAATCAATGCCATTATTATTCGACTTCTACAGCTTACTTTCTTGTATATTTTGACATAATTGAATACAAGAAATGTTACCAAGTACACTGTAAGGCTTGATTCTACACTTTTTTATAGCAGAAATAAAGTAAAAAAAAGACAACATGCGTGAGTGTCGTGGACCACTCGGTTGGAATGAAGTTTCTTTCGTAGTGTATATTATTGATAACCGTATTATATTGTTGATTAACAAATACAAATAAATAAATTACTGGCGTCTATAAAATGAAGTGCCATTTAAAATAAAATATTTTTTCTCTTCATGGCAAGATAAGAAAAAGTGCGAGGGAGATGGATATTATTCCATCTCGCTTGCTTATAGCCGCCAAGGCCATCAACATTACGTCAGAAGGGGTTGTGACGGAAAATTCTTACACTTTTTCTCGCCTAACTCCCATCCGCCAAATTCGTATAGTCCGATAAAGAACTTCGTTCGAAAATTTAATTTGTCGTCATACCATCGCTTATTTATATATTTACAAATTCTTGATTCCGGTTAGATTTTCATAAAATTTGTAGGCCATTTACTATAATAAATTAATACCTTTTTCATGTAATACCATTAAGGATCGTTAAAATTTGTAGTAGGCCCAATAAATATTGTTTCTATTTAGATAGTAACAGAACATTCCATGTTCATGTTTTTACATATGTTGTACAAAAGGCCGGCAACGCATCTGCAATTCCCTCCCTGGTGTTGCAGTTGTTCATGGGCGGCGGTAATCACTTACCATCAGGTGAGCCGCATGCTCGTTTGCGCCCTCTCCTATAAAAAAAAAAACATTTATTTTTAAGTTGCCAGTATCTGTCTTTCCATCCAATTACGATGTGGGTGTCTTCAAGGAAAGAGTGAATAGGGTTTTGTTAAATCAGTGCGCTTCACCTTCTTAGGCTACATCACCACTTACCATCAGGTGCGATTGTAGATAAGCGTTGGCTTAGTAGAATATAAAAAGAAATATATGTATAACTTTGAACAGAAGAGTTTCTATTTGGTATTTTGGTATACCTTGGTATGAAGTCTCACGCGGATACACCGATTTTTCTTTCAGAGAATCTGACACCAAAGGCTGCCCGGCTTCATTATCTGGCCCGTGACCTTGCCAAATCTAAAGGCTATAAATATGTGTGGACATCTTATGGCAAAATTTATGTGCGGAAAAGCGAACAATCGCCAATTATCATGATTAAAACGGAACAACAGGTACATAAATTACTTTTAGAACAAGACTGACTATATTACTGCCCATTTTCAACTTCAAGTGTGTCTAATCTGTTCCCTAATATAACCTTGATGCTTTGTATTTTTGCATTTTGTATATGGCTTAACATTATGTACTGTTATACCATATTGTGCTATCTGATGTCTATCTCTATACATATAGAACTTATGAAAATTGTTAAAAACTTTTACCAAACACTACACACTTTTTCCCACACACGCACACATACACTTATACACTTTAGAAACATAAACTCTCAAACTAACATGATTGCGGCTGTAAACAATACACATGATAAAATCCTACAAAAACTTGCTCCCAAAACTCAATCCACACTAGTATACACATGTCTTCAAATCTTCTCTCTTAACATAAGCTACTCACTTAAAGCATTAATGAAACTAATCGATCATGCAAATTTTAATTACTCGTATCACTACCCCTAGATTATTTTTACATCTGTTTCAATATGGATGAAACGTTGTATACGCTTCAAGAATTAGACAATATTAAAATAGCAAAGGCACTAGAGTGCGATACCGCTGATCTTGAGAGACTCATACAAATTAATAAAAATGACTTTACCATAATATCTCAGAATATTGTTAGTATCTACAAAAATTTTAACGATTTTACTCTTACTTTGGCAAACTTATCTTTTGAAATTGATATTATCACCTTCACGGAATGTAGATTAAACCCCAATAAACATCTCCCACAATTAAACAACTATGAAGTCTATTGTACCTCATCCCAACTAAATCAAAGTGACGGAGTAGTTGTATATATAAAAAAAAGCTTAAAACACAAAGTCAAGGAAGTAATTTTACATCAAGCATCATGTCTACAGATTGATGTATTGAATAATACAGTATTATGTACTCGTATTTACAGATCACCATCGAATTCAAACCCTACAAATTTTATTAATACGCTAAACTCTCATTTAGAGACTCTTCCCTCGCATAGGAGCATTATAATAACAGGTGATATCAATATAAATATTCGACCCAAACCTAATGAACCTCTGCATGAGTACAAAAACAGAATGAACTACCTGGACATGCTTGCTAACCATGGCATATTATTGGGACATACATTACCTACTAGGCAGCAACGCTGCCTTGACCATTTCATGTTAAAAATCAATAAAACTAAATACATTTCAACTATAGCGATTTTGCAAACTACAACTACGGATCATTTTACAACATTTCTATCAATCTCAAAAATAAAAAAATTAACTAAAGATAATAGAACTAAAACCACTCTAAATTTTGACGCTGCTCTAAAATATTTACAAAATAGTAATCTATCTGATATTTTATTTAGTGACGACTCAATGACTGTCATTAACTACCTAATAGAAAGAATTATAGAAAGCCTAAAGATGAATACTGAGGTGACACGTATATCATGCAACAAAAGAATTATACAGCCGTGGATCTCTCCAGGAGTATTGCGGTGCATACGAAATCGCAACCAACTTCAGAAAAGGCTACGTAATGACCCTCACAATGAAATTCTTTGCATTACTTACCGACGCTACCGAAATTACTGTAACAACTTAATAAAAAGACTAAAAAGAAAATATGAGAGGGACACCATTACAAAATCTTTAAATAATATTAAAAACATTATATACTCGAAAGGAAAACATAACACTAATCCTAAACTGTTTAATTTAAGGTCCTCGCCCTCTGAATCGGCTAACTTTATTAATGACTATTTCGCCAATATAGGATTACAACTTGCAAATAACATTCAACACGATACAAGAACATCTAAAACACTTATAGAAAATAAACCGACACAACCAAATTCTTTTGTACTACTGCATACTCATGTTGATGAAGTTCGTAGCACTATCCTCCATCTAAAATCAAACAGCGCCCCAGGATGGGATAATATTCCAAATAAATTTCTAATGTTGGCGGTTGATGACTTGGCTCCCATTATCACCCACCTTGTAAATCTTTTCTTCTACAAAGGTGTGTTTCCTGCACCGTTGAAACAATCAATTATAACACCCGTATACAAGGGTGGGGACGGTGAAGATATTAGCAATTATAGGCCTATGTCGGTTCTGCCAGCAATATCTAAAATCTTAGAGAAACTATTTAATACTAGACTACTAAATTACTTAAATAAATTTAACAAATTATCATCTTCACAATTTGGTTTCAGGCGGGGAAAATCGACAGAAGATGCAATCACGGAGTTAAGCTCTTTTGTAACTAGGCAACTTGACAACAGTAAAAAGTGTCTGTCGGTTTTCCTCGATCTGAAAAAAGCTTTTGATACTGTGTCCATCCCCATCCTTGTGCATAAACTTGAAGATATGGGAGTAAGGGGGACTCCGCTTGCCCTTTTTCAGAGTTACTTAACGGACAGGAGACAAAGAGTAAAACTAAATGATTGCACTAGTGAAGCTGTTGAAGTGACGTATGGCGTGCCGCAGGGCAGCGTTTTAGGACCTACCCTCTTTCTCATCTACATCAACGACCTATGTAGCATGAGGATCTATAACGCCAGAGTTTTGTCATACGCTGATGATACGGCTGTAGTATTTGCCGGTGATTCTTGGGAGGTGGTCAAAACTAGTGCTGAGGCTGGTCTGTTGCGAATCGCTCAGTGGCTGAAACACAACCTCCTGACCCTGATACTTTTAAAACCAACTATATATGTTTTAGTACTAAAAACAACTCGCAACCTCAGGCCGACTTCAGTTTAAAAATTCATGAATGTACAACGGATACTGATAAAAACACCTGTAACTGCCCTAGGATCGATAAGGTAGTTCAGACAAAATATCTGGGAGTAATTGTAGACCAAAGACTATTATGGTACCCACACCTTGATCATGTCATCAATAGAATGAGGAAACTAACTTGGATCTTCAAAACCCTCAGACATGTAATGCTGGGCAAATCGGATGAGGACTCACCAAATTATGTCCTCAATCAAATCTACATTGCTCTTGCTCAATCCGTCTTGGCCTACTGTATTCCTGTCTGGGGTGGTGCAGCAAAAACTCGATTTCTGGAGTTAGAGAGGGCGCAGCGTTCTCTTATTAAAGTTATGTACTTTAAGAAGAGACGCCTTTCTACCGATTTTCTATTTCGTATCAGCGGTATACTCTCTGTCAGGAAATTGTATATATTCTGGACAGCCCTCAAAACTCACAAATCATTGTCTTATGATCCATGCCATTTAAATAAACGACGTAGAAACATGGTTGCCCAGATATACAGAACTAAAACCACATTTGCGAGCAGACAATTTATATCGCGTTCTGCCTTTCTTTATAATAAAATAAACAAAGATATTTATATATACGACAAAACATATCACAACTGTAAAAAACTTTTGTTAGAATGGATTCATCATAAGACATATGACGAAATTGAGAAGCTACTGGATTGTGTAGCATGATTTGTTTAGATACAGACACTGTAATCACACATACCCTTTTTAACTCACGCAAGCATAGACACAAACACACCCACACACCCACACACACACACACACACACACACACACACACACACACACACACACACACACACACACACACACACACGCACACGCACACACACGCACGCACACACACACACACACACACACACACACACCCACACACACACACACCCACACACACACACATACACACACACACACACACACACACACACACATACATAAGTAATAGAATTAATATAGAATTTAAGTAATATATAACATTAATATGGATATAGAATATGTTTATCCATACTGCCTTGTAACATGGATATAGTAATGGAAGGGCGGACCCTCCAAACACACGCATTATTTGCTTAAATGGAGGTTCCAATCGACTAGTATTTAAGGCATTTACTTTTTAAAAACGAAAAAAAAATTATTTATTTATTTATTTATTATTTATTAGTTATATCACTTCGAAGTATTTGCTTATATCGCCAATTCAATACGGACTCGGTCGTGGTCTATATTATATAGGGCCTCAGATAGTTTCCAGAACCTTCTACTGTAGTGACATCTAGAATGTTCGAGGACATATCGGTCCCGAAATTTCTAGAAGGATCTTGACTCTCCTAGTTCTGCTACTCGACACTAGAAGGCGCTAGTGATAATTAGTGTTGGCCATGTACAAGACATTAATAGTGGCTCGCAACACAGCCCCCGCCTAAGACATGCTCGTCCCGAGCATTATTGGCCCCATAATAACGTGCCAATCGATCCACATTTCAAAACATCTTGCTTAACGTCGATGTCACAACAATTCTTCCTCATAAAGTCTAGGCCCAGGATGCAGTCGTCCATTATATCAGCCACGATGACATTATGCTGGTAGATCATGTTGCCTAGCTTTAACTCCATCTCCTTCCCTCCATGGACGGGTATGCGCTGACCGGCGACTGTCACAAAATTAATGCGTTCTCGGTTGTATGCGGAGTCCCCAAGGAACTGACTTATAAGTTGGGAACTGACAACTGTGCGAGAGGATCAAGTGTCTATGGTCAGTTTAAACGGCGTTCCGTTGACATCGCCCTTGATGATTAGGCTGTTCCCATCATGGGTTTGTGAGATCGAAATCCTTGGGGCTCTTTTAACATCAGCCAGCACCCGCCCCGTAGTCCTGGCTTTTACTCGTTTCCCTGCTGCTGCTGGGCGGTGCTATTAGCCGCACTACCATCTCGAGATCGATCGCCTTCCCTTTCTACAGTTCGCTTAGGGCAGCTGGATCAAAGATGGCTCCTTTCCCCACAGCCGTAGCACCTAGGGCTGTAGCCGTTATTGCGGTCACGAACTGTAGCTGCTGCAACCTCCCTGACGCGATGGGAACGATGATCCTGACGCACGGCTTCCACCTCCAGTGCATGGGTCAGGGTGTCTTTAAGCGTCTCGTGGTGCCCGAGCCTCACAGCAGCTCTGACTTCAAGGTCGCGGATGCCGTCAATTAATGTATGCACCAGTTTCCCTACAATGAGCGCAGGTACATACTGGTATGCTTTTCGATCCAGCTTTTCCACGTCAAGGGCCCACTGCTGCAGGTTTTCTTTACTGTGTTGCACGCTATCTTTGAGCTGCGCACGAAATACGTGTTCCAGGTGAGCGTCACCATATCGCGCCTCCAATGTCTCAAGGAGCTACTCGTAAGACACTTCCTTACCGAGACCTTCCAGAACAGTTAAGGCCTGGTTGCGCATGTCTATGGTGAGAGCAGTCATGGCCTGACTTTTGTTCCGGCCGTTCGCTTTCATGACAGCCTCGAATTGGATTTTGTAGGCCGACCAGGAAGAAGTCCCGTCGAACGGCGGCACTTTTAATCCACGTAGCGAAGGTGTTGTAGCTACCACGGAAGCTGTAAATCCATCCCCAATTTTGAGGCCGTCCAGCGTTTTCTTCACGTCAACCATCACGTTGTCAACCCGATTGTTCACTTGGTCGATTCGGGTTTCAGCTTCCGACAGGCTGTTGTCATGTTGAGCAACCCTGTCCTTCACCTCCTTTATCTCTTTCCCGAAGGTAGCGCGAAGGTGCTTCCTGAGAAGCATCTGCTCTTCCATACCGCGCTGCAGCTGCTCTTCCAACCGACGGGTCTGTTCCTCCTGTCAGCGAGCCTGTTCATCCTGTCGGCGAGCCTGATCCTGCAGCATCATCATCAGAGCACCTAAGTCAGGTGCTGTAGATGCAGGAGCTGCTGACGGGCTGGCCTTCGTGGTCAGCAGCTGGCCTTCCGACGTTTGCAGCGTTCTATTACCAAACAAAACAAACGTCTCTGGTCCGTCTCCTGTTGGCGTTGACTTCGGGTACGGATACCCTCCGTGTTGTCTTTAGGTAAAATCGGTATATTTTATCCCATTTCTGACCCCAATCGTTACGAGCTTGGGGTCAAGAAAACTGAAACTGCCAAGTGAATTACCAAAATTGGCCCTTTAATTACAGATTACTAATTACAATTTAAAACCACACTAATAATAAGCACAATTGTACTATTGATCACTTTAGTTGCAGTTATATCACTTCGAAGTATTCGCTTATATCGCCAATTCAATACTGACTCGGTCGTGGTGTATATTATATAGGGCCTCAGACAGTTTCCAGAACCTTCTACTGTAGCCACATCTAGAATGTTCGAGTACATATCGGTCCCGAAATTTCTAGAAGGATCTTGACTCTCCTAGTTCTGCTACTCGACACTAGAAGGCGCTAGTGGTAACTTGTGTTGCCATGTACAAGACATTAATAGTTGCGCGCAATAATATCATACAATGTAAAACAAATATCTTATATTTACACAAAGACTACACATTAAATAAAACTAATTTTTCTGTAAAGAACCCGAAACGTCGGGAATTAAAAAGTTAAATTAAACGCGATAAAATCCGTAAAAATTAGTTTCATTTAAATATCATACATGATATGTTCATGAGATATTCATGAAGCACTTTGGCCTCTTCTTTGCCTTGCAAAATGAACTAAAAGATTTTGTTAAGTATGTTAGCGATCGAGTCACGTAGATGATTTATAATCTGTCGTCTAAAGCATTTAACTTAAAAGCTTCAGATATTATTAATTTTTAAATTAGGAATCTCGTTAATAGTGGTAGCTCAGGGGCAGGGAGCTAGGGTTTTATTTTAGGTATTAAAGGATATATACATATATAGTTGATGTAAATTCTTCATCATCGATTGATGATGAAGAATTTCTGTTTTTATGAATGTTCGCGCAAAACACTTTCAAGGATTGACGCGAGAAGGCGCTCGGCGCGGTGCATTCATACCGGTTTGACTTTCGGTCGTGCGAAAAACGCCCAAGGGCAGTCAGTCGTCTTTAATCGGTGCTGACGTGAGCACGCGGTCCATTCTGTTAGGGAACTTGGAATAATTAGGTGCGGCCCGTAAATATACGGTCTAGGATTTGTGACGCGCATTCCTGCTGGAGAGCTTCCCGGGACCGACTCAGAATCTGTATAAGTGCATTCGACAATATTAGCTAGTGCGGCCTCTGATATTCTAGAAATAACTGTTGCAACGTGAAACGGTAGTGACCTTTAATAACCTGTAAACTCCGTGTGCGTTTTGTGTGTTAACCTTATAACCAGCGATAGTTAGTGGCTTCTGTAAGTTAGTAAATCGTACGATAGAGTTAATTGACTGTCAACGTGACGAAAGAAGAAAGTGACTGTGGATAACCTAGAAAGGCCCCCTCAAGTTGGAGCGGTGTCGACGCTCGGGCTGCTGCCGACGGCCAAGGTCTAGGTTCAATTACCATCAGTCACACCCAGATACACATCACATCACTTATTTCCCTTTCACTACACAACCACATGTGACCTGACCGACTCCGGAGGGACCAGTCGCCTTGGATATAGGTAAGTGAACTCCGCCTAATTCCTCTGCCGGTCGACTGGCCGTAGTATAGAACGCTCCCCCATATATTTTAGTGTAATTCGAGAGATTCCACGTGGCCTGATGGGATCTGATCCTTTAAGGGAGCAGCCGTGGGCCGTAACAATGAATGTTATACATATTATAATAACGAAATATTAATTAATATCGACGCAATCGTCCAAATCTACTCATTAATTTTAATGGGCACGTGATATACGACACACGTTCATTAAAACAAGTCAATGGAGCACCGTGAATTTACCAATTCAGCCTAATCTTAAATCAATTCAAATGTGTGCTATGATTGCTGAGCTTATTAATGGTACACGTACGTGATTAATTTCATCGATGTAAACTGATATTCCTGTATCTTAATTTAGTATCTATACTTATAACGCTAAATGTTACTGCTTCTGATGATAAGCTGCTTGTTGCACGTTTCTTGGTGCTTCTATTCTGTCATACATTATGTATGGATTCGTCTTTAAGATTTGTCCTCAAGACAATATTAAAATTCGCCTCCGTTTATAGGAACAATAATAACGAGTAAATTCATTTCTAGTCGAGTCAGAATCTTTGAATACAACTGTATTTATGTTAATCATTTTCCACGGACAATAGGTTTCTCGTAAGCCGGGTAATTAGCTCAGGTTGTTTATCTAAGAACGCGTAGATAAAATATTTATGTAACGAAGAATAGTAGTAAACAAGATAATAGCATTATCCTTTAAATAAATTGGTTTTATTTGGCTGTTTAATAAATAATGTATCTGTTTCGATATTCGTATGTCTTTTTTGTATTTTTGATTTTCGTAATATTAGATTTGACTGAATTTCTGCGATATCTTCCTGACAGTTGAAAATATAACTGCAGCTGCCACCCCGCCTGCCAATCGTTGCTACTATGGAAAATTTCCACCTTATAAGGCAATCTATGTGGAGACCTGGAATCAGTTTTTAAATTTTAATTTGATGATAGAATGAATGAAATTTACAAAATTTAACGATGTGAATAACAATTTTCTTAATTGAATAAAACGATTTTTACGGATTTTATCGCGTTTCATTAACTTATTTTATATTCCCGACGTTTCGGTTGCTTTTCAGCAACCGTGGTCACGGGGGACTGAGGTGATTGACGTCCCGATGTCAGAGTTAAACCGGAGTACCTTCAGCTTTTTTAATTAATAATTTTGGTCCGATCTACGCAGAATGATCGAACTGTATCTTGAAGTCTTGCAATGGTATGCTTGGGTTTAGATTTAATATTATGAATTACAGGATTCCAAGCAGGTGGTAGTACTCAGCCTCCTTCTCTATTGAAATTAGGATGCTTTTTAATTTCAATGGCCTCACGTATCAGCCTTGGCAGGAATCGATGTTCTTTCGCGAGAACTTTTGGTTTTTCAAATCTAATGTAATGGCGGGGCCCGTCTAGGATATGATCACAAACTGCAGACTTCCCGGAACGTTGGTGCTTCACGTCAGCTATGTGTTCTTTTGCGCGGGTTTTTATTGATCGTTTTGTTTGCCCCATATATGAGAGACCACACTCACAATCAAGCTTTTACACTCCTGTATACTGTAGAGGAATATTACACTTGACGGATGGTAAGAACTGACTAATCTTCTTCGGCGGCTTGAAGAATGTTCTAATAGAAGCTCGCTTCAAGATGTAGCCAAAGCCTCTGACATACGGTAGTACAGCAGGCATATGCTCGACTGTGGCCGGCCTCACTCGGTCACTGTGACGTAGGCGCAGAACCCGAAGCTTGTTGTCGTGCAGAACCTGCTTGACGTGCTGAAGCTCGGCGGCCAGGTGTTTGCTGTCACAGATCCCTCGTGCTCTCTGTAACAAAGATTTGCCCACGGTAGCTAACTGTTAAGGGTGATGGTGGGATTTACCGTTTAAATATCGGTTTGTATGGGTCTTTTTTCTATACACAGTGTGACCTATGGTGTTATCAGGATTTCTAATGACTAACACATCTAGGAAAGCTAAAGAATTATTTGCCTCTAACTCCATAGCAAATTGAATTTTAGACTTTATGGAATTAAGATGTTCTAAAAATGCAGTTACTTTGTCTGATGGTAAAATTGTGAAATTATCGTCTACGTACCGCTTGTAGAAACTTGAAGTTACTGGTGCAGTAAGCAGGGCTTTTTCTTCAAAGTCCTCCATGAAAATATCGGCGACAATGGGAGATACTGGTGTGCCCATTGCAACACCATCTACTTGCTTGTAGAACTGTTCCTTCCACAATAGATAGCCAGATGTAAGGCAATGTCTGAGTAATACTGCATATTCTGCTGGCATGTTGTTTTCCTCGAGTTTCCTAGTTACAATTGAGATGAAGTCTTCAACAGGTAAGCATGTAAATAGAGACTGAACATCAAAACTGACAATAGTTTCATTGTCAGTCAGACATAGGTCTTTTATCATACTGACAAAATGGTATGAATCCTTCGTGTGTGCTCTTGTGTGTCCTCTGAGTGGTAATAGAACTTTTGCTAGGTGTTGAGCCAATTTGTAAGTTGGCGAATCGATCTGACTCACTATTGGACGTAATAGAGCGTTCCGTTTGTGTATTTTTGGTAACTTCGGTGGTTTCGCACACGCAGGTATTATCGAATTTACGTCTAGATTCAGTTTCTCGGAGTATTTCTTTATTAGATCGCTAGTTGTTTTAAGCGTATTAGTTATAGGGTCTGTTTTGACCTTTACGTACGTACTTTCATCCGATAAAAGTTGTTGTAATTTAAAATTGTAATCCTACGTATCCATTATAACCGTAGCATTACCTTTATCTGCGCGGAAAATCGTAAGATCTGGTCTGTTGCGTAATTTTTTCAGTGCAATAAATTCATCTTTGGGAAGATTTAATTTCGGCGCTGAGCTTTGACATACAAAGGACGAAATGTCTTGACATATGGCCTCTACATCTTCATTACCAATATTATTTTTATACAGACAGTCATACGGAAGTTTTTGGGGTGTTATTGCGAAATTCATGCCTTTGGCCAAAACTTTTATTGTCGGGTCGTCCAGAGATTGTTTTGACAGGTTGTTGACCGCACGTCGTTTATTACTCGCATCTGTTGTCAATGGTTGCGTTCCGTTCTTACGTTGACATAGGTGTTGGACATTTGATTTGGTTGTTAGTTTTTGGTATTTATTTATATGTATAGAGTGGTAGAGCCCTGCAGCAGTTTTTTGCTGCTGCACGTATGGGCCGGCTCGAGCCGGGTTGGTACCACAACCTCACAGAATACCGGCGTGAAGTAGAGGCTCTGCTTCTGCGTTTCGTCTGGTGAGTGCAGGTGGCCGGAGGCCCAATTCCCCCCCCCCCCCCCATCAACATGGTTAGCGGAATTAGACAATAGACTACCCTAGGAGGGTACCAGTACCCCTGGAGAATCCCTCGCTGAGCATCCACGACCATGTTATTCCAATCCTGAGCGTGGGTGCTCAGGCTGCCCCGCGTATTCTGGGGGGGGCAAAATTCCGCTCAAAAACAAAACTGCTCGGGGCAAGCTGAGCAACAATACCAAGGCGACCCCTGCCACGCTATCCGTGAATTTCTGCAACATCAGGGGACTTCACTGTAACCTAAACGCCGTCCACTACCATCTCGAGACGGCGAAGCCGGCCTTGCTCTTTTTGACCGAGACGCAGGTTTCCTCTCCGACTGATATTTCGTATCTCTCCTACCCGGGGTACAAATTGGAGCACTCCTTTGTGCCTCGGGCTGGAGTTTGCGTGTATGTTAGAGAGGACATCTGTTCTCGACGCCTCGGCAGTCTTGAAGGTTCGGACCTGTCCATCCTTTGGCTACGCGTAGACAGCGACGACCATCCGCGCGTCTACGGGTGCCTCTATAGGTCCCATAGCGGTAATGCCGAAACAGACCGACTCATCGACCACGTCCAAATGGCTACAGATTCCTTGCTACAACAGGTCCCATCCGCAGAGATCGTGATCCTTGGCGATTTTAACGCCCACAATGCCGAATGGCTCGGTTCACGTTTAACCGATCATGCGGGGAGATCTGTTTATGACTTTGCCTTGGCATATGGTCTGACACAACTGGTTACTTCGCCTACGCGGATTCCAGATGTGGAGGATCATACACCTTCCCTGTTGGACCTTCTGCTGACCTCTCATCCGGACGGATATCAGGTTTCCGTCGATGCCCCTCTCGGCTCTTCGGACCATTGTCTGATCCGGAGTATGGTGCCACTCACGCTCCCTTCGCGGTTGCGTTCTGCAGGTTGCCGCCGTGTTTGGCATTACAGGTCGGCGGATTGGGACGGAATGCGGTCTTTCTTTGCATCCTACCCATGGGGGCGGGTTTGCTTCTCGCCGGATGATCCCAGTGCTGTTGCTGACTCTGTCACTGATGTGGTGCTACAGGGAATGGAACTATTTATTCCATCATCTGTGGTACCCATCGGAGGCAGATCTCAGCCTTGGTTTGGTCGCTCCTGTAAGACTGCATTGCGCAGTAAGCAGGAGTGTTATCAAGCCTGGGCTGCAGCTTCGGTGACTCGGGATGTAAACACCAGCACACTTAAAAAGAAGTATAACTTCGCCTCCAGGTCCTTCAAAAGAGTTATTGCCAAGGCAAAGTCAGAGCACATAGGCAGAATTGGCGAGAGACTAGTTCGCCTTCCTTCGGGAACCCGTGCATTCTGGTCTCTCGCCAAGGCTGTCCAAGGGAATTTCTGTAAGCCATCACTACCATCTCTGCACAGGGAGGATGACTCACTGGCCCATGACGCAAAAGACAAAGCCGACCTTTTAGGCTCCCTTTTTGCGTCCAACTCGACTCTTGATGACGGGGGGAAAACACCGCCGACCATCCCGCGGTGTGAGTGCTCCATGCCGGATGTGCTGTTCTCACAGCGCTCGGTTCGCAAAGCACTGCTCTCCCTGGACATCCAGAAGTCGAGTGGGCCTGACGGAATCCCCCCAATTGTGCTGAGGACGTGTGCTCCGGAGTTGGCACCGGTCCTAACGCGTCTTTTCCGGTACTCCTACTCCCAAGGCGTAGTCCCGAATTCATGGAAGACAGCTTTTGTCCACCCGATCCCTAAAAAAGGCGACCGCTCAGACCCGTCCAACTATAGGCCTATCGCGATCACCTCCTTGTTCTCCAAAATAATGGAATCCATTATTAACTGCCAGCTCATCCGGTACCTTGAGGATCACCAGCTGATTAGTGACCGCCAATACGGTTTTCGTCGGTGTCGATCAGCTGGTGATCTTCTTGTCTACCTGACCCATAGATGGGCGGAGGCAGTAGAGTCCAAGGGGGAGGCGTTGGCCGTTAGTCTGGACATTGCGAAGGCCTTTGATCGGGTTTGGCACAAAGCGCTTCTTTCGAAGCTGCCTTCCTATGGGCTTCCCGAGAAATTGTGCAATTGGATCACCAGCTTTCTTGCAGATCGGAGCATCAAGGTCGTTGTAGACGGTGCATGTTCTGACTACAAGCCTATTAACGCTGGTGTTCCACAAGGCTGTGTGCTATCACCAACGCTGTTTCTTCTGCATATCAATGATATGTTGCTAACTGGTAACATTCATTGCTATGCGGATGACAGCACTGGTGATGCTCTATACACCGGCCGGGCCAATATTTCTCGGGAAAACGTCGCCGAGTACCGGAACAAACTTGTGTCTGAAGTCGAGTCTTTGCTGGACAAAGTCTCGGATTGGGGGCGACTAAATCTAGTCCAGTTTAATCCTCAGAAGACACAAGTTTGCGCGTTTACCGCTAAAAAGAACCCCTTTGTCGTATCTCCTCAGTTTCAAGGCACTCCCCTTCTTGCCTCAGCCAGTATCGGTATCCTCGGAGTCGACATATCGAGTGACGTGCAGTTTCGTGGTCACTTGGAAGAGAAGGCCAAATTGGCCTCTAAAAAGCTTGGCGTGCTCAGCAGAGCGGGACAGTATTTCATGCCGGCACACCGCCTGCAACTTTACAAGGCGCAGGTTCGGCCTCACATGGAATACTGTTCCCGTCTCTGGGCAGGGGCTCCCCAGTGCCAGCTCCTTCCACTTGACCGCATCCAGCGCAGAGCGGCTCGAATCGTCGACGACCGAGCCCTTTCCGATCGGCTCGATTCATTGGCACTGCGAAGAGATGTTGCATCTCTTTGCATTTTCTTTCGCATCTACCATGGGGAGTGCTCTGAGGAATTGTTCGGATTAATCCCAGCCGCCAAATTTCACGAACGCACATCGCGGCAGAACTCCCGATACCATCCACACCATCTGAATGATTGGCGGTCCACCACTGTGCGATTTAGAAGATGTTTTCTTCCTCGCACAACTTCCTTGTGGAATAGTTTACCACCAGGGATTTTTCCGGACCGATACGACTTAGGGACCTTCAAGAAAAGAGCCTACTCCTTTTTAAAAGGCCGGCAACGCATCTGCAATTCCCCTGGTGTTGCGGTTGTTCATGGGCGGCGGTAGTCACTTACCATCAGGTGAGCCGCATGCTCGTTTGCCCCCTCTCATATAAAAAAAAAATGTTTATTTTTGCATTCATTGTATTTAGTTGTTTCACGTTTATCTAAAGTTTCCATGCGATTCTTATTATCAAATGTCGATAAAACTGTCTTTAGATCACTGGACGATTTGTCTATGGTTTTATTAATGAAACATAGATCGGTACGTTTTTGCTGAATCACCGTTATTAACAATTTTTTGCTTGCCTGATTTAAGATCTTAGCGCTTCCTCGAATGTCCTTTTTAGTAGATATCTTGACACAAGTAGGAAAGAGATTATGATCTCTACATCTCTTCAAGAAGTTTAAAGCTGTTACGTATCTTGCGCGCTTGGTTTTGAGACCTTCTAGTCGGCGTATTTTATTTGCTATCTCCAGTCCGTACTGGTTTACATAAAGATATCTTATATTTACGCGTACACTACACATTGAATAAAACTATTTTTACGGATTTTATCGCGTTTAATTAACTTATTTTATATTCCCGACGTTTCGAGAGCACGAGGAATCTGTGACAGCAAACTCCTGGCCGCCGAGCTTCAGCACGTCAAGCAGGTTCTGCACGACAACAAGCTTCGGGTTCCGCGCCTACGTCACAGTGACTGAGTGAATCCGGCCACAGTCGAGCGTGTGCCTGCTGTACTACCGTAGGTCAGAGGTGTCACAGACAAGATTGGCTACATCTTGAAGCGAGCTTCTATTAGAACATTCTTCTAGCCTCCGAAGAAGATTAGTCAGTTCTTACCATCCGTCAAGTGCAATATTCCTCTACAAGATGCAGGAGTGTACAAGCTTGATTGTGAGTGTGGTCTCTCATATATAGGGCAAACAAAACGATCTATGAAAACCCGCGTAAAAGAACACATAGCTGACGTGAAGCACCAAAGTTCCGGGAAGTCTGCAGTTTGTGATCATATCCTAGACGGCCCCCGCCATTACATTAGATTTGATAAACCACAAATTCTCGCGAAAGAACATCGATTCCTGCCTAGGATGATACGTGAGGCTATTGAAATTAAAAAAACATCCTAATTTCAATAGAGAGGGAGGCTGGGTGCTACCACCTGCTTAGGATCCTGTAATTCATAAAATTAAAACTAAACCCAAGCATACCATTGCAAGACTTCAAGACACAGTTAGTTCATTCTGCGTAGATCGGACCAAAATTATTAATTAAAAAAGCTGAAGGTACTCCGGTTTAACTCTGACATCGGGGCGTAAATTACCTCAGTCCCCCGTGACCACGGTTGCTGGAAAGCAACCGAAACGTCGGGAATATAAAATAAGTTAATTAAACGCAAAAAAATCTGTATAAATAGTTTAATTCAATGTGTAGTGTTCGCGTAAAAATAAGAAAACATTAATTTTCTTAATTATAAGGTTTCGTCGAGAAAAAGTATGAAATTCATAAATAGACATCCAAATTTGTGGTACATTTTTTAGCATTTTTATATGGGAAGTGAAACATTAGACTTCTTATCATTCGTAAGGTTCCTTATCATAGATTTAGAGAAAAAATATCATGGGTGCATGTTTATCTTCAAGGCAGGTACGCCCTAGGCGAAAGTTTATCGACATAATCGGCGATATATTGAAAATGGGCCAAATTAAGATTAACTTTAACCGACGAGCGTGTATGCGTAGGTATATGGATATGGAGAATGCGAGGGAGGTGTGTCAAGATCTTGCCAAATGGAAGTCCATAGTCTCTGACTACCATATAGAGCGAGATATATAGATGCCTCGCTCATATAGAGCGAGGTATCATGTCATGTCGCACGGCTTTTATTTATTTATTATTTATTTACTTACTTTTTATTTGTATATTGTAATAAAATTCAATAGTTTTAGCTACAAAATTGAAAAAATTATTGGAGTAACTTTATCTATCGGGATAAGTACGTTATAGAGCAAAGTTATATTTTATCCAATCTCACGTATCGTTTAAAGTTTTATTTAACACTTCATAATTCAAATTCGCTAAATTTTCTATTTTGAATTAGATATTTTATTCCCTATAGTTTTGTTTATTTCATTCATTGTTCTTCTGATAATGACCGAGAGAATTACAATGACGTAACGTGACATTACTTAATTTTATTTTCAGTTTTCTTGCGACGTGTTACATTTGTTCCAGAACGCACGTATCAATAACTGACATGAGTAATAATTTTTATCCGAATCCGATAAGACACAGTTTGTTGTGAGTTGAATAGAAAATTAGACGTCTAACGAACTCGCTAAACAGAAAACAAAATTTATTTTCGTTATTTTCTGTGAATCAATGCCTATATTATAGTAAAGGATTTTTTTTATTATTTGTATGTATAATATGATTGCTAGATACGATTTCATGCGACAAAACGTTGCAATCTTAATTTTTAGGCCCTAGCAGAACATACCTGCGCGCTTTGCCCTCACGGCATGCAATAGATAAATGCCTATGTAAGCCCGTATCTGTCTCGACAGGTACGGCTCAGGGTTCGGTGATCAGTCCACTCCACTTTCTGGCTAATGTTAACGACATGACTAATGTAAATAAATACTGTACCTCTTATCAATTCGCGGATGATACGTGTATCATATCTGCTACAAAAGATTTTTCTTCTTAGGATAGGGTGACAAACGAGCACACAGTCCACCTGATGGTAAGCGGTTGCTGTGTCTCATAGACACATTTATCCTCAATAAAGAATCAAATTTCAGATGCTTCGTCACCCGTGAGGACTAAGATGGAATGCCTCATTTCCAGTAAAAAGTGTCTCCGGTTCTCTACACTCACCATACGAAACACAGCAGTGTTAAGCTGTTATTTTACGCTGGTATTCTGTGAGAGCATGGAGCTTCCCCGACTGAGCCGGCCCATTCGTGCTATAACTATACTAGTGAAATAGCTGCAGCTTGGCTCTACTACTTATAAAAATGTATAATTTTCGTCAAATGAATTACAATTATTTAAATATTGCAGCCTGCACTACCAGTTCATACTCCAACTTCTTGAGGATTTTTTTCTAAATCATCATCTACATCATTACAGCCCTTCCTAAGTCCACTATTGAACATAGGCCTCCCCCAAGGAATGCCACAAAGCACAGTCCTGAACCACCTGCATCCATCGACTTCCTGCATGTCTCACCAGGTCGTCACTCAATCTAGTGTGGGGTCACCCTACACTTCGCCTACTGGTACCAGGCTACCACTCGAGAACCTGAGATACCCGCGTAAAATAGCCATTTAATGCTGCTGCGCTTTGTAAGTGTAGAGAACCGGAGACACTTTTTACTGGACATGAGGTATTCTACCTTAGTCCTCAGAGGTGACAACTCTTCTGCATTTTGATTGTTAATCAAAGATAGTTGTAGATGTCTATGGGACACAGCATCCACTTATCATCTGTGTGCCCGTTTGTCAGCTTTATTCTATAAAAACAACCTCTTTAAGCAACCTGTTGTTGTCAAAAAATTAAGAAGAGGTAGGTGTCCCTAAATAATATCGAAAATACAATATAATGGCAGTCAAGAATAAATAGGAAAGATACAAGAAAAATGGGCAGTTCAAATTTGTGTAATTTTTTGAAGGAATAAAGGGGACTTAGTACTTCTTTTATGTAAAGTTTTATTATTTTTACTTCTTATTAGATTTTGTGATTTATTACAATTATGTACAAGCATACATTGTAACAGAAAATGATTATTAAAAAAGGACTTATAATGTACTTGATTACGACGATAATGATTTCGAATGAATTCAGTGGAACGCAGATGTTAATTGTTGGAGACGGAAATAAACTCAAAGCGGTATTGTAGATAAAAGGAAATTGAAGGATTAAACAATACGCAGTATTAACGAACTTTGTGAGGTAATAGGCTGTGACAATTCCTACAAAATCATATCGGCAGTAGCCACTTGAGAAGCTTACAAAATTCTTAAAAGTGTTTTTTTTTGTTTTATCGGTTCTTACTCTCTGTTATTTTATGACAACTAGCCCATCAATTCATAAATTGTCTTCATCTGAAACTTAGGATGTCTCCCATAGCAGAGAGAATTACCAATATTTACTACGACCACAACAACAGAAGTTTATAACGTCTGATGTAAACCTTTACATATATTTTGAAGTCGTTCGTCTTGGAGTAAAGATTACTGAGCGCTATATATCTGGAATATCCAATAGCCTGTATGCGGATGACTGGTCGAAGTATTATAGAGGTTCACTATGTCTAACAGAGCGTGTAATCGTGTAATGGAAGGTGTCACGTGTGAATTAGTTTACTCATGTGAAATAGAATTTCCGTGAATTAGTTTTGACATTGATTTTGTATTGAAACATGAACAAATCTGTTCTATATTAAGATGCTAGAATTGCTATAAATATACCATGCGGTAGTGGCGTAAGAGAATCTGTCATCCCTTTTCATCTCGTGGGTATAGTAAGAGATAGCTGTATAAAACCATTTCGTTTATTTTAATAAATAGCTTTTTATTGAACTTATTTTTACTTGTTTTAATTCCCAAGTAAACGCGATAAAATCCGTTAAGTTAGTTTAAAAATGCGTTTAATTTTAATATTTATAATTCGTGACGGTTTGAGCATTTCACACCACCAATGATCACGGAGCGGATTGCGGTGTTTGAGGTTCTAATGTCTTAGTTACCTAAACAAGGCTATTTTCAACTTTTTTTTTAATTTTTGGACCAATCAACGTATATCGTCCGATGCTTAAATTGGACCTTTGTTAACTATAACATCAGGACATCAAATACCTCATTTCTCTGCCTTACCATGGGTGCTGTAAAGTGAACGACACTTCGGGAATTTAAAAAAGTTAAACGCGATAAATCCGTAACATTTGTATTTTTCCATAAGAATCATCATCTCGTTTACGTCAGTCGTGGAAAACTCAGACTGGCGGAGAGTAAAGTAAGCTAAAGCTAGCTAACTAAATAAATACACTTCTATTCCAGGCTTTATTAAAAACGTTACTCCAGGGAATGTAACTTCGAAGACGGCCAATGAAAGCCACCGCTAAGCGGGCGTGCAATGCTCGCTGACATTTAAAATATTTTAAGGAATAGCAACTGTCCGTTACTTTTCTAGGATTTTGAGCCCACTATTTTTATCCTGATACATAATTTTCAATATTTTTAAAAATATTTTTTACAGTGTTTAATTCAATTCTCGTAATACGGGAGAAAAGGTACTAAAACAATGAATTTCCCATTTGTTTCGGTTTTTATAAATACTTTTTTAACAAATTGCGTGGAAGGCAATTATTGCTAAATTTGCTATTTTTTTGCTCTCTTATTTTATCGTTAATTCAGTGATTGCATTGGCTGCGAATGCATGACACTGATTCAGAAAAATATATTGTAGTATGGACAGAACAATGATGGGTCCGATTTATTTATAGAACTCTATCATAGTTGGCTGTGAAAAAAGTCAACACCAACCATCTGAGCCGTATGCTACATATATCCTGCATGGTGCGTTTTTTTAATAGAATTAGGCTGACAAACGAACACATAGCGATGAATACTGCGACCCATAGATATCTACATTTATCCTTGATTCAGTATCAGAATGCAGATGCGTTATCACCTCTTAAGACTAAGAAAAGATCCCTTATTTAACTGTTTCCGGTTCTCTATACTCACCATATGAAACACAGCAGCACCAGACTGTTATTTTAGCACTAGAATTTTGTAAGAGCGTGGTCTTTCCTCGGACTCATTCATGCTACAACCATAATATAGCTACAGTGGGCTGTACCATGAATTAGTATAACGTTTAAGGCTACTACTTACTGCAAATTGGTTAGTTATACTGCCATTTATTCGGAAGCCATAGACTCTTACTGGTATTTCCCATAGTACCCTCTAACGACACCCACGGAATGGAATTGAGTAATGGCAATTCACATAAAATACACTTTTATTTGCTACCTCGAGGCACTACCAATGTTATTTAATATGTGGTGTTCAGTGCACTTTCCGTGTAGGTCATTCAATCTTGACAGCACTATTTAGGTAATTTTAATGCCATTACGTTTTATGAATAAAGCAATGTTGTTGTCAATTGATGAGAAATGTATTCACAATAAAATTTGAGATCTGAATCTATCTCTTACTTTTTACTTAAGTATTACGTGGTCAAACATGTGGAATCAAAATACAGCTGAATTCTAGCTGCAACACGATTGGGTACGTAGAACATGGAAGCATCACGCTGACACAGAACACCAAAGTAAAAAAGCAGCCGTTGTCTTACGTAATATTAGTGAAGAGAACCGGAAACCTACCAGAGACACTTTATCTCAGTCGTCGGATAACAGCTATCTGTATTCTGATTCGTTATCATTACGACACAACTTCCATTAACCATCAGGTGGACTGTGTGCTCGTTTGTTACCTGAATGCTATAGTGAAAATAAATAAATGAAAAAAAACTACACACAATACAGATATATATATATATATATATATATATATATATATATATATATATATATATATATATATATATATAAAAGAGGTTGTTTGTATATATGAAATCGTTTAACTCATAATCTATTTGATCGATCACCATGACAATTGGTATATATATATGTATTTTTCAATGGAGAAGCTTCATAATTATAAAATTAATAAATAATTTAGAAACAAACAAAATTTAAAATTTTTGATTTTATTTCAATCAAGCGCGGCATTTAATAAATTAAATTGCATGGGCTAAAATAAAAAACGTTACTCAACACAACCTGTAATATTAACTGGCAGTACGACTGTCGAGTTAAGCAAGTAAAATAATATAACATGATCTCTCTTTTACTTGGCATTACATTGATTAATGTGGATGCAAGCGATATAGCACCGTGAGTGTTGCTAGAAACGCGTGGAGTTCATTTTTCAAGTCACACTGAATATACATTTAAATGCAACGAAATTTGAACATAACAAAATTTATGAACTCCTTTGTTTTCATATTTTGTATTTTTAAGCCAGGGATTGATCATTTTCTTCATCGCCATCACCTTGTAAAAGTTCACTGCTGGACATAGTGTATAGAAGAATTAAATCTGCAACTTCACAATGTGAAATTATTTTATCCTTTCTAGTTCTTTGAAATCGGCTTTTAATTTTTATTAAAAGTATTTTTTTTTACTCTTTTGAGTAGATTAAGGAATATCACAATCTCATTGTCACCTAAATAGGTTCATTACAAACTTCAACTCCTATTTGGCACATTTAGGGGTCGAATATTTCGTCGCTTACATTTTTGCTGGTATTCAGCAAGTTACTCCCTAGAAGAAGGCTCGATATTGCTTTTTTTTCTTTTGCCTCTTTAATAGCTGCCCGCCTTGCTTGCGCTTGCCTTCTTGAAGCTCACAGTACATGACACGTTTTGCCACTATGTCGTCAGTCATTCGAAATACATGACCAACCCAACGCAATTGTACTAACTTGGCGTAGGACTTCCGTATTCTTAACACTGTCGCACCAACGTATACCCATGATATTACAGAGAGTTTGAATATGTAATCTATCCAGAATTCGTATGTGCTTACTAAACAAACACCAAAACTCAGAGGAATATAAAAGGTTTGGCAGAACAATCGCCCTATAGACGCACACATTACGAAAGACGTAGCAGACCATATTTCACGCATTGAAAGCAAAGGAAAGATGTGTGCGAGGGATGTGTTGCAAGGGATGTATGGGAGGGATGTGTTGCGATGGATGTGTGCGAGGGATGTCTTGCGAGGTTAAACAAAAGGAACTACGTTTAATTTTAAAATGATTTAAAACATTCTTGTTTATAATAATATCTCTATGTAAAATTGAATTTTGAAAATTTTTACTTTTTTTTCACAACAGCCATAGATATATTATATTTTTAGCTCGCTACACATCCTCGCACCGCTCATCTGCGCACCGTTTCACAGCGTCGCTACGCATCCCCGCACCGCTCAGCGAGCTAGCACATTTCTGGTGGAAACGCTCAAATCGTTCCACAGCCTCGCTACGTATCCTCGCACCACCTAGCTACCTCGCACATATCTGGTGGAAACGCAGTCTTATAGTGGACATGTCGAGGAGAAATAAATACCATACGATTAAGAGAAAACTTCTGATTTCCCAATTTTTTAAGTACTAACTGTATACGCATAGTACAGTTGAGATACTACACTGATTATATGCAAAACAAAATAATGTAAAATTATTATAATGTTATTTTTATGGGGTATTTGTATAGTTTTCTCATCTGGTGAGGCTGTATAAATAATATATAAATGAAAATTATAAAATATACATAAGTCTATATTAAAAAAGCAAAAAAAAAAAAATAATGAAGAAATAACAACCCAACCAGATGGAAACCTTCGGCAGGGGATATCAAACGACCATATGTTAGGAAGAATGGGAGAGATACCGGCGGAAGATGTGGGCAGTATGCAGGAGCCACGCCTTCTGTATTTGAGGCCTGAACGCTCCATCACGGAGTCCCAGTCGCTTCAGGTGACCTAAGATGCTGACCGGGATTAGTCCATTTACAGAAACGACTACAGATATAATTTCGGTCGGCAGACCAGTCTACATGTCGGTCACCAGTGTCAGTTTTTACGAGTTTCTCGTCATGCAGAATGGTAGTGGTCGACCAAAATTATCCTTGAATGTGAACGGTCCATCAGCACAATATCAGGCTTATTTGCAAGAACAGTCCTGTCTGTGATGATGGACTGGCCCCAGTAGAGCTTGGAGCGGTCATTTTCGAGCTTGGCTTACGGCAAATATTTATAATAAAGCAATTTACGATCCACGAGACCGTATTTCAGAGCGAGTTCATGATGTAGATTTTCAGAGCGAGTTCATGATGTAGATACCTGGCTACTAGGTTGTGTCTGTGCAAAAACTCACAGTTAGAAAGTGCCTAACCACCGGAGACGACATGCCTAAGTGACCCACCGGGATTATCGCCATAAGCTCGACAGATATTGACGGCGCCATCCTTTAGGGTGTATTTCCGATATTCGTTGGTCTTAGTAAGCTGATCCTGTATCGCACAGACAAAACTCTCGGTTTCTCCAAAGAGATAACCGAACCGTAGCCAGTGGAGGGAGGCGACCGACTAGTTTTAAAAAAAGCTTTTTTTGCATAAAATCTTCGCTAAAATGAGCTGGGTATATATTTCTATATTGAATATAATTCATAGATAATTAACAAAATAGCACTCTAAGAATTGCTTAATAATTTATAACTGAACTTTCTATCGTTATCGCGTTAGTTAACTTCGTTACCGAGCTTTTGCAAATTGCTAAACTGTAATTAATTAAAACAGAGTTGGTATTAATTTTCAATAAGAACAATTTAAATAAGCGTTGATATTGTCCTATTTTTCTTATCATTTCATTGATTGGACATTTGCCTTAAATTTTAAATAAAGGGTGTCAACCGAATTCAATTTGCCGAACCAGCACGGCTGACACTGTCAATTTTAATTTTGTGTGCAGATTTACTATCTGGCCGGTGGGAAAAAAAATGTTAGAGAGTTTTCGTATCAAATGGATTAAATATTTGTAAGGATATTTGAGCGCGTGAATAGCAAGCTCTTCTTCTTTTTATAATGTTGAAGTGATGTATAAAAGAATGCATTTGAGGTTGATGTATTGGATAACTTTGATTGTGGAAACAGACGTATCAAAGGATGCACAGGGGTTAAGCATATCTCTTAAAAATGCTTCTTTTGTTCACCAATCTCTTTCATTCAAATCAATAGTTTGAACTCTCTCCTATATGATGTTCTTCTTTTTTCCATCATCAGTCCATAAAAGTTTACTACTGAAGTAAGATCTCTCCCACAGAAATTATCGTAATTGCCACGCTCGGCAGAAGTATTGGCGATCGTAGTCGCTCGTTTTGTACGTTTTGTAGCGCAATATGCACTGTGCTGTGTATAGCATGTACAAATCTAACACGTATTCACCCATATATTTTGAACCCAGAACCTCATGTTCAGCATTTGCGTTTACAATCACTAGACCAATGATGGAGTCAGAACCCCGCGTCTTGCCAAAAAATCAATTATTGAGTTTTTCCGTCAAGAAATTCACAGTAGTTGCTCAGAGTCAGGAAGTTGGTAGTGTCTCATCCCCGTACATTAGAAAACACGTAAAGCCGTTGGTCCTGCGCCCGCTCTCTCAGCGGTCGTGTCGGTTTACCAAGCTATCGGAATATAAGAGTAAGGGAAAATAGAGTGCACCTTTGCTGGCGTATACACTTGGGCACTATAATCCCGTCCTGCACCGATGGCTAGTCTCCGTTAAGGCTGGCCGCCGTGGCAGAAATTCCATCTGGAGGACATTATATAATTGGTCACCAGCATTGGGTTAAGAGCCCTCACGAAAGCCCGATTACGCTTGCTTAGGGGTATGCGGGAAAGTCTCGATCAATTTTCGAGAAGCGTGCTGCGCGTGTCCGAAATCGCCTCTTCCAATATGCTCCTAATTTGCTCCAGTTCGTGGGAAACTATTTCATCACTGTCTGAATGAACCACAACTGGAATATCTGCAGTGGCATCCACGTATGCAGGTTGCTCTGCAATTAGTGGCGCCGCATTACCAGCCGTAGCATTTTCATGCGATGAGGGAACAGCTTCAAGTCGTAGTCGTTCGAGTTCGGCGTTATCAAATATGTTGGAACGCAGGAAATACCAAACTCGGTCTGCCATATTTTGCTCAGTCACGGTTAGGGATGTCTCCAAGCTCAAGCTCTGCAAAAAAGCGATTGCGTCGGATCCTGATGCGCCAATCCTCCAGTTTCTTCCCCTTTTGCCATAAAATCCACGTTTGCGTACATTATTTCCGTCCGACACATGCAACGTGCTCCACCAGTGACGGGTGCCGCTTGCTGAGGCCAAGAAGACCCAGCCAACACCAAGCCTTCTGGTGGGGATGATGGATGCGGGGGACTGCTAGGTGATCTTGCAGCCCTCCATGCTCTGCTGGCGGCCCGCATGCTGTCGCGTCCAGTGCCAGGTCCATACGTACTCTAGCGACCTCCAGGCAGCGGCCCTTTGCGCACTCTTTTTTTTGTCCATCATCCAGCAATGGGCGTCAATTAACAGGAGACGCGCAGGCCCGGGCACCGTTTCATGTGTTTAAACGGGCCTTTGCACCCACACGAGGCACGGCGCTCACATCTCTTGACAAGGCGCTGACTGACTGCGCTGACTTAGCAGTTTTGTCACTTAACACTGTTACGTCAGCAAGCGATGGGATCGTCCTTTCCCTACGCCATACATATTATACTTATTATGTGGGATATCCATATAGTTTATTATTATCATTATTATTATCACACCCATATATATGCTACTTCAGCCAACTGATCCAAATTAAAATTAAATTAGAGCAATAAATTATTAAAGACTTTTCTACATGACTCCGGCAATTTAGTAAAAATACGATTACGCAGTAAACTCTAACGATATCGCAAGAAAGTTTTGCAATAATCATTTAATAGTCTGGGAATTAGCTCGAGGCCTCTCGCATAATTGATAGGGTTAATATTTATAAGCCAAGTACGTCATTTTGTTCGTTTTATCTTCGCTTTTAAAAAACAATAAAATCTTTGCCGTGTAGTGACGGTTAAGAATATCCACTACCCCATATCTTCCCGTGGGTGTCGTAAAAGGCGACAAAGGGAAACAGGCAGCAGCATCTTCCTGGTAACAGCAAAAATACAATAAAAAACTGCGGTTGCCAACCCGCTCGCCAAGCGTGGCAACTATGGCAATATACCCCCCATGATGAAAGTTACGAAGAGACGGCCCCCAGTCCCTGGCGGCCCCGCTCTTCCTGGCTACGGTGGCGACCATGGTAACGGCGGGGCAGGGGGTGCTAAGAATCCCCGGTGGAGGTTCGGTTGCCACCTACGACGACTCGACCTGACAACATACAACGCACGCACGCTGATGACTGACGAGAAGATTGTGGAGCTGGAAGAAGAGATAGACAAGTTACGCTGGCATATTATAGGATTATCCGAAGTCCGAAGAGAGGGGGAGGACACGGTAATCCTCGAATCCGGCAACTTGCTCTATTACCGGGAGGGCGACCATCTGTCCCAGGGAGGTGTCGGATTTATCGTCCACAAGTCTCTCGTTAACAACGTTGTAAAGATTGAGTGTGTCGACGAGGGTTGCGTACCTCATACTCAGAATCCCCAAACGGTATTCGCTGAAGGACATACAGGTTTACGCACCAACCTCGGCACACCCCGATGAGGAGGTGGAGGAAATGTATGAGGATATCTCTAGAGCCATGCATTCCTCCAAAACCCAATATACGGTGTTAATGCAAAACTAGGCACAAGAGAGAACGGTGAGCTGAAAGTGGAGAAATTTGGAATAGGGCAACGGAACCCAAGGGGCCAGCAGCTGGCCGACTTCATGGAGAAAGAGGGACTCTTTATGATAAACTCTTTCTTCCAGAAGCGGCCCCACAGGAAGTGGACCTGGTCGAGCCCCGACTGTTCGACAAAAAATGAGATTGACTTCATTATGACGACGAGACGACAACTGTTCAGTGACGTCCGTAAAGGTACAGAATCTGGCCTCACTAAAATTGCAAGCTGGCTTCAATCCAATTTTCTGACAATTAATGCACTTAAAACTAATTATATTTGTTTTACTATTAAAAATAGTACCCAACCGGGAAATAACTTCAACATAAAGATTCACACTTGCAGCATTGACAAATCTCAAAACTGTAACTGCTCTGTCATTACAAAAGTTTCTTCAACCAAGTACCTAGGAATCATTATAGATCAACGCTTAACTTGGCATGAACATATTGATATAATAACATGTAGATTTAGAAAAATAATCTGGATTTTTAAAAAGCTTAGACATATTACTTCAGATAATCTTATTAACAAAATTTATGTAGCTTTAGCCCAATCGTTATTAACTTACTGCCTTCCGATATGGGGTGCAGCAACAAAAACAACATTATTGCAATTGGAAAGAGCTCAGCGTGCCTTAGTAAAGACAATGTACTTTTTGCCTTATAAATTCCCAACAGAGAGCCTATATTTAAAATCTGATGTACTAAGTGTAAGAAAATTATATATTTTACACACAATATTAAAAAAGCATAAAGATTTGTTTTATGACCCAAATATTTTGCATAAAAGAAGAAAAGACATTGTACTTAACTCTTTTCGTGTTAAAACTGCATTTGCTAGACGTCAGTTCATTAACCAATCTATCTATCTGTAGAATTCTGTCAACAAAAATCTTAATATTAACTGTAGAAATACCAAGGACTGCAAGTTATTAATTATAAATTGGCTGAAAACCCTGTCTTACGAAAGCACAGAAAAACTTTTATGTTTCAACACATAAGGTGAAAATAATATTTCCCAAAAAACACACACATACACACAAACAAACACGCACATACACACGCACACACACACACACACACACACACACACACACACACACACACACACACACACACACACACACACACACACACACACACACTCATTTATTGTTGAATAATTTTAAACTACTTTTGTTTTATTAGTTTTTTTTTTCTTTGTATAATATGTAATTATATGTTTCTAGAAAGTTTTGTATAGCTATGGAAGAGTGGGAGTCTCTGACACAAGTGCCTTAAGGTGCTTAAAAGACGCTCCCTACCTTATGCAAATTGTGAAATGCTTAGTGAAATAAAAGAGATTAAAAAAAAAATGTCTCAGTGATCGCGAGGGTGAAAACCGGCAGCGATCACCGAATGGTTAGAGGCACACTGAACCTAAACGTTAAGTTGGAGAGGTCTCGTCTAATGAAGTCAACGCTCCGTCCCCCTCGTGCTCTAATCCAAAGTCCCGAAACCTTTCAGCTCGAGTTACAAAACCGTTTTCAGTGCCTAGAAGACTGCAATGAAGTGGACGATTTGAATGACAAGCTCGTGGAAACTGTCCATGCGGTCGGAGCTAAGTTCTGCAAGACCCGCCGCAGAAGAACACAAAAACTCTCCAATCACACTTTTAATCTCATGGCTGTTAGATGGAAGATGAAGCTACATTCTTCAACAGATTTGACAGCATACAGGCAACTGAACAGACAGATCTCCAAATGCATGCGGCGAGACTTACGCAACTTCAATACAGCTTGTATTGAAGAAGCGGTCGAGCGGAACCAAGGCTCCAAAGTCTTTGCCAGAGATTTTTCTGCCAGAAAAAGCCAACTGTCAAAACTGAAGACCGAATGTGGCAGCATCGTTTCCGGTGCACCTGAGATTTTGAGTGAGATTGAGAGGTTCTATGGGCAGCTGTACACGTCATCGTTGGAGCCGCACGCAAGAGTGAGTAACGATCTAAGAGCGAGTCATCCGACATTATTCCGATGATATCCTAGACGTCAGTCTGACCGAGATTAGAATGGCTCTCCAGCACCTTAAAAACGGCAAGGCCCCAGGCGAGGATGGAATTACAGCGGAGCTTCTGAAAGCGGGTGGAAAACCGGTACTTGAAGTCCTTCAGAAGTTCTTTAATTCCGTCCTCCATGGTGGTATTACACTGGAGGCGTGGAGCAGAAGTGCGGTGGTCTTGTTCTTCAAGAAAGGCGACAACGCTCTCTTGAAGAACTACAGACCGATTTCTCTTCTGAGCCGCGACTACGTGCTGTTTTCGAGAGTCATTACGAATCGTCTCGCGCGCAGACTTGACGACTTCCAGCCTCCCGAACAAGCCGGTTTCCGAAAAGGCTTTAGCACCATAGACCACATAAATACCCTTCGGCAAATTGTACAGAAGTCCGAGTAGTACAATTTGCCACTATGTCTGGCGTATGTGGACTATGAGAAAGCCTTTGATTCCGTCGAAATTTGGGCAGTGCTGCAGTCCCTTCAGCGATGCCAAGTTGACTGTCGGTATATCGAAGTGTTGAAGTGCTTGTACAGTAGGGCTACGATGGCTATCTGAGTACAGAACCAGAGTACGAAACCTATCCAATTGCAGAGAGGTGTAAGACAGGGTGACGTCATATCCCAGAAACTCTTTACCGCTGCATTGGAAGATGTTTTCAAGCTTATGGACTGAAAAGGATACGGTATCAACATCAATGGCGAGTACATCACTCACCTTCGATTTGCCGACGATATAGTCCTTATGGCAGAATCGCTGGAGGACATAAGCACTATTCTCAATGACCTCAATAGTGTTTCCCAACGGATAGGTCTTAAGATGAACATGGACAAAACAAAGATCATGTTTAATGTCCATGTCACACCTATGCCGGTAGTTGTTGGGAACACTAAGCACGAAGTTGTTGACGAGTATGTTTACCTGGGACAAATAGTGCGACTAGGTATGTCCAACTTCGACCGAGAGGTCAATCGACGGATTCAACTCGGTTGGGCAACGTTCGGGAAATTACGGCACATCTTCTCGTCGGGTATACCTCAAAACTTGAAAACGAGACTGTACACCCAGTGCGTGTTGCCAGTGATGACATACGGAACTGAGACGTGGTCCTTCACTGCTGGCCGGATGAGGAAGCTCAAGGTCGCTCAGCGAGCTATGGAGAGGGCTATGCTCGGAGTTTCTCTGCGTGATAAACTCAGAAATGAGGATATCCGCAGTAGAACCAGAGTGACCGACATAGCCCAACGGATTAGTAAGCTGAAGTGGCAATGGGCCGGCCATATAGCTCGAAGAACCGACAACCGATGGGGAAGAAAGGTTCTCGAGTGGCAGCCTCGTACCGGCAGGCGAGCGTTAACAACGGAATTTTCATTGGTTTCCGTCACTACATTTACGAAACATCAGCAAAATGTCTCTAGCATCAAGAAAAAAGGAAAATATCAGCTAAAGGCCAGATCTATTTGTTAGATGATATGAGTGTCTAAAGAAATACATTATTTATTGCAAAGTTAGTTGATATTTTTAAAACAATTTTGAATTAAATTGTTGTTTAGTGAATAATTGTAGTGTGTTTATTTTGTTAATAACAGTAATAATTCCCTGCGAATATTACGTTAGCGAAGCCGCACGGTCCTGCTTGTGATATTTAATTTACTATATACTATACACATAAGCTTATTAAAAACTAGCTACCCGCCCCAACTAGGGCTGATTAAGATTTATTTACGTGGCATTACTTAGATTTAAAATATTCAAAGACTAAATATTTTATAAATGTTTCGTTTTTTTTTCTAAAAACGATTTCTAAAAAAATGCTTATTCATTCATTAATCTCTGCAGCTCAATATACGACAGTAATTTTGATATTAAAGACACTTCAATTTAATTTATATGTTTATATAGTATAAGATAGTGTTATCAGCACGACGTCATCTCGTCGCTTAGGTGTCGTAATAATCCGGGAGCCTAAGAGGCTGTTCTATTTAATGACCGAATCGTTTGGCCTGCGATTTTTGCCTATATAATACTCCTACTTACAAATTATGTGCAATGAAATATCGTTACTTCTTTGACAGTAAGAAATGACATTTGGATTTGTCAACGGTCTTAATACAAGAGTATATTTTATGTTAAACAAAATCCAAAATAGAAAAAAATTGTTCTGTGATACCAAAATCTGACCTTTAAATGTGGTACCTAGTCATTAGAATTAAATTTAGTAGCATTTAGAACACAGAGTAGACCCAACGTAACTGGAGTAGGCTTTCGACATGACTTCTGCCGATGAGCATGTATTTTTTATCGTATCTAATTCGTAACGTCATTAAATGACTGTGTGTGATAAAACATAGTTCAATTTAAGTCCGCCAGGGGTGCTGTTCAAAATTCCATACACTCCGATACAAAATTCGAAGACAATACGAAAACGTCAAAAACTTTTGCTAAGGCCACAGGTATTGCGATCGGCAAGCCGTTTGCAGAACCTTGTGATTAGGGAAATGGTCCTTACTGTGTGTGCTTTCTGCCAAAAATTTGTGAAGAGTCATTATAATAGTTATATTCATAATTTATTCCAGATCGAAATTCAGTCAGTTTGGAGTCAGTCACTTTGGAGACTAGCCATCTGCGCAGGGCAGGATTACAGTACCCGTGTGTATGCGCTTACATGTGCAATCTCTATTCCCTCACTCTTATAACTTTTTATAGCATATAATCAGAAGGCATGGCATTCTTACATGACCGGACAGATATCAGGCACAGGATCAATGACTAAGTAATTTTCGAGGCAAGGGGTGACACATTGCTAACATCTTGAATCCGAGCTACTACTGATGATTTCTCGACAGAAAGCCTTGCCCTGCCTGCCTTACCTCATGATCAGCAACCACGTTTATTAATAGAACAATAATGAGGAAGTCAGTCATTAAATATGAACACTTGGAACCTGGATCACTAATACAACGATGAGAACTTCCTTCGTAGATGCAATTTTTCTTAAAATCAGTATCGGAGTTTTGGCCCTGCAAGATATTCTCACCTGAGTAACAAATATTTATAATGTCCTCCAGACCGTATTTCAGTCACCCCGTTCAAATAAGACTAGCCATTTGTGTAGAACAGGATCACAGTATCCGAATATGCGCAAACACATTTGCACTCTCTGTTCACTCACTCTCATAGTCTGATTGGCAATCAGATACTACCGGAAAGAGATCAGGCGCAGGATCAACAGTATTATGTGCTGAAAATTTCTTGACTGAAAAACCCAATAACAGATTTTGGTCTGATCCGGGATTCGAACCCAGGACCTCAAAATCAACACTTGCGTTGAAAATAATTAGATAAACAAGGTAACGTGGAAGGTAGCCGTGTAGTAGCGGTAAAGAATATCCACTACCCATATCTTCCCATGGGTGTCGTAAAAGGCGACAAAGGGAAACAGGCAGGAGATGGGCAGCAGCATCTTCCTGATAGTAGCCGAAATTACAATAAAAAAACTGCGGTTGCCAACTCGCTCGCCAAGCGTGGCAACTATGGCAAATACCCCCCTATGAAGAGAGTAACAAAGAGACGGCCCCCAGTCCCCGGCGGCCCCGCTATTCCTGGCCACGGTGGTGACCATGGTAACGGCGGTGCAGAGGGTGCTAATAATCTGCGGTGGAGTTTCGGTTGCCACCTTAGACGACTCGACCTGGCAACGTACAACGCACGCACCCTGAGGACTGACGAGAAGATCGTGGAGCTGGAAGAAGAGATAGACAAGTTACGCTGGCATATTATAGGATTATCCGAAGTCCGAAGAGAGGGGGAGGACACGATAATGCTCAAATCCGGCAACTTACTCTATCACCGGGAGGGCGACCATATGTCCCAAGGAGGTGTCGGATTTATCGTCCACAAGTCTCTCGTTAACAACATTGTAAAGGTCCAGAGTGTGTCGACGAGGGTTACGTTCCTTATACTCAGAATCGCCAAGCGGTATTCGCTGAAGATCATACAGATTTACACACCAACCTCGGCATACCCTGATGAGGAGGTGGAGGAAATGTATGAGATATCTCTAGACCCATGCATTCCTCCAAAATCCAACATACGATGTTAATGGGAGACTTCATTGCAAAACTAGGCACAAGAGAGAACGGTGAGCTGAAATTAGGGAAATTTGGCATAGGGCAACGGAACCCAAGGGGACAGCAGCTGGCCGAATTCATGGAGAAAGAGCGACTTTTTATAATATCTCTTTCTTCCAGAAGCGGCCCCACATGAAGTGGACCTTGTCGAGCCACGACGTTTCGACAAAAAATGAGATTGACTTCATTATGACGACCAGACGACAACTATTCAGTGATGTCTCCGTGATCGCGAGGGTGAAAACTGGTAGCGATCACCGAATAGTTAGAGGCACACTAAACCTAAACGTTAAGTAGGAGAGGTCTCGTCTAATGAAGTCAACGCTCCGTCCCCCTCGTGCTCTGTTCCAAAGTCCTAAAACCTTTCAGCTTGAGTTACAAAACCGTTTTCAGTGCCTAGAAGACTGCAATGCAGTGGACGATATGAATGACAAGCTCGTGGAAACTGTCCATGCGATTGGAGCTAAGTTCTGCAAGACCCGCCGCAGAAGAACACAAAAACTCTCCAATCACACTCTTAATCTCATGACTGTTAGATGGGAGATGAAGCTACATTCTTCAACAGATTTGACAGCACACAGGTAACTGAACAGACAGATCTCCAAATGCATGCGGCGGGACTTATGCAACTTCAATACAGCTTGTAGTGAAGAAGCAATCGAATACAGCTTGTATTGAAGAAGCGACCGAGCGGAACCAAGGCTCCAAAGTTTTTGCCAGAGATCTGTCTGCCAGTAAAAGCCAACAGTCAAAGCTGAGGACCGAGTGTGGCAGCATCGTTTCCGGGGCTCCTGAGATTTTGAGTGAGATTGAAGGGTTATATGGGCAGCTGTACTCTACTCTACTATCTGCTCTCACTACACAAAACACAGCAGCACTATGCTGCTATTTAATACACGCTGATATCCTACGTATATAAAGTAGCAACGGAGTGGGAGCGTGGGAGCGTGGTGCTAAATCGGTCAAGCCGACTTAATTGTGCTACAACCATAACATAGCTGCAACGTGGCTCTACTATACCACATATAAATCTAAAAGGTTTTAATCATATTAGTTGCACCAATAAGCCTCTTAGCACGCCTTTTCACTGAGTCTAAAGCCGCAGGTGGCATTTTGCAGAACCAGCCCGTATATAGTAGTAATATCCAATGTACGATTGGACTTGCGCTTTATAAAGTGTAAGCAACTAACTAGCTTTAAATATACTATAAACACTATTAATAATACTAATATTGTCTTTTAAACACTCCTGGTTAGCTTAAAATACTTGAGTTAGGATTGGTTCACGACAGTAGTCGAATGGCGGATTCAATCTCACGTCCTTTGAGATCGTGACCCGCAGCTTGCCATTGACTCTTCGTACTGTAAAAGCCTGACGTCTTACTACAATTAAATCACAAATTACATTTCATTACAGTTACCCGTCTCTTCTATCCAAAGTTGTGGATTTTTTATGCAAATTAATTTATAATGGCTTAATGGATTGGCGACATTTTCCGTAAATAGACATTATGCGTAATTTAAACACGGCTTTGATGTCTTTCGTTTACATATGATATCACCAAAAATGAATTTTATTTAGGCTCATTATGATATATTCTAGTGTATAGGTAACGTGTGATGGTTAATTTATATTTCTTGTGTACTCATAGACATACTTTATTAAAGTTTTTTTGCGTAGATGGTGCTTAGTGTATCAAAAAGTTCCCGTTGCCCAAGTGCTATTTAATGGAGCTAAAGAAATTTGGTGCCATAGATATGCAAAATTTTGACATAGTAGTAGCTTTTTTTCTTTTTATTCTTTATCATTAGCCCGTAAAACTGGACTGGACATGCGTCTCCGACATTGCAGACAGGATTTGTCGTAATCGTCACTCGTGACAAGCAGATTGACGACCGCAGTATTAGCCTTGTCGCACCTATGAAGCTGCTTCTTGCCGCCAGTGGGTATTCAACGCCAGGCTTTAATATATATTTTTAATGTGTATGTAACATAATATAAAACGTTCCGGTATATTTCGCACTTCCATGAATCTCTTTAGATAGTAAACTTGACCAAGAGTCATGACTAGTAGAACGGAAGCTTCGAAAGTAGACGGCGGACGTAGACGTAGAAGTCGACGAAGCGGTAAAAGTCCCTTAAATATTTATAGAATTTAAAAAAAAGTTTGTGCTCCCTTTCCTCGTTTAGTAATACCGTCTGTTGCAAGTCATAAGGTCGCATTTCAGCTGTGGTATGGCAAGGGCAAGTTTCATGGTGATTTCACATTTCGCCGTACTTTAGCAACCCAGGTTTGATCCCCCCTGCAAAAATAAACGTTGCAACTTAAAGTGCTAAATTAATATTTGCATATACTCGCTGTATTGCTATATTTAGCCTTTGATTGAGAATAGAAATAGTGATCATCAAGTCATCTGCGATGCTAGCGCGTTTAACCTCGTATCGACCTAAAAGATCGATAGTCTCTATAGAACATGGCACATTTCTTTTATCGCCCAAAGGCTAAGTATAATAATTCAGTCAGGAAACGCAACCAGCGTTCTTGGCTATATATATATATATATATATATATATATATATATATATATATATATATATATATATAATTATAAATAACCACCACCACTCTATTACAGTAGCATATAATTATATACATAATGTTTCTTAATGTAACCACGTACTTGTTATACGATTTCAAGGTTATTTAGTACTGTCATATATTTATTACCTATATGGTTTTAATCTACAATATATAATAATTAACCATAACATGAAATGTCACCGTATCGTGGCGATGGATGAACTTTTTACCCTTTTAAAAAAAAAATATTTCTTTCTTATTCTGAAAAAAATATTTTAATGTTCACTGACTGACTAACGAACTTTGAATATTGTATTACAACTTTTTAATTTATTTAACCGACCCGGCCTTTCTTCGCAACTGTTAACTATTAATTAAGCGTCAGTTAGATTTAAGGTAATC
The DNA here is from genome assembly GCA_963668995.1 of Parnassius mnemosyne. Classification (NCBI taxonomy): domain Eukaryota; kingdom Metazoa; phylum Arthropoda; class Insecta; order Lepidoptera; family Papilionidae; genus Parnassius; species Parnassius mnemosyne. The sequence goes on along the minus strand of CAVLGL010000115.1, from coordinate 63,939,841 downwards.
TTTAAATTTCTGGCCTAATTTTAAGCATAAATAAAAAACTTACCATTGAGAAGCGGAGCGCAACAAAGAAAACAAATTTCATGCCGCATTTAACTCGCGAAACGTGTATACAATAACCGTATAGTTTTATTTTCAGTATGCACACGTACAACATTATACGAAACATTGTCTCTGCCTCACTGATTTTAATAGTAGTTTTATCAATTCTTTAGAGATTAGTTTTATTAGGTATAACACTGACAACACATTTTCATTCTAATGCTTAAATTGATGAAGATGTCTATGCGCCACAGCATCCTATTAACATCAGGTGGGCTAAAACTAATTAACTAAAACTAAAACTAAGTACCTTTTTAAATTAATTATTTTAAAAAAATTAATTGTAGCTAAAAAAAACAAAATTACACTGCCATTTACATTCAGTGGCTTTCCATATGATAGATGAAGGGATTAAAAAATAGATTGAGTTAAACAATTGATATTTTCGAAAGTTAACGTCTTTACAAGCCTTGGGGACATGATAAATCCACTCCATAAGCCACTAAAACCCCTTTTTTATTTAAAAATATCGATTAATCAATTTAAAAAAAATATTAAGAAGTTCAACAATCATTTATCTTTCTAACAATGTGGTTTTTATATTATTTATATGTATAATGTGATTGCTGGATACGATTTCATGCGACAAAACGTTGAAATCTTGATTTTTAGGCGCTAGTAGAACATACCCACGCACTTTGCGCTCGGCATGCAATATTTGTAAATAACACTGTACTATCTACTGCAGGCGACTTGAATTAAAAACAAGGAGAGTTGTAATTACATGTTCATTAATTAAGACTTCTCCAGAACGTCGGGAAGGTAACAGAGCTTAGGTAGGTTTTAAATCCGGCGGTCACTTAACTAAATTAAAAGACATTTTATTTTTCTACAGAATCGTCTGTTGAAGTTTTGAAACAGAATACTGCGTAGGTAATCTTTATATATATATATATATATATATATATATATATATATATATATATGCGTGTGTGTGTGTTTGTGTGTATATATATAAAATTTAAGTCTCTGTCTGTAATATTAAAAAACTGACTTTTATTAAGCTCAGAGGGTTATTAAAAATTTTGTCTGTCTGTCCGGGCCAATCTTCGGAATAGTTGAACCGATTATGATGAAACCTTACGAACAGAGAGAGAGAGCAATATCAAGATGGTTCCAAGGCTATATGTTATCTGAAATACTTGAAGATAAATCCTTTCCACAAAAGGAAAGACCAACAGTGGACTTTTGCAAGCTGTAGATGGAGCGCGTGCATTTAAGGTTAGCGTTTAGACAAGAAATTGGCGCTTCTACCTTTATCTTCCCTTCCAAAAATTACATTCACTAAAATATTATCCGGAGAGCCGCTGTTGCTTAGATACCACATTAAATGACCCGGAAATGGGCCTTGCAAAACTCTCAATAAATAACAATTAACAAATCTCATAAACGTTAGGCGGTAGTTGAAAACTGGTGCCAAAAAATTTGATACTTTATGTGGAAATTATTATTTCTTTTACTTACAGTAGGCTTTTACGTTATATTAAAAGTTTGCGTGGAATAAGGATGAGGAAAATTTTATTCCCCATTTTTAGACCTATTTCCAAACTCAAGATAGTATCTTCAGCATCTGAGTATTTGGCTGTCCACCATGGTGCGATTTACTTGGAGTTTTCTACTACGCACGACTTCTTTGTGGGATCGCTTACCACGGTTAATTTTTCCGGACCTTCTTAAGGACTTAGGGACCTTCAAGCAACTATTTTTCCTTTTTAAAAGGCCGGAAATGCGTTGCTATTCACCCGACGCTGCACTTGCTTATGTGCGACGCTACACTTACCACTAGGTGAGCCGCATGCTCGTTTAATCTATCTTCTATATAAAAAAACACCCCTAAGGGTTAAAGGACATTGCTCTGCGCCCATACATTGTTCGCCCTGGAACCAAGAGCATCGGAAAATTATGTATTTTATTGTTGATCATTAGTAAATTCCTATTTGATCTTATTTTTATAGCGGACTAGCTGCATAAAAGATATATTTCAAAAAAAGTATCAGATTTTTAGGTTATAATCGAACCACGAATATTACGGTTTTTCATAGATCCGAGTGATTTTTAACAAACTGAAAAGCAATGTCCTAAACCATTTAGCTATTTCTAGTACCTATCTACATAATTAGGTATGCAGTTTTTGTTCTAAAACCTAAGTGTATGTAAGTGCAACGTATAAATGCATAGAATGTAGTTAACAAACCTGCTTTCTGAGCATTAGTTTTGAAATGAGAGATAATGTTTGTGTGAATTAATGTAAAAATAAAAGTATATGTATATAATGGCTGTTAGCATTTAGATGTCGTCATTAGCATATACGGTACGGTAAGATACCTAGTAACTAAATGTATAAGGATTTAGGCTGTCAGTCACGCCGTTAGACATGCCGTCGAACAGCGAGCGTATCAATCACGGTTTCAACCAAGTTTCAACAGCGCGCGCATGAACAGCGTGAACATTTGCAAGCGTGTGCGTCTGGACGGCGCTGTTCAAACGCGTGACTATGAAACCAGCCCTACCAACTTAGTACCTAATTGGTAGTATAAGTTGTTTTTACACGTACATTAACTTATTATGTTTGAATTAGAAATAAAAAACAGATTAATTTCATGTTTATTGTTCATTTTCTAAATTGTAAATAAGAATATTGTCTAAAAACTGTGCAGGGATGTCGATATTATTTTGATGTCTCGTAAAGCTCAAGTACAAAATAATGGCCATAACATGGGCGCAGCAACCGATGGTTCTGCGTACAACGATGCAATTACAGCAATATTGCACGATTGCTTCTCTGTTCATCTTTAAACAATATTGTACCACCAGCAGAGCCGCTATTTACACAAAATACACTTTCGATTGCGTATGCGTAAGTCCGTTTATGAATGCTAGGTTATCGTTTGAGTGGTACACAGGTCCAAAAATCACAGCAAGGGAAGTCGTTTTTGAAAGCAATCAGAGTCCGTTAAAATAGCCAAATCGTAATGTTCAATATATATTCCCGAAAGTCACCACAACACCGATACAATTATGTACAAAGACAATTACAATTGCAAACGACGCCAACCAATGTAACTTTGACAGAATTAGAGATGACTGTACAAAGTAGGCATGTCCATTTGAAATCGTTTAATGGATTGTTTATAGTAACAGAATCGATTTTTTTTCCAGATCGATATAGATCTGAAGAATCCTTGTCCGATGTCGATACAGAAACCTCTCGAATCGGACTTATTCAAGAACTAGCTATATTTAAAACGATTCAAGAAATACATTTGCATAGTTGGAACATCTGTTCCTTGTGACAGACAGAAAAACTGTTCTCTTCTGGGTTCGATCCCAGGGTCGGAAAAATTATTATTGGGTTTTTATAACTTGAAGTTCCCAGTAGTAGCACGGAGTCTGGATTTGTGTCCGGTGTTTGTATAATATAACACTACATACAAACCTCCACCTACTCCTTCTGGAAAATACTGGCGTAATGTTATGTTTATTAATTTAATGATTTTTCTATACAGTATTTTATTTTTACTTGTTTTTACGGTGTGTTATCGTCAATAATGTTCTGTGTCTATATTAGGCATGTTTGAAAATGTCGCGATTGATCAAAAATAGATCTGTTAATGCTTGACCTAATCGATAATCGATTCTAGTATGTTCGATTTGCATCGATTTGGAAATCGTATTTTTTTCACGTTACAAACAGTTTACCATCTATATAGTATATATCATCTTTTGTCATACGATAATATTAATACCATAACACTGTCCTTCTTTACTTATAATAATACGTACGTCTCTACTTCTTCCATACTTGTAACAATATTAATAATAATATCTGTATCTAGTCTGCAATATTGCTCTTTTTAAAAAAAACACATTTATAATTAATGCAGTAATGATAACAGTTTTTTTTTTTTAATTAATTGTCGTAAACTCGTAAGTTATCGTTTAGTAAGACGTAAAATATACTCCTGTCTAAACGATCTTTAGAAAATCCTCAATAATTATCTTTACGAATATTTTTCTTCAGCAATATTCTAACTACCTATTCAAAATCGAGTATGACATTCAATAGGTATAGTAGGTTTTCAAAATTATACTTGTAGGGAATAATATAAAAGAATATAAAGAAATGGTAATATAATATTTTTATTGTAGCTTCTTTTAGCAACTTTATTCAAAATAAATTTAAATGTAATTCAGATTAAAAAATATACAACAGTTCATTAAAAATTCAATAATCGATTACAATTGATTGGGCATCCCTAATCATTTTTCGACACCATATGATGTTTGGCGAAGATGGCGGCGATTAATGTTATTATTCGAATGTAATACTTTTTAATGTTCATTTTTGCATGCAGCTAGTCCGTGTTATAAAAGTATTTGCAAGTAATATAATAAAATAGAAAATTAATTATCGTGTATGTCCGATGCTTTTATTACACAGGGCGGTTTTGGACATTGTCCTTTTCCTTCATATTTGTAGGCTACTAGAAATTTAAAGAATACCACCTTCAATAAAAAAAAATCATTAAAGCCGGTTAACACTGACAGTAACATAGAGTAGAATAAATAAAAAATAAAACCATATATTCGAATTGAGACCCTTCTATATATTTGAAGGCGGCTCTAAATAATTAATATACGTATAAAGGTTACCTACAAGTAATTTACTTATGATCGTAATAATCTTAATCTCCATTATTCGTCGAACATAAAATCCGCTGTTGTGATTTCTTATATAGGTATTTACGCGAACACTACACATTTAAATAAAACTAATTTTACGGATTTTATCGCGTATATTAACTTATTTTATATTCTCGACGTTTCGGGTGCTTTCCAGCACCCGTGGTCACGGGGGACTGAGGTGTTTGTGGGAAAATCTTTGTTTTAGAGAGCACGAGGGATCTGTGACAGAAAACATCTGGCCGCCGAGCTTCAGCACGTCGAGCAAGTACTGCAAAACAACAAGCTTCGGGTCCCGCGCCTACGTCACAGTGACGGAGTAAAGCCAGACACAGTCGAGCGTGTGCCTGTTGTACTACCCTATGTCAGAGGAGTCACAGACAAGGTTGGCTACATCTTGAAGCGAGTTTCCATTAAAACATACTTCAAGCCGCTGAAGAAGATTGGTCAATTTTTACCATCCGTCAAGTGTCATATCCCTCTACAAGATGCAGGAGTGTACAAGCTGGATTGTGAATGTGGTCTGTCGTACATAGGACAAACAAAAAGATCTATAAAATCTCGCGTTAAAGAACATATAGCTGGCGTGAAGCACCGACGTATCGGGAAGTCTGCAGTTTGTGAACATGTTCAAGATCGTCCCCGCCATTACATTTGATTTGATAGACCACAAATACTCGCAAAAGGACACCGATTCCACCCAAGGATGATTCACGAGGCTATTGAAATTACAAACATCCAAATTTCAATAGAGAAGATGGATGGGTGCTGCCATCTGCTTGGGATCCCATAATTAATAAAATCAAATCCAAACCCAAGTATACCACTGCTAGACTTCAAGATACTGTGAGCTCATTCTGCGTAAATTAAACAAAAAATTAATACTAAACAACTGAAGGTAGCCGGGCTAACTATGACAGCAGGACGTCAAACACCTTAGTCCCCCGTGACCACGTCGGGAATATAAAAATAAGTTAATATACGCGATAAAATCCGTAAAATTTGTTTTATTTAAATCCGCTGTTGTATTTGGCCAGTCCTATTGTACAGAAGATTTGTCATAATTGCTATTCTTTGCTGCGAAAGGCAATGTTGTAAAAACTACTACTGTTATCTTTATCTATCCAAGTAACTATCTCTGGAAGACGCGGTCGATTACCCGAAATCAAATTACAATGCCACATTACGTATTAGGAATTATAATAACTTAATATTTGCCGAGTCCCCGATTCCAGTCTAAACTCAATTTGTGTCGTCCATTAGTATGGAAATTCTCCGACTCCGTAACATGCATCATTTACTGTATTGCATCTTATTTAAAATGTTATAATTCAGTTTGCGTGACAAGCCAAAGATTGAATTTCGAATCAATATTAGTTCCACTTCTCAATATTGGACTTAATTGTGTTGGATTGTGCTTAATGAATGATATTGCGATATTTAATTGGTATTAGTTAAGCGTTAGCATAGTATTCATGTTTTTCATTGGTCAGCAAACCATGGCTAGCAAACATTATTAAACCAATCGACAATTTTTAACATTCTGGGCAGCTGTTAAGTTTTTAGTACAGCATATTAATTATATAAGCTGCAATGAGTGACTCATGATTATAAAGTTTTGATAAGCACTTAGAGGGTAAACAAGAACCAAGGGCCACCGCAGTCGCACCTTTACCTACTGTCGCTATTATTTGATACGTACTATTTCCGTATTTTTACAAATTTAACAGTATAGTAAGACTAAGATTGAATGTATTATTACCAGTAAAAATAGTTTCCTGTTTTACACTGCTATTCTATGATAACGTGGCCATTATCTGATAGCAATGACCAGTTGTCGGTACTCCGAGTTAAAACTTTATTTACTTGATTAAAAGTACCTAGAAGAAAAATGCCTATCTACTTCGAGTGATTTTTTAAATGTTGTTTAAAGTTAAAATTACATGGAAAGTTAAAAACAGAATAATATAAAAGGTACATGCATTTTTCACCTTTCAGTCGTCTAGCGTGTTATCCCTCGGGATCTGATCGGGTTTAAAAAGAGTTTCGAATAACTTTCTTCGCCATTCGATCCTTAGAAATCTTACCTTCAGAAAGAAAATATCGTTTTTAAATGAAAGTACATGTTTTTGAACACTAAAGCTATGGTTACGTATCTGTTTTAGCATATCATTTGAAGTGATAAAGTCGAATTTGTATAATGAAGGTAGAAGAAGAAAGGTAATATCACAGACTGTAGACGTTCCACCGCTGGGACCTTTTTGCAATTCACTATTTCATTTGTGTTGGAGGGAATTGAACTCAGTCTGTTCGTGTGCTATCAAAATTAACTTTCAAATCAAAATAAAAATGTTAAAAATTAATGATCTATGATTCGCATAACAAAATAAAATGATGTCTTACCTAGTTGGAAGAGCAGGAGGTGCATTTTTAATATAATTGGAATCCGTAAAGTAATTTTTGATTCTATTAATTAATAAAAAGTAAAAGCCGATTTCGTAGAATTTAAAATAATAAAATAATTTCACGTTTTAAACTCGGCGCTAAAACATTGTGCAGCATAAGCAATTAGATTAAAGCCTCGACTTCAGAATGTAAAATTATTTTACTCTTTTCAGTTCTTTGAAGTTTACTTTTACTTTTTTAATAGTTCATTTTCTTTTACTTTAATACTTTTAAGTGGACAGTCCACTCGGAAGTGGAACAAATTATCCTTAACAAATTATCCGAACATACAAAAATTACAGTCAAATTTAGAACCACCTCCATTTTGAAATCATATAAATATAACAATGTGATGCTTCTGATAAACTGGGGTAAGTTCCTTATTCGAGTTACAGCTATAGACTTAGAGAAATTCTAGCATTCACTTTATTATAAGTGGATTTAACAGTTGCAACTTACGACCGGCTTAATCGTTGCAGTCTATAGATTGAGCACGAGTGATATTTGCAATTCCCAGAATCGTTTAATATAGACAGCTGTTTGTAAAATAAACTTTGCCTGTGAAATAAGAGGCGACGAGGAGAAATGCTAAAAAATTCTTATGAGATTTGATAGCTGACTATCTAACCATTTGCTTTGCACCAGACGTAAAAAACCGAAACTGGTTATTTTAACCGTAACCGTAACTGAGATGGTCGCCAAGCGCCCGCCTCACTCGAGTGTAGCTCATATTGACGCGCGCAGCGAAATCTCTGCGCGGGATTCTTGTGATTCATGCGGGCATACAGCCTGCAACTTTACAAGGCGCAGGTTCGGCCTCACATAGAATACTGTTCCCATCTCTGGGCAGGGGCTCCCCAGTGCCAGCTCCTTCCACTTGACCGCATCCAGCGCAGAGCGACTCGAATCGTCGACGACCGAGCCCTTTCCGATCGGCTCGATTCATTGGCACTGCGAAGAGATGTTGCATCCCTTTGCATTTTATTTCGCATCTCCATGGGGAGTGCTCTGAGGAATTGTTCGGATTAATCCCAGCCGCCAAATTTCACGAACGCACATCGCGGCAGAACTCCTGATACCATCCACACCATCTGGATGATTGGCGGTCCACCACTGTGCGATTTAGAAGATGTTTTCTTCCTCGCACGACTTCCTTGTGGAATCGATTACCATCAGCGATTTTTCCGGACCGATACGACTTAGGGACCTTCAAGAAAAGAGAGTACTCCTTTTTAAAAGGCCGACAACGCATCTGCAATTCCCTCCCTGGTGTTGCAGTTGTTCATGGGCGGCGGTAGTTACTTACCATCAGGTGAGCCGCATACTAGTTTGCCCCCTCTCCTATATAAAAAAAAAATAGTGTGAAATGTGGTCAAGTGGTAGGGGACTCAGAGTGGCGAATCGTGCGAAAGAAATCTGTAAGACTTTACAAGCTAATTGAACAGAGAGGCATTGCTCTCACTGCCCCTGACGGTAAATTTAAAGCGCCTGATGTGAAAGTGCCGCTTTTAATTTGAAATGTGAGTAAAGAAGCTAGTGTAAGTGATATTATTAGTTATATAAAAGAAAAAAACAGATGAATGTGTATTCTTGAAAAAAATAAATATTTGCAAATAAACAAAGCCGTACAATTCCTATAAGTTATATGTTTAAAATGTAAATTAGGAATATTTTTCAAGGATAATTTTTGGCCAAGTGGAATTACACTTAGGTTTTTTGTGAACTTTGTGCATAAGACAAAGTTGGTAGTTAAAGTTAGTCAACGCATTTCGTAATGAGTAATTAATGTCTGAAAAATTAACCTTGGCTAGTTTTAATTGCTTCTTTTTCATTGATGACATACGGAACATTTGTGGAATGTCAGATGTAGTCGCGCATCAGGAGACATGTCTGCTCCCCCATGATGTTCTACTGTTAGGTGATATCTCTAGTGACTTTAAATACAGAGGAAAATCGGCTGTGGAGACGTCTGTTGGCTTATTAAAGGGAAGACCATACGGGGGAGTTACCATTCTCTGGCGGAAGGTCATTTTTACAGCGTTACTGTCTTAGATTGCAGTAGTGCCCGCTTGATAGGTATAAGAGCTACTATAGGAGAGCAAACTGTTGTCTTTTCTTCAGTGTATATGCCTATTGACTCGTTAGACAACCTACCTATCTTCACAGGGGTGTTAGGTGAATTAAGCGCTATTGTTGAAAGCGAAAATGTTGAGAGCATATTCATACTGGGTGATTTTAATGTGCACCCACATGAACTGTTTTATAATGAATTAATTGGTTTTTGTTCTGATCAGAGTTGGATGTGCGCTGACATAGAAAAACTTGGCTTGCAGTATAACGTGTACACCTATGTCAGCGCGGCGTACGGGTGCAGGCGATGGCTGGACCACTATGTTGTCTCAAACTCGGCCTGGCAAACCGTTGTCGAAGTGGAGGTTATAGAAGACGTCTTTGTGTCTGATCATTTACCCCTAATACTTAAATGTGACTTAAGGATTGTTAGGCCTAAATAGATAGCAGGCGACTTGCATCCTAGCTCAGGAATATGGGGGGAAAGAGATCAGAAACAAATATCTAATTATCAAGAACTCTGTCACAATAGACTACGTGAGATTGATTTACCCTCGGAGTTTAGAGAATGCAATCGCGGGCTATGCAGTTTGGATGAACACAGGCGGGTGTTAGGCCGGATGTATGACAGCATTGTACGTTCCTTGAGTGACGCGGCTAGCAAAACTAAGAAAAAACCTTGTAACAAGCCATGTAAAAACAGACACCTCTGTGGCTGGAACAAACATGTTCAAGAGGCGCATCGGATGGCCAGGCTTAACTTCAGGATATGGTTGTCGTATAATATCATCTGGAAGGATCTATGATCAAATGAACGAGTCCCGCAAAATATTCAAAAGTCGGTTAAAATGGTGTCAACGAAACCAAGAACAATTGAAAATGGACATCCCAGAACAGCACAGGGCGGACAAAAACTTAAACAGTTTTGGAAGGCTACCAAGAGATGTGATATTAGGCCTGGCCTCCCGGTGAGTGTGGATGGGAATAGCGAGTCGGTACATATTGCGAATATTTTTGCTCAACATTTCAAAGTGCATTCCCCACTGGGACCCTTAGTATCTGTGAATAGTGCTAAGGCCGGATGTCAGGGGGACGTGCCACTGATGCGCGTTACTGCAAAGCAGGTTAGAGAGGCGCTAAAAAGAATGACCGGTGGCAAGTCCCCCGGTCATAAAGGTATTAGTGTAGAACATCTGAGGCATGCGGGGCCTCATCTGCCGAGAGTGCTGGCCCTGTTCTTCTCAATATGCATAAATCACTCTTATTTATCACGTGACCTTATAAAGACCATCGTAGTGCCCATTGTTAATGACATGACCGGTGACATCTCGAGCAGGGGGAACTACCGCCCTATATCATTTTCAAAAACAATTACTAAGATGTTGGACAGTGTGTTTCGCTCGGAATTAGATAAGTATGAAAACATACACGACGCGCAGTTCGGGTTCCGACCTGGACTTTCTAGTGATAGCGCAATCCTTAGCCTAAAGCACACTGTCCAAAACTACACAGATCGCAAGATGCCGGTGTACGCTTGATTTCTTGACCTCTCCAAGGCCTTTGACCTTGTGTCCTATGAGATACTTTAGAGAAAATTGGCGGAAAGGGGTGTACCGGCTGAGTTGCTGGAAATGTTTAGGTTTTGGTATTCTAACCAAACCTACTTTGTAAAGTGGGCTGATTCTCTGTCGGAAGGATACGTGTTGGAGTACGGGGTGAGACAGGGGGGTTGACGTCTCCCAAGCTCTTCAACATGTATGTGAATGACCATATCGCGGAGTTGAGCAGCATGCGCGTCGTATGTCGCATAGATGGCGTTAGCATTAATAATATAAGTTACGCTGACGATATGGTGCTGCTCAGCCCAATAGTGGGAGGCCTAAGAGAAATGTTAATAGTATGTGAGATGTATGCTAGTGAGCATGGGCTCACATACAATGTCATAAAAAACAGAGTACATGGTCTTTGAGGCCGCTGGTAAATGTCACAATATTGCAATTAATGTTACCCTTAATGGCATGAACGTGAAACGAGTCACTAAATTTAAATATCTGGGGCATATTATTACTGGTGACCACAAAGATGATGCTGACATTGAAAAGGAGTGCAAGGCTCTAGCGGTTAGAGGTAATATGTTGGCTCGGAAGTTTTTCCGTTGTACAAAACGGACAGAGCGTATACACGGGGAGCTTGTGGGTCAAATACACCAAAAGATCGCTTGAAGCCTTGCGCATCCAATATAATAATATATTCGGGATGCTGTAGTGACTGCCTCGTTTTTGTAGTGCATCAGGGATGTTTGCGGCATACCAAACAGATGGTTTTAATGCCATCATACGCAAAAAAACCGCAACCCTAATTTGCTACTAAAGCAGGGTACGAGTCAGTCACAACAGCATTCTGAGGACCATAGCGGACAGATATACATCGCCGCTGTGGAAATGTCTTATGCAGAGACTGATCACTGGGCTCTATCTACTCCCATGATGGTCTATCTCGGCACAGGGTATTACTTTGTTTCCCTAGATTTTAAGCAAACTATTGTTTTACTAACCTTTGTTATTATTATTATTTTTATATCTTTATTTTTTCTAGCCTTGCGGCCGTTATTAATGCTAATTACGGGTGTTCACCAAGTAAAAAGCATTTGGGCATTTTATTAAGTAGTGTGTTCTGGGATATTGGGCGTAACTTCGTTTTCATCGATTTGTAAAAATTTTCTCACAATGCGGCACGTATTTAATATGGCGGCTTTCTGTAATTGTATGTATTTATTCTCTTTTATATTTAATAGTTTCAGGCTGTGGTGAAGATGTTTTGGGATAACTCCTGTGGTTGATAACACAATCGGTACTATGTATGCTTTTTCTTGTTTCCAAATTCTGCTAACTTCGTCTTGGAGATCTGTATATTTGTGGATTTTTTCTGTAATTGTCTTTGTAATATTATGTGTGTTAGGTATAGCTATATCAATGAGGTATGTGATTTTATTAAGTTTATCTTGTAGTGTAATGTCTGGTCTATTATAATGTATTGTTTTGTCAGTTAGGATGGCGCGGTCGTAGTATAACTTATGTGTTGTATTTTCTAGAACTGTGCTTGGGATGTATTTATAATAAGGTATAATAGTGTTTTGTATGAGGTTATGTTGAATAGCAAGAGTTTGATGTATGATTATATATTATTATTATTGTATTATACATATGGATTTTAATTATCTGAAATAAAGAATTTATTTATTTATATCTGGGGCTCAGGGACCGAGATCATCAATCCACCTGTCATCCCATGAATTAAGACAAATCCTTCCTAAGTTCTGTTCAGAGAGAGTAGATAAAAAATAAGGCTCCTAAAATCTCATCACAAATAACATACTATGTATATGCATACAGTTCCGTTTTTCTAAAGTAAAGAAATGTCAAAGCATATATACATTTTATATTTAGTCTAATTTCTGTGATGTTAATGCTGTTAGCCTACGCGGCTCTAACAGCTTCCTCTAACTATAAAAAGGGGAGGGAGAGGATAATATTGTGTTCAGTTCTGTGATCACATTAACATAACATTGATGAGATACCTAACGGCCTCAGAACAGGGGGTGGCGGGCTCCGGCTCTGACGGCTAACTCGTATCGTTTGGTGTGAGGACCAGGGACGTGGGTATACGGTGTGTACTCGGTGTGGAAGGGTGTGCGGTGAACCCGTCTGTGGACTCGCTGCGTTCCATCCGTTGTTGTACTAAGAGTTTATGTGCCACTAGGTGATTGATTAGTGTTTGTGTGTGACTGGCTAGTGATATTTTGATTGTAGAAATATAGCGGAACAGGGGATTTGATTAGCCTTCGGAGAGGTTTTGGGGCCTGGGGAAGCGGCGCTGGCCGTGAGACGAGAAGTGCCGGTGGTTTCATCCAAGCGTTGGGTCATGGCGCTGAAGGCGCGGGTGGACTAGTGGGTGGGTGGTATTGGTGGCGATTTGAGGCGAGGGAGTGGGGACCGTGGACGGTGTGGGTTTGGGAGCACATTTTATATTTAAACAACAAATAGAGGTATTTAGGTTGTAACTTTGAACATTACATAACTCATCACATTCACAAGACTATCTTTTAAGTTTTCTTAACGATAACTACCTAGTTACGAGTAGTTTTTCCCAAAATAAAAAGAAAGCTTAATAAAAATACTCCAGCGAACATTTTCTCTACAGCAACACTTACCGGGAATGTTTACTGGGGACACATTTTTGTTACAAAGTGTCTTGTTAGTTTTTGAAATGAAGACTAGCGATGCTGGTAACATAGCTAATATTTCTTTCAACAACTCTCAAGTAAGCGCGGCAAGTGCTTCACAATATTTTTTAATTTATTTATTGTACCATTAACAAAGATTGCGAGATTTGTTACTTTTTAATTGTATCTCTAATAACAGATGACCACAACATGACTAATTTACACAAAACGTAAAAATATCCTTACACATAAATAAAATTACAAAGACAAATATCATATCCTATTAAATTAATAAAAGCCTACACATTGAGATGATACAAATAAACAAAATTGAAGTGTCTTTTTGTAATGTCAAAATAACAGCTTTTTACTAAATGCATATGAAATTATATACGATACTAATAACAAAAAGCAACTTTTATAATTTTTATCTGTCTGTCTGTTTATCTGTTTGTTCCGGCTAATCTCCGGAGCGGCTAGACCTATTTTGACGGGACTTTCACTGACAGATAGCTGATGTTATAAGGAGTATTTTAGGATACTTTTATTTTAGAAAAATAGTTATGATACTGTGCAAAAAAATTAAAACTCATGAATCGTAGTAAATTCATTGAATGGCTATACTTAGCTTTTGAGTAAGAAAAGAACCCTCTTATCACTAGCAGCGACAACCAGTTACGTATACAACATGTAACAAAAACCCTGTGCTTCCCGTTAAGTACGTTATCAGGATCGATATTCAAACCTATAGAAATAACTTTTTTTTAAAACGACCATTTTGTTTTTAATTTTATTAAAAAAAATTATATGGATTTATTACCTCTTACTGACACTAGCCAATGCTAAAGCTAAGTAAAGCGGGGTCTTTGACAATCCTCTCACTCCCCAGACAATGCAGAGGTAAAAAAACACATACAATTTGCATACAATTATTTTTTTAAATAAAATATAAAAATATATTGTTCGAGTTTTCAAAATAAGTTGTTTCTATACATTTGAATAATGATTCTGATAACGTACTTAACGGGAACCACAGAGTTTTTGTTACATACGTTATCAGTTATTGTATAGTTCCTTTAGGAACTGCACTGATTGAACTGCACTCAGTGAACCCTACGGACCGATAGTTTCTTCAGCAAATGAAAAAAAAAATGGGATAAATATATATTTAATTAATAGAATCAGATTTTACTTTGCGGAAATCTATTATAATGGGGTTGTTATAAACTAATTTGCTTAATTCCGCGTAAAGAAAGAAAATGATGTGCCCAGTTTTAAGGGGACCTCCCACCCTCCCTCAATCGCGCGCACTATACCCGTCGTTGTCAATCCTAGCACTACCATCCCCAGCACCACCACACTAGGCACGACACACTACTCTCGAAAATAATGGGTTTTGCCTCTACACGAGGCGAGGATGCCTCACTCTTTACGCGGAATTAAGCAAATTAATTTATAACAACCCCAAAAATATAGTCATCTCTCAGAGCCTTATATTTGTGCCACTAAGTTTAGCTACTTTACTTGTACTGTTAGTAAATAAATCTAAGTTCCTTAATTTTACTTATGCGTCTTTGTTATTGAAGGAATAATCAAGAAAAGTAATGCCTTTACTGTTATCAAAGTTACAGTTACAGTATATCAAATTTCCACTGCTTAACGTGGGCCTACCTCATGGATTGCCTCTATTGTCATAGTTACCATGCTTGGCAGGAGGGTTAGCATCCGCAGAATTTTATATATTTGGTACTTAGTTATTAGTAAGACGCTGCTGCCCATTTCCTGGTTTGTTTCTCTCTGTCACTTCTTACGACACCCACGGGACGTTACAGAATAGTTGATATTCTTACACCGGTACTCTAAACATTAAATGACCGGGAAATTTTCAGTACAAAACTTTAAACGTTATTTTCAGAATAACACGTGACTGAAAATATAATCTATGTCCAGAAGGAGCGCGGACAGAAGTGAAATAGCTATGCTACTAAGCAAATTGTCATTATTTGCTTTGTAACATGTTTAACTGAGGCAAACATTTGCTAATGACGTTCGTATTTTAGCGTTGGGTATGAACTAGCTTAATGCTTTTGAATAAAACTTTCTTTATAGAATAAATTTCAATGACAAACAATTAGAACTTGTTCTTTATCAGTGATCGAACCGACAGTGCAGGCATATCGGTTTTGAATACAAGTGAGGGCGGAAAATGGGTACTATATACCTCCGAAAATAATAATAAGCTGCGGTTGACAGTCCGCCTGCCAAGCATGGCAACTTGAAGAACATCGTGGATACTTTTGCTAGAATGTAATAAATGGCATATTAACATTCACGCCTGTAACCCAAAAGGGTAGGCAGAGACGGACTTCCATTCGGCAAAATCCTCACACGTCTCTCTCGCCTCCTTTACATCCATATAAATGCTTACATATAAAGTAGGCGATACATGCTCGTCGGTTATGTGTTTTGTTAATTTAGTCCATCTTCAATATACCGCCAATTTGGTCGATAAACTTTCGTTAAGGGCGTCCCTTCCCGACTGTAATGTTCATTTCTGCAACTTAAATTTGCTTTGTCACTGTTTCTTCATTCTTTCTTTCTACATGCGTATACGAGGGTTCTCGGGATCTCCGTTCGAATTGTAACCGGGGCCCCTTCATCACTTCGCTACACTATTAGCACGTCCCGGGGGCAGTACTTGCTGGCCCCATTACCCTCGCAGTGCTACTACGATGTCTCACATAAATAGGCATTCGAAGCTCTCGCCTCGAGCGTCTGCAACCCCAGCTCCGTTTCTGATAGAGGAACACCGTTTTCAAGAGTTTCGTGTGTTCTGGGTAGTGTTAAACGAGCAACGAAGCCTCGGTTCTTTGCCTTGTGGTAGTAGTGTTAATTCTACCACCCCCTGTTTCATAGCATAAGGCATGTAATAAATGATACCTCATTAACACCTAACACTAATTATCTTTTATTTTATACCCTAGTGTACAGATTGCACAACATGGAATCACACAAGAAGCTTTGAGAAAACAAAGTTAGCTCAGCTTGCTCTAGAGACGCACGACCAAAGGTCATTTGTAAAGTTATCCCATTGCAATTGCTAATTCAGTTTGAAAGGAATTAGTTCTGGTTTAGATATTTTAACTTCCACAGCTACGAGTATTAATGAATGTTACTTTGTACATTTAGTTTGAAAAAAGAAGTTAAATATATTTTGTGAACGAGGTAGAGCCATGGTGCAGTTATATTACTTTCGTTGTACCAACGGGTTGGTTCGACCGGGAAAATATCACGCTCTCAACAGAATACCAGCCTGGGATACCAGCTTAAAGATGCTGTATTCTTTGAATATGTGTGTGTATGTGTGTTTTATGGTTTCCTACTTTCACCATATGAAGGTGAATAAAGAGAACCATAATTCGTCTTTACTAGAAACGACGCATTCCATCTTAGTCTTCAGGGTTACAACGCATCAGCATTTTGATTCGTAATTGAGAATAGATACAGATGTCTATAGGCCACAGCATTCAGTTACTGACTGACCGACTGTAAGCGCGTTTGTAATCCTTATTCTATAAAAAAAGTTGTCATAATAGCATCCTTTTTACTAATAGCGAGGTATATCATTTAAATTTCGGAGGTTACAACCGCTTATTAGTAAATAGGTGACTATGTCCGTTTAATATCTCTATATCCCTCTGACTTCACCTGATCCTGGGTGCTACGGTAGCAGCTTGTGGGGTGAACTATTAGGTACTTTACGCCATCTAATCTTTTTCGGGACTCTCACTTGTCTCAGGCTTTCTCCTCACCGGCGGATGACTGCAGAAGTTCTCGTGGAGTGGTCATCCGTCAGGTTGGCGTACGTGAGTGTTGCCAGATTGTGTAGATGTGGGTGTAGTCCTTATCTACACGGTGATATAACCGTCTCGTAGTACGGGCTACAAATTCTTCGATGGTTTCGATTTTTAAGTCTCTGTAGATGTCGTCATTCCTGACGCACTACAACTATAATATAGCCGCAGCGTGGCTATAGCCCGTATAAGACTGTAGCATAAATAATGATACACTAGTATATGGTTATATTATAGCGTCTTCTTTTTTAACGGCTCGTGCATGTTAATTGCTGTGAATGGGCCTCTGTTATTGTAAAAAAGTTTTTTGGTCTTAATCTTCAAGCTTGGCAGGCGGACTGACGTCTCTGTCCTTTGACACTGCTTCCCTTGTTGGTATGTGTATTTTACACCTGAGGTAATAGATTCGCCGGCAATCTGTGTATTTTATTCCTAGGGTACGATATAGTTGTACTAGGAAGCAATAAGATTTTTCTGGCATTAGCCATAGACGCGTTTTACGACACCCAAAGGGTGAAATTATATAACGTCGTCTTGGGGTCATGTATTCTGTAATATCGCTTCAACATAACATTGTTGTTAGTGATTACTTTAAAGTACCTACACATATCTGTAATTTCGTAAATTTTACTAGGTGGTGATAGGTGGTGATACTCGTAATTGCCTCGAAGTCCATCTAGGGTAAGTACCACTTTCTTACCTATTTCTGCCACCAAAGAGTAACGTATACACTACTGTGTTTCTGAAGGGTATAGGGAGCAAGTATAACTACAGGCTGTGAGTGCACTAATTTGAAATACACTTCATTGTGCACAGAACTACACAGGCGAATGCAATTAGGCTGAATGCAAAAGTTATTTCAGGAGCCGAAGTTCACAAAAGCTTCATTTTTATTTAACTTAATTGCAAGTTAGCTTTTCTAACGGAGAAACTTCGCTGGGCCTACAGTTTGCATACTTACCAACGACTTTCCTTATTACCTTCTCCTTATTACAACAACTTGTTGTAAATTTGCAGCTTAACAATACTGGAAAACGATACTACAAAAGGATTTTTTTAAACAAGTAAGGGTGAAAATGAATATCGGGCATACAGTCCATATAAAAACAGTAATGTATGCTGTAGCCCATAAACATTTTTTTTTATAGGAGAGGGGGCAAACGAGCATGCGGCTCACCTGATGGTAAGTGACTACCGCCGCCCATGAACAACTGCAACACCAGGGGAATCGCAGATGCGTTGCCGGCCTTTTAAAAAGGAGTACGCTCTTTTCTTGAAGGTCCCTAAGTCGTATCGGTCCGGAAAAATCGCTGATGGTAATCGATTCCACAAGGAGGTCGTGCGAGGAAGAAAACATCTTCTAAATCGCACAGTGGTGGACCGCCAATCATCCAGATGGTGTGGATGGTATCGGGAGTTCTGCCGCGATGTGCGTTCGTGAAATTTGGCGGCTGGGATTAATCCGAACAATTCCTCAGAGCACTCCCCATGGTAGATGCGAAAGAAAATGCAAAGGGATGCAACATCTCTTCGCAGTGCCAATGAATCGAGCCGATCGGAAAGGGCTCGGTCGTCGACAATTCGAGCCGCTCTGCGTTGGATGCGGTCAAGTGGAAGGAGCTGGCACTGGGGAGCCCCTGCCCAGAGATGGGAACAGTATTCCATGTGAGGCCGAACTTGCGCATTGTAAAGTAGCAGGCGGTGTGCCGGCATGAAATACTGTCCCGCTCTGCTGAGCACGCCAAGCTTTTTAGAGGCCAATTTGGCCTTCCCTTCCAAGTGACCACGAAACTGCACGTCACTCGATATGTCGACTCCGAGGATACCGATACTGGCTGAGGCAAGAAGGGGAGTGCCTTGAAACTGAGGAGATACGACAAAGGGGTTCTTTTTAGCGGTAAACGCGCAAACTTGTGTCTTCTGAGGATTAAATTGGACTAGATTTAGTCGCCCCCAATCCGAGACTTTGTTCAGCAAAGACTCGACTTCAGACACAAGTTTGTTCCGGTACTCAGCGAAGTTTTCCCGAGAAATATTGTCACGGCCGGTGTATAGAGCATCACCAGTGCTGTCATCCGCATAGCAATGAATGTTACCAGTTAGCAACATATCATTGATATGCAGAAGAAACAGCGTTGGTGATAGCACACAGCCTTGTGGAACACCAGCGTTAATAGGCTTGTAGTCAGAGCATGCACCGTCTACAACGACCTTGATGCACCGATCTACAAGGAAGCTGGTGATCCAATTGCACAATTTCTCGGGAAGCCCATAGGAAGGGAGCTTCGAAAGAAGCGCTTTGTGCCAAACCCGATCGAAGGCCTTCGCAATGTCCAGACTAACTGCCAACGCCTCCCCCTTGGACTCTACTGCCTCCGCCCATCTATGGGT
Organism: Parnassius mnemosyne; assembly: GCA_963668995.1. NCBI lineage: Eukaryota > Metazoa > Arthropoda > Insecta > Lepidoptera > Papilionidae > Parnassius > Parnassius mnemosyne. The sequence goes on along the minus strand of CAVLGL010000115.1, from coordinate 63,920,077 downwards.
CAGGTAGACCAGAAGATCACCAGCTGATCGACCCCGACGAAAACCGTATTGGCGGTCACTAATCAGCTGGTGATCCTCAAGGTACCGGATGAGCTGGCAGTTAATAATGGATTCCATTATTTTGGAGAACAAGGAGGTGATCGCGATAGGCCTATAGTTGGATGGGTCTGAGCGGTCGCCTTTTTTAGGGATCGGGTGGACAAAAGCTATCCTACATGAATTCGGGACTACGCCTTGGGAGTAGGAGTACCGGAAAAGACACGTTAGGACCGGTGCCAACTCCGGAGCACACGTCCTCAGCACAATTGGGGGGATTCCGTCAGGCCCACTCGACTTCTGGATGTCCAGGGAGAGCAGTGCTTTGCGAACCGAGCGCTGTGAGAACAGCACATCCGGCATGGAGCACTCACACCGCGGGATGGTCGGCGGTGTTTTCCCCCCTCATCAAGAGTCGAGTTGGACGCAAAAAGGGAGCCTAAAAGGTCGGCTTTGTCTTTTGCGTCATGGGCCAGTGAGTCATCCTCCCTGTGCAGAGATGGTAGTGATGGCTTACAGAAATTCCCTTGGACAGCCTTGGCGAGAGACCAGAATGCACGGGTTCCCGAAGGAAGGTGAACTAGTTCCTCGCCAATTCTGCCTATGTGCTCTGACTTTGCCTTGGCCATAACTCTTTTGAAGGACCTGGAGGCGAAGTTATACTTCTTTTTAAGTGTGCTGGTATTTACATCCCGAGTCGCCGAAGCCGCAGCCCAGGCTTGATAACACTCCTGCTTACTGCGTAATGCAGTCTTACAGGAGCGACCAAACCAAGGCTGAGATCTGCCTCCGATGGGTACCACAGATGATGGAATAAATAGTTCCATTCCCTGTAGCACCACATCAGTGACAGAGTCAGCAACAGCGCTGGGATCATCCGGCGAGAAGCAAACCCTCCCCCATGGGTAGGATGCAAAGAAGGACCGCATTCCGTCCCAATCCGCCGACCTGTAATGCCAAACACGGCGGCAACCTGCAGAACGCAACCGCGAAGGGAGCGTGAGTGGCACCACTTTCCGGATCAGACAATGGTTCGAAGAGCCGAGAGGGGCATCGACGGAAACCAGATATCCGTCCGGATGAGAGGTCAGCAGAAGGTCCAACAGGGAAGGTGTATGATCCTCCACATCTGGAATCCGCGTAGGCGAAGTAACCAGTTATGTCAGACCATATGCCAAGGCAAAGTCATAAACAGATCTCCCCGCATGATCGGTTAGACGTGAACCGAGCCATTCGGCATGGTGGGCGTTAAAATCGCCAAGGATCACGATCTCTGCGGATGGGACCTGTTGTAGCAAGAAATCTGTAGCCATTTGGACGTGGTCGATGAGTCGGTCTGTTTCGGCATTACCGCTATGGGACCTATAGAGGCACCCGTAGACGCGCGGATGGTCGTCGCTGTCTACGCGTAGCCAAAGGATGGACAGGTCCGAACCTTCAAGACTGCCGAGGCGTCGAGAACAGATGTCCTCTCTGACATACACGCAAACTCCAGCCCGAGGCACAAAGGAGTGCTCCAATTTGTACCCCGGGTAGGAGAGATACGAAATATCAGCCGGAGAGGAAACCTGCGTCTTGGTCAGAAAGAGCAAGGCCGGCTTCGCCGTCTCGAGATGGTAGTGGACGGCGTTTAGGTTAGAGTGAAGTCCCCTGATGTTGCAGAAATTCACGGATAGCGTGGCAGGGGTCGCCTTGGTGTTCTTGCTCAGTTTGCCCCTAGCAGTAATGCTTTTGAGCGGAATTTTGCCCCCCCCCCCCCCCCCCCCCCCAGAATACGCGGGGCAGCCTGAGCACCCACGCTCAGGATCGGAATAACATGGTCGTGGATGCTCAGCGAGGGATTCTCCAGGGGTGCTGGTACCCTCCTGAGGTAGTTCTTCGTGTAATTCCGCTACCATGTTGATGGGGGGGGGGGGGGGGAATTGGGCCTCCGGCCACCTGCACTCACCAGACGAAACGCAGAAGCAAAGCTTCTACTTCACGCCGGTATTCTGTGAGGTCGTGGTACCAACCCGGCTCGAGCCGGCCCATACATGCAACAGTAAAAACTGCTGCGTGGCTCTACCACCGTTGTACCATCTACAACTATTATCGATTAAGACATTTATTTAATAATAATAATGCTTTTAACATAATTATTTAATAAAACATTTCTGTAAAGCAAAAAATGCTTGTGTTAAGAAGAATGAACGATCCGAACCCACGACCTATTGAGTTCGCGAATCACACGCTGCTATTAAGCTAATATCTCTTTATTTTTTACAATCAAAATGCAGATACGTTGTCACATCTGAGAACTTAGACGGAATGCTTATTTTCCAGTTAAAATAATCTAAAATTCCAGTATACTGATATACGAATAAGTTATAATAATATTAAACAACTGCGGTTTCCAACCTAGGCAAATATTGCCGGGTTTCTATATTTCAAAACGCTTCGTTTTCTTTTAAGAGCTGTTTTAAAGTAAAATAAATGGAGTGCATAAAATCCCTTTTTTGCAACAAAATACCAGTTCAACTAATCACTACACAAACAAGAAGACAAATATCTTCCATAGAGACTATCCATGGCTCCGATATATACCCTGTAGTGTTATGCTACTCACGTATCATTTTACATTATTTTAAATTTATTTTTCCATTCTGTTTCGATTTTCTGCATTCACCTCAAAACTGGATATTTTACATCACCTTTATTTCCATAGGATCCTGTAACGATTTTAAACCATAAGAACACAATAACAAATCATTTCTACTTCGTATTTTCACATTATCAGCACTTTTAAATTGGTGTCAATGGAGTCTACCTTTTTTTCGATCTTTTAGCTAGTTTTCCGTAACTCTACAATCTTGGACTTTATGTGGGCAGTTGCGCTACCTTTTTTCCTATATCAATAATATCTCATTTTCCACTTAAATCTTACCGTTTTCTTATTATAAACCAAAAACAAAAATTTGACATATTTTGTCTTTCTTATTTATATCGTTTCCATGGTAACTATATTCAAATTTGCTACCGATCTATTATTCCTATTTCGATAATTCCACATAAATCCTCTTTTCTCTTGACCATTTACAAAAAATTTGCGTATAATTTAAATAATTTTTCCGTTCTCTCTAGAAAGGTATAAAAGCCGAACAATCGGTGAAGAAAGGCAGTCTCGCTTCAGTTCGCGAATTGGAAGTATCTCCTAAAGGCCTTATCCCGGGGCCGCACTGCCCCGGGATCCTGCAAGCCTCCATTTACACGTGAAGTCTTCGGCGAAGCCTTCTTCAAACTCGGGCCGCGCCACTCCGGAATCCTACAAGCCTCCATCTATCTCGGAAGTCGCTTCGAGTCTACTACAAGCGCGGGGGCCACACTACTCCAGGCACTACTACTACTTACTCCAGGCGCCGAGTGCACCTACCGCCGGCGCTACCTTTGGGCGCTGCAACTGCTGGCTCTAAGCGTTGCGCGCCCCTTCTCCAGGCGCTACGTGCGCCGGCTCCGGACGCTGCGTGTACTGGCTCCAGACGCTGCGCGCCGTCGCTGCTAAGAAACCTACCTCTACAAGTGCAAACGGCGTGTGCTGGTTTCAGGCGCTGCGTGCCGTCGCTGCTAAGAAACCTACCTCTACAAACGCAACGTGTGTCGCTTCGACTTTTAGGCCCCACTACAACACTATATTCCCCTATTCTCTCACCTTTATTTTTTTTTATAATCTAATTGTACTCTCACTTCATTCATCATCATCCTCATTTCATTTTTTTTATAAAATTGTAAATACCTTTTATAAATTTAAATATATTGTTTTCTGGCTCTACTTTTGTTGTTTTGTTGTACTTAGGTTAGGTTCTATATTTTTTTTTATTGTCGCTTCACGACATTTGGCGCCCAACGTAAAAGTCCTCTTTCTCTCTTAATTCTTCACATTTACTGCGCCTTGTCCATTCCCTTTTGATTTAATTGCTCTCCCTTTCGTTCTTAACTCATTATTCATCATTCATTTATTCATCCTTTTCATACCTTCCAAATTCTAAAACAACACTTCATCTAGTGTTTCAACGTATCTGGCTTATATTTAGACCTACATTTAACACTTACATTCATCACTTTAATATTTGTATTGTAGATAACCTTCCAAATTCTAAAACAACACTTCATCTAGTGTTTCAACTTATCTAGACTATATTTAGACCTACATTCAACACTTCACTTACATTCATCACTCTAATATTTTTATTCTAGGTAACTTAAAGAGGTATAACTTTTCAATTAAATCTTTATTTCTTAAACTTTACACTTTATATAAAATTGTTTTTCAAAGCTGAAGCGAGACGATTCATAACTTTTCTAAGCATTTACAACTGTTAATTTGTATATATTTATAAATATCTAAACATTTATTAACTGCTAATTTGTATATATGTATAAATATCACATTTAATTTGTATATATGTATAAAGATCACCATCATTTTCACCTTGTTATTATTTCTTCTAATTTGTTTGTTTCTATGGTAGGTTAATCTTCACTTCTTATTATTTCAGACACATCTCGCTAGTGATGTTGCTGATCTCTGGCTTTGAGCCCTACCGCTCTGGCCGTTCTTTATCTTTACTTAAGTCATAGCGACTAAAGCTTGCTTAAGATTGATTTCTTTATCTTTATCTTCACGCAGGAGCGGATGACAACTCCTTAAATAAGCCTGAATGTCCTTTCGAAAACACACTTTTAAGAGTGGTGTTTCTTCGACTAATTTATTTTTTTTTCCACGCAGGAGCGGATGACTACTCCTTAAATAAGCCTTAATGTCGTTTTGAAAACACACTTTTAGAGTGGTAGTCATTGAATGTGAACTCCACCCTTACCTGAACGGCAGATGATGAATGTAAGAGATGGTATATCTGATTTTGCCTGGTGATGTCTGTTTCTGCAAAGCTGTGTTTTTATGGTTTATTTTAGAATGTATATATCAAAATTTTTGCTGAGTCAAAAATTTTCCAGGGTCGGGGGGAAAATGTAGTGTTATGCTACTCACGTATCATTTTACATTATTTTAAATTCATTTTTCCATTCTGTTTCGATTTTCTGCATTCACCTCAAAACTGGATATTTTACATCACCTTTATTTCCATAGGATCCTGTAACGATTTTAAACCATAAGAACACAATAACAAATCATTTCTACTTCGTATTTTCACATTATCAGCACTTTTAAATTGGTGTCAATGGAGTCTACCTTTTTTTCGATCTTTTAGCTAGTTTTCCGTAACTCTACAATCTTGGACTTTGTGTGGGCAGTTGCGCTACCTTTTTTCCTATATCAATAATATCTCATTTTCCACTTAAATCTTACCGTTTTCTTATTATAAACCAAAAACAAAAATTTGACATATTTTGTCTTTCTTATTTATATCGTTTCCATGGTAACTATATTCAAATTTGCTACCGATCTATTATTCCTATTTCGATAATTCCACATAAATCCTCTTTTCTCTTGACCATTTACAAAAAATTTGCGTATAATTTAAATAATTTTTCCGTTCTCTCTAGAAAGGTATAAAAGCCGAACAATCGGTGAAGAAAGGCAGTCTCGCTTCAGTTCGCGAATTGGAAGTATCTCCTAAAGGCCTTATCCCGGGGCCGCACTGCCCCGGGATCCTGCAAGCCTCCATTTACACGTGAAGTCTTCGGCGAAGCCTTCTTCAAACTCGGGCCGCGCCACTCCGGAATCCTACAAGCCTCCATCTATCTCGGAAGTCGCTTCGAGTCTACTACAAGCGCGGGGGCCACACTACTCCAGGCACTACTACTACTTACTCCAGGCGCCGAGTGCACCTACCGCCGGCGCTACCTTTGGGCGCTGCAACTGCTGGCTCTAAGCGTTGCGCGCCCCTTCTCCAGGCGCTACGTGCGCCGGCTCCGGACGCTGCGTGTACTGGCTCCAGACGCTGCGCGCCGTCGCTGCTAAGAAACCTACCTCTACAAGTGCAAACGGCGTGTGCTGTTTTCAGGCGCTGCGTGCCGTCGCTGCTAAGAAACCTACCTCTACAAACGCAACGTGTGTCGCTTCGACTTTTAGGCCCCACTACAACACTATATTCCCCTATTCTCTCACCTTTATTTTTTTTTTATAATCTAATTGTACTCTCACTTCATTCATCATCATCCTCATTTCATTTTTTTTATAAAATTGTAAATACCTTTTATAAATTTAAATATATTGTTTTCTGGCTCTACTTTTGTTGTTTTGTTGTACTTAGGTTAGGTTCTATATTTTTTTTTATTGTCGCTTCACGACAACCCTTAATTTCCATATATGTTCAGCAGTAGACTTTTGATAGCCTGAAATGAACGTATTAGATTTGTGTTCCTACAGTTGAAGCGCTGTTAGGTATCGCCGGTAAAACTTTATGAGTATTTGTCAGACATTTTTATTATTGTACTAACTAGAAAAATAAATAAAATATTTCAAATAACTTGTCTTTTTTTCTCTTTATCTTTTAAATCAATCTTGCGGGATTAACCGGCAAACATTACGCTAAGTGGGTGTGTCATCCATTTGTATTGGTAAATGTTTGGAGTTAACACATAGTGATTGATATGTTGTGCTTGCACGGTGGGGCATTTAATTAGTTATTGCTTTAATTTCAGAAACCATTATTGGTATTCTGGAGTATATAGGGAATAAAACATCCTTCTATTTCAAATTTCTACTAGAACTAATAAACAAGGCTCGAGCGCCAACCAATGTTGGTACACCCACTGAAAATTATTATTCAAAATCATCATTACATTTCTTTTCAAGTCCAATGCTGACCATAGGTTGCTCAAAGTAATGCAGTAAAACACGGTGCTGATCGATGTGAATTCCTCAACTTCCTGTATGTCTTACCAGGTTATCACTGGATCTAGTGGGATCACCCTACACGATACATCAATATTTAAACTCCGTCTTATATTTAACATAAATTCCAGGCTTAGCAAGCGAGTTGGCAATCGCATTTTTTAGTTTCAGTTGTTATCAGGAAGAAGCTGCTGCCAATGTCCCTTTGTCACCTATGACGATACCCACGGCAAAGATTAGATAAATAGTTACTACGTAACCCACGGGATGATTGGGGGTTGTTGATATTTTAACACCGCTACTACATTGCGAAAGTATTAAAAGTTAATACAGGATTATTATATAAAATAGTTATTATATTTAGGGAAACGCGGCTGTCTCTTGCCCTAAAACATAAAAAAAGAGGAAGACTGTGTCTAAAAGTGGGAAATATTAAAAATCATTATTAAATATTAAGTTATTAATTAATTAACTTCAACTTTATTTATGTGTATTAGTTAGTTGATTTAAAAAAATAACCGAACATAGTCGCTACATTTTTCATTAATTTTAGAGCGACAACCATATCATATACGTCGTAGCTGTAGGTGACGCTAATAAATGTAAGGTAAAAACCGGTTTTAGAAATGTTACCTTTTCGACATCAAAGTATCGATAATGTTGTTGAAGGTTACTAAGTTTGTTATGCTTTACGTTATAATAATAGGGCATATATTTATATAAATCTATTTATCTATTATTCCATCTCAGTCGCACTATAGAAAGGGAGTCACGACGGAAAAATCTTACAATTTTTCTCGCCTATCCGCATTTCTTGGGGGAGGATTCCTGTTCAGCAGCTGACTTGTAAAGTGCTGTAATGATGAAGATAATGATAACGCGGTGATCCTGATCAGGATGGTGGTTGCTCAGATGGTTAGCACTAGCTGGAAATTTCACAGTACATGGGCAACCCGGGTTCGATTCCTACGGGCACCAATGAAATTGTTAATTGCAATTTTAAGTGCTGATTTACCACGTGCTCGGTGGTCAAGGAAAACTGCATGTCTGAAAAATAAGAAAAAAATCTAAGACATGTGAAGTTTGCCAACACGCATAAGGGCAGTGCGGCGGACATTTCTTGCCCTAAATCCCTCTCAGAAATGAGGGGAGGGCTGTTCCCAGCAGTGGGACAGAAGTAACTTTATGCAAATTGTCAAGTCAATCAGCCGTCTACAAGTTGGTGAAAATTACATATAAATAATTCGTTACATGGATAGATAGATAGATACATGCAAAGCTAATAAAAGTGTGTTAATAGGAAGGCATCATTAAAAACCTTCTCGCTATCCATCGATGAGAACAAAGTAACTCAACAAATAGAATTGTTAAAAAAAATTCTATTTATCTCACAGTTGCCTTACTTCGAGCAGGTTGAAACTGAACTGTCCGTCATTAATACAAACGCATTAGTCTCCGCACCGTCGTTATGTCTGGGTTGCTTTTCCTCCTTCACAAGACTAAGTACAATTAATCTGTCTTTTTCTGGTTTTAAGAAATGTGTAAATATATTTTCTAGATTTTACTGAGCAATTGACTTATTTTATTATATTATATTATAATACTTCAGTAAATTTAATTGATAATATTATGTCCTTACATATTATATTAACGTTTTGTCGTACTGACCACTTTGATCTGAAATATCTCCTCTTTAATTAACAATTCCAAATTCAAATTTATAAATTCATTTAGCTAGTACATTTTAGTTGTGAAAATAGTCATTCATTTGTTATCCTCATTTTTTGCTCTACAATTGGACTGTCTGCGACATCTACCATACTTCCCAGACCTTTCTTCAACAGATAACCACGTCTTAGGAATTCGGACAACTTCTTACAAGGGAAAAAATTCAACTCCAACGCGGCTGTCCAAACCGCCTTCAAAGAGTTTATTGATTCTCGTCCCCATGGTTTTTTTAGTAAAGAGATGGATGAACTATCTATGAGATGGCAAAATTACATAGATAACAACAGTGCATACTTTGATTAATAAAATATATTTAACAAAAAAAAATTACTTTATATTCCTCCCGTACAAAACGCCAATTTCATATGTAAGGACCTAATTTTTATTGAACCAGCGTTAAATAGCATCATATTGCTACTGTTTTTCGTTTCTTCTTCAATTAAAATGGTGCCAGCGGGGATCAAACCAAGACTTCTTGTGTACTGTGATATTTACTGCGAGGGCTTAGCCTATTATAATAACTATAAAAAATACGAAAATTATATTTATTAAGGAAATGGGGAGCAGCCATTTCCTGTTTCAGTTTCCCTCTGTCGCCTCTTACGACACCCACGTAATGAATATTCTCTAACGCCGTCGCTACGTGAAAAATATATCTATAGCCCACCTATGAGACAATCTATGCGAGAAGCCTATGTTCAGCAGTGGACTTTTGATAGCTTCTAATAAATCATCATCATCATAACAGCCTTTCATAAGTCCACTGCTGAACATAGGCTTCCCCCAAGGAATGCCACAAAGTACGGTCCTGAGTCACCTGCATCCATCGACTTCCTGCATGTCTTACCAGATCGTCACTCCATCTAGTGGGTGGTTGCCCTACACTTCGCCTACCGGTGCGAGGCTACCACTCGAGAAACTTTTTTCCCCATCGGTTGTCAGTTCTTCGAGCTATATGGCCGGCCCACTGCCACTTCAGCTTACTAATCCGTTGGGCTATGTCGGTTACTCTGGTTCTACTGCGGATATCCTTATTTCTAAGTTTATCATGCAGAGAAACCCCGAGCATAGCCCTTTCCAGAGCTCGGTGAGCGACCTTGAGCTTCCTCATACGGCCAGCGGTGAAGGACCACATCTCAGTCTAATAAATAATTAATATTTATTAAATTCCCTACATTTAGCATTTCGTTTTCATATACAAGCAATTTAGTGCATGAAATTTAGTTTCATGGCAAAAGCTAAGCAAGCCAGCGTGTGATTGTGCCCGAAGTACCGAAAATGAAGCGCGCTTTAGACCGTACTCTCGATGCGCGTCGCAATTAAGGACGCACGTGGCGTGAAATGAAAACGCTTCTCAGCAGGAGACTGGGACTTAGATATTGCTGTAACAATGATACTAGGCTCCCAAGCTAGAAGGGCCGTGACGTAACTAGCTCCATCTTAAATATTTTCTGGAAAGTGTATACAATTTATTTTATGTGAAACATCTGTTGGCGCGCCTTGGCCTTAAAACTGTCTCGTACGCCGTGACAGCAAACGGCATGACGCTTTCTCATAACGTCATGCCCACTCAAAGCCACCACTTTTGACTTCCTTATGTGTGTGTGTGTAAACTGTTATGTATTGTACGTGTACGTTTCGCTTTCTATTTTACTAACTATTGTATTCTTATCGCGTTCATTATTCAAATTAGAATAATAAGAGCAATATATTGATTTTATTATATTACTGCGCGTGCCGTAACGGCCATTTTTTTAAAAATATAGGTGCAATTAAGACTCGCTACGTAACTGAAATAAACTTTTACTTGGTACAATGAATCTATTAGAGGCACATAATAAATCTGAATATTTGGCATGAAGCGTCAGAATACTCAGCACTTATCTTGCGTACACATTTGACACGCCAATACGATCATCCAGAATATTGATAATAATGGTATTTGATATTCTATCTACTTCTTTAAGTTGCTTTTTTTCTTAAACAGGCTTCATCCAATCTTCAATGCAATATTTAACTATACCAGTTGAAGGGATTCTTTTTCCATTTGTAAAAAATCTACATAATCCACAGTAGTTGTCTTAACTAGTCGACCCATTCCGGGATTGTCTTCAAAGGAGTATCTGCTTTAAGCTATTAAATAAATTGTGTTAAGTATGAAATCATGCCGTCTAGTGGCAGTTAAAAATATCCACTACCCCATATGTTCCCTTGGATGTCGTAAGAGGCAACAGAGGGGAACAGGCAAGACTAGAAGACTGCAATGCAGTGTAAAGTACAAAGTCGTAGAAACTTTCCATGCGGTCAGAGCTAAGTTCTGCAATACCCGTCGCAGAAGAACACAAAAACAACCCGACCAAAGTTTTAATCTCATTTCTGTTACGAGAAATGAAGTTGCGGTCTTGAGCATATTTGACAGCATACAGGCAACTGAACAAACAGATCTCCAAATGCATGCGGCGGAACTTAGGCCGCTTCAATACAGCTTGTAGTCTACAAAGTCCTTGTCTGAAATCTGTCTGTCAGAAAGAGCCAACTGTCGAAGCTGAAGACCGAATGTGGTAGCATCGTTTCCGACAACTGAAATTTCGGGTGAGATTTAAAAGTTCTGTGGGCAGCTGTACACTGATGTGTACAGCTGCACATAGAACGTTAACCATAGAAAGTAACCATAGAAAGTAACGCCCGAATTGACGTTAGTTTGAGCGAGATTAGAATGACTCTCCAGCACTTTGAAAACGGCCAGGCCCAGTTGAGGATGAAATTACAGCATAGTTTGAAAGCGGATGGAAACCTGATGAACCGGTACCTGAAGTTCTTCAGAAGCTTTTTGATTCCATTCTTCATTGTGGCATTACTCCGGAGGCGTGGAGCAGAAGCACGGTGTTCGTGTTCTTCAAGAAAGGCCACAACGCTCTATTGAAGAACTACAGACCGATTTACCTTCTGAGCCACGTCTACGTGCTAATTTCGATAGTCATTACGTAGTATCTCGTACGCAAACTTGACGACTTCCAGTTTCCCAAACAAGCCAGTTTATAGACCATATTCATACCCTTCAAGAATTGTACAGAAGACCAAGGTCGTACAATCTACCAATTTGCCTTGTGTATGTGGAATACGAGAAAGCCTTTGATTCCGTCGAAATTCGGGCGATGCTGCAGTCCCTTCAGCGGTGCCAAATTGAGTTGCGATATATCGAAGTACTGAAGTGTTTAAACAGTAAGACTACGATAGCTATCCGAGTACAGAATCAGAGTACGAAACCCACCAACTGCAGAATGATGTATGACAGGTTGATGCAATATCCCCGAAACTCTTCACAACTGCACTGGAAGACGTTTTCAAGCTACTGGACTTGAAATGATACGGTATTAACATCAATCATTTTCGATTTGCTGACGATAGATCCTTATGATAGTCCTTATGGCAGAATCACTGGAGGACCTTAGCACTGTCTTAAGATGAACATGGACAAAAGAAATCCTTATGTAACGTCCATGGTACATCTAAGGCGGTAGTTGTTGGGAGCACTAAGCTCGAAGTTTTTGTCAAGTGTGTTTTACCTTGCACGAATAGCCAAACTTGGTAACTCCAACTTGGACCAAGAGATCATTCGACGGATTCAACTCGGCTGGGCAGCATTCGGGATATTACGACACATCTTCTCGTTAGGTATACCTCAAAGCATGAAAATCAGATTGTACAACCAGTTCGTGTGATGACTTATGTGTCTGAGATGTGGTCCTTCTCTCTCGTTGCTTGATGCTCAGCGAGCTATAAAGAGAGCTATGCTCGGAGTTTCTCTGCGTAATAAACTTAAAAATGGGTATATCTGCAGTAGAACCAGAGTGACCGTCATAGTCAAACGGATTAGTAACCTGAAGTGGCAATGGGCCGGCAATATAGTTTGAAGAACCGACAACCGATGGGGAAATTCTTGAGTGCCAGCCTCGCACCGGCAGGTGAATTGTAGGGTACCCCTTTTTCATAAAATTTTTATATTATATAAAAGGGAATTTCATAAAATCCGTTCTAGGTAATTTTTAACATGCCAAAAAGAATATTCTGGCCATGTTTTATAACTATAAGAGCTATAGTTTGAAAATATGATTTTTTTAAATAACATCTCCGGAATCCCTCCTTGCGGGTGGAATTTTGTAAAATCCGTTCTTAGCTGACATCTACTCAGCGTAAGATATATTGTTACCAAATTTCAAGTCTCTAGACCTTATGGTTCCATACACGTGGTGTATATATATACACACCCTGTGTAGTGGCAGGTAAGAATACCCACTACCCCATAATATCTTCCCGTGAGTGTTGTAAGAGGCGACATAGGGAAGCTGAGACAAAATTGGCAGCAGCATTATTCTGATAACAGCAAATTACAATAAGAAAACTGCGGTTCCCAACCCGCCCGCCAAGCGTGGCAACTAGGGAAATATACGCCCCATGACAAAAGTTACAAAAAGACGGCCCCCAGTCCCCGACGGCCCCGCTATTCCTGGTAACGGTGGCGACCATGGTAATACCGGGGCAGGGGGCGGTAAGAATCTCCGGTGTAGGTTCGGTTGCCACCTAAGACGACTCGACCTGGAAACATACAACGCACGCACCCTGAGTAATGACGAGAAAGTCCTGGAGCTAGAAGAAGAGATCGGCAAGTTGCGCTGGAATATTATAGTATTATCCCAAGTCCTAAGAGAGGGAGAGGACACGGTAATCCTTGAATCTGGCAACTTGTTATATCACCGGGAGGGCGACCATCTGTCCCAAGGAGGTGTCAGATTTATCGTCTACAAGTCTCTCGTTAACAACGTTGTAAAGATTGGGAGTGTGTCGACGAGGGTTACCTTCTACTCAGAATAATCAAACGGTATTCGTTGAACGTCATACAGGTTTAAGCGCCAACCTCGGCACATCCCGATGAGGAGGTGGAGGAAATGTATAGGGATGTCTCTAAAGCTATGCATTCCTCCCAAACCTACTATACGTTGTTAATGGGAGACGTCAACGCAAAACTAGGCACAAGATATAACGGCAAACTGAGGGTAGGGAAATTGGAATTGGGCAACGGAACCCAAGATGCCAGAAGTTGGCCAACTTCATGGAATAAGAGGGACTCTTTATGATGTACTTTTTCTTATAGAAGCGGCCCTACAGGAAATGGACCTGATTGAGCCCCCACAGTTCGAAAAAAAATTAGATTGACTTCAATATGACGACTAGACGGCAACTGTTCAGTGAATTCCCATTGATCGCGAGAGTGAAAACTGGTAGTGATCACCGAATGGTAAGAGGCACATTGAACCTATACGTGAAGTTGGAGGGGTGTCGTCTTATGAAGTCAACGCTCTGTCCCCCATCGTGCCCTAATACAAAGTTCCGAAATCTTTCAGTTCAAATTACAAAACCGTTTTCAGTGCCTAGAATAATGCAATGCAGTAGACAATATGAATGACAAGCCCTTGGGAACTGTTTATGCGGTGGGAGCTAAGTTTTGCAAGACCCGCCACGGAAGAACACAAAAACACTCCGATCACACTCATAATTTCATGGTCGTTAGACAAGAAATTAAACTACATTCTTCCGTATATTTTACAGGATACAGGTAACTAAATACACAGATATCAAATACATGTGGCGGGACTTACGTAACTTTAATACAGCTCGTATTGAAGAAGTCATCGAGCGGAACCAGGGCTCCCAAGTCTTTGCTAGAGACTTATCTGCTAAAAAAAGCCAAGTATTGAAGTTGAAGACCGAGTGTGGCAGCATCGTTTCCGGGACGCCTGAGATTTTGAGTGAGATTGAGAGCTTCTATGGGCAGCTGTACATATCTTCGTTGGAGCCACACGCAAGTGTGAATAATGATCCAAGAGCAAGTCTTATCCGAAACTATTCCGATGATATCCCAGACGTCAGTCTGACCGAGATTGAAATGGTTCTCCAGCACCTTAAAAACGGCAAATCCCCGGGCGAGAATAGAATTCTCGTACAGTGGAGGTTCTGAAAGCGCATGGATAACCGGTACTTGAAGTCCTTCAAAAACTCTTTAATTCCATCCTCCATGGAGGCATTACTCCGGAGGCGTGGAGCAGAAGTGCGGTAATCTTGTCTTCCAAGAAAGGCAGCAATGCTCTCTTAAAGAACTACAGACCGATTTCCCTTCTGGGTCGCGTCTACGTGCTGTTTTCGAATCGTCTCGAATACACAGGCGACGACTTCCAGCCTCCCTAAAAAACCGATTTCCAAAAAGTCTTTAGTACCATAGACCACATTCATACCCTTTAGCAAATTTTACAATGGACCAAGGAGTACAATTTGCCACTATGTCTTGTGTATGTGGAATATGAAAAGCCTTTGATTTCATCGAAATTTGGGTGGTGGTGCAGTCCCTTCAGTGGTGGCAAATAGACTGTCGGTATATCGAAGGGCTCAAGTTTTTATACAGCAGGGCGAAGATTCGGTCTATCCGAGTACAAAACAAGAGTACGAAGTCTATTTAATTGCCCAATGACCTCAATAGAGCCTCCCAATAGATAGGTCTTAAGATGAACATGGATAAAACAAAGATCATGTATAACGTCCATGTCACACCTATACCGGTATTTGTTGGGAGTACTAAGCAGCAACTTGTCGACGAGTTTGTTTACCTCGGATAAATAATCCGAGAGAGAGATCCGAGAAAACAGATAACCTTATATTAGTCAGGGAGGAAATATGTGAACTAAAATGTGTAGTGTGGCATTTGACAGCAAATTTCAAATTTCTCGAAGACTGTGACACTGTGACTGAGGACTACTTCTACTTCAGACTACTTCTTTCGCGACAAAGACTCGTTTGAAAGCAGAGATTATTAATTCACTACGTTAACTATCAATTAAATCCGAAGTCTGAATAATGTTTCTTAGTTAGTAATGTTATAAGATGAAAGGAAATTATTAAATATATGATCCCATCCTTTGGGTGTCGTAAGAGAAGATAGAGAATAAGGCAACAAGAGAGGGGCAGCAGTATCAAAACAACTCAAAATAAAAATAAAAAAGCGGAGTTTCTAAGCGTGGCAAACCTTAAAACATTAAATAAAATCTGGACATATTTTCTCATTTTCGATCATTCATTTCACTTTATTCACAATGTATGGCTATAAAATTCCATCAAATCTTTCATATATCTACAAATGTATATGTATACTAGCGATTCGCACCGGCTTTCCAGGGGTAATTTCTGGATCTCGACAACAGTGCCACCTACTTAGGCTAAAACTATATATATTTCATCAAAATTGATTAAGCCAACCAAAATGTGAAGAGTATGTTTGTAATGTATGTTTGTAATACATTGCAATTTTATATTTTATGATATATTATAATTAAAACTGATAAATAAAACTGTAAGGTTAAAATCTCATCACAAGCGCCATTCCGCTTTACCCATATTTCATCCAAAACTCAATTCAATCAAGACTATAATTTTTAAAAGTCAATTACGTTGGCCCGTAGTAAAAGAGCTACCGAAATTGAAAGTACCGCCGGCAAAAGTTCCGGCAACTGTTTCGATCAGACCTTCGGTTGTTTCTATACTAATGAACATCAGTATAGAAACGATTGAAACGTTCTTTGTTATTGGAATTTTTCCCTTTTTAATTA
Organism: Parnassius mnemosyne; assembly: GCA_963668995.1. NCBI lineage: Eukaryota > Metazoa > Arthropoda > Insecta > Lepidoptera > Papilionidae > Parnassius > Parnassius mnemosyne. The sequence goes on along the minus strand of CAVLGL010000115.1, from coordinate 63,903,826 downwards.
TTTTCTACGGAAAATGATACGTTTCTTTGAAAGGAGAATGGGATTTTTGGGCCTGATGTTAACTAATTGGTTTATACTTTAAAAAATTGGCCATATTTTTCTAAAGTAAAATACAAAAAAGTAGCTCATTTTCCAATCTAGATTTCGAAAAAACAATAAAATAAGCAATAAGTTATAAAATCGATTGTAGTGTATTATTTATGTCAAGAAATCGATTACCATAAAGAATACACTAGTGAAATTCTTGTTTCTGAACGTTATCTTCCAATAGAGAATTTTTCATTTTGAGACTTGACAGTTCAAACTTCAAACTATTTACTTTAAAGAAAAAGACAGATTTTTAATTCGATTTGAAACGAGTGCAATATAATCGATCACGATTAAATTGAGCATTTTAATATTTAATATTTATTTTAATGTGTAGGTAATAGAAAATATCACTTTTACTTATTTTACAATAACTCAGCTCCTAGATTGACAAATCTTGCCAGATTTTCAGGTATGAATTGTTTATATATCAGCTTTCAAATGGTTTTCCTTTCATCTTGTTAACACTTGGGCCCAAGAATGTATGGAGACGTCTCCTTCTCCTTTTCTTTTATAATCGTCATCATCACTTACCATGTGTCCCACGTGGAAGAGCCTTGCTACAGCTATATTTTATTGGTAAATGCTACTGTGTGATGAGTGTAGACAAAGGGAGACTGTATTTACTGTAAACGAGGCATTCCAATTTAGTCCTCAGGGGTGACAATACAGCTGTACTTTGAATCTTAATCGAGGATAGATGTAGATAAATATTTATAACATTTATTATGCTTGAACAACTTGCACGCTGCTTTGAGGAGTAAAGAGTCAATGTAATGACAGGCTATGAGGCATTTCATCTTAGTCGTCAGGGATGACAACGCATCAGTAGCCCTCTTAGTTTGAAACATGTTGCAGGTGTAGATGGCCTGCAGTTTTTTATAGGATAAGGGTGACAAACGAGCACATAGTCCACCTGATGGTAAGTGGTTACTGTGACGCATAGACATCTACATCTATCCTCGATTACGAAACAAAATGCAGATGCGTTGTCTTCCAAGAGGACTAAGATGGAATGCTCCGTTTCCAGTAAAAAGGCTTTCCAGTTCTCTACACTCACCACACGAAACAGCAGAATTAGGGTGCTATTTTACGCTAGTATTCTGTGATAGCGTGGTCTTTCCCCGGTCGAGCCGACCCATTCGCGCTACAACTATACCAGTAATACAGCTGCAGCATGGTTCAACCACGTTGTCATCAGATAGACTGCAAGTTCGCTTGTCACTTCAGTTTTAATAATAAAATCATTATGTAATAAAAAGAATCTAAAATTATCTAAATTAGCATATTGATAATATACTTAAACCAGTAAAAAAAAAGCTTTTAAACACCATGCGATGTGTTTTGTTTGTTGTTTTCTTGTGTTACTACCACGCTGCAGCTTCTGCTGAAGCATGGATGGGCCGGCTCGAACCGGGGCAGTACTATGAACTCACAGAATACCAAAGTAAAGTAGAAGCTTTGTTTTGCGTTTCATTGGTGCAGATGGCCAGAGGCTTCCCCATCTCCCCCCCCCCCCCCCCAGTAACATTGTAGCGGAATTCAAAAACAAAAGACTACCCCAGGAGATACCAGTCTCCCTGATAATAGAGGATCCCTCACTGAACATCCTTGGTCGAGTACCCTCTTCTACCTGAGTGGGGTGCTCAGGCTGCCCGGCGTATTGGGGGGGGGGGGGGGGGGGGGAGGGGCGACAAAACCATCTCGACCCCTGCCACCTTATCCGTGGACTTCTGCAAGATCAGGGGACTTCACTCGAACTTTAGCGCCGTTCACAACCGAGAGAGACGGATAAGCCGAATACAAACGTAGGAATGGAACGTAGAATAGGTACGTACCTGTCCTACCCGACGTACAAATTATAACACTTATTTGTGCCACGGGATGAAGTTTGCGTATACGTCAGAGAGGATATCTATTCTCGACGCCTCGGCAGTCTTGAAGGTTTGGACCTATCCATTCCTTGGCTACGCGTAGACAGCGATGATCATCCGCGCATCTACGAGTGCCTCTAAAGGTCCCATAGCGGTAATGCCGAAACAGACCGTCTCATTGATCACGTCCAAATGCCTACAAATTCCTTGCTACAACAGGTACTATCCGCAGAGATCATGATTAGTGGTGATTTTAACATCCACCACGCCGGAATGGCTCGGTTCACGTTTAACCGATCATGTGGGTAGATCTGTTCATGATTTTGCTTTGGCATATGGTCTTACACAACTGGTTACTATGCCTACGCGGAAGAGAAAGCCGACCTTTTTGGGCTCCCTTTTTGCGTCCAACTCGACTCCTCAATAACAGAGAGAACACATCGCCGACCGTCCTGCAGTGTGAGTGATCAGTTCACAAAGCACTCCTCTCCCTGGACATCTACAAGTCGAGGCCTGACGAATCCCGTCAATTTTGCTGAGAACGTGCACTCCAGAGTTGGACTGGTTCTAACGCGTCTTTTCCAGTACTTCTACTCCCTAGGCACTGTCCCGAATTCATGGAAGACAGCTTTCATGCACCCAATCCCTAAAAAAGGTAACCGCTCTGATCCGTCCAACTACAGGCCTATCGCTATCACCTCTTTGTTTCGAAAGTAATGGAGTCCATTATTAACTGCCAGCTCATGCGGTATCTTGAGGATCACCAGTGGATTAGAGACCGCCAGTACGGTTTCCGTCGGGATTGCTCAGCCTTTTCAGTTATATTTATGTTTACTTAACACATTGCTGGGCGCAGGCTATTGAGTCCAAGGGGGAGGCATTGGCCGTTAATTTGGACATAGCGAAGGCCTTCGATCGGGTCTGGCACAAAGTGCTTTTTTTTATGCTTTCTTCCTAAGGGCTGCCCGAGAAATAGTGCAATTGGATCAACAGTTTTCTGACTGATCGGACCATCAAGGTCGTAGCCTTTACAAGCCTATTAACGGTGGTGTTCAACAAGGCTGCGTGCTATCACCAACGCTGTTTTTTGTGCATATTGTGACACCGCATAATTATAATTAATAAATAATAATTAAATGTAATATAAAGACGTTTTAAAACGTCTTAGAAATTACATTTTTAACAATGAAAATGCAACAATAAGCATAAGGTTCAAATATGTTCATTTGGAATCTTGAATATTATAGTATAGTGAACACATAAATTTGTCTTTAAAATCTCTAAATTTATTTAAATTTTGCTTAAAAAATCAAAATGTATTAAATAATACAAGTAAAAGTCGTTTATATTGCAATAATAAAGATAAAAAACATTTACTAAAACATGTAATATAATTGATAAAAATAGGTCAAAAATTTATTGAAGGTGATCTTGCATTACTCTAAATTTTTCAAAGTTCATGGGTGTTCTTGTATTACTCGGAAAATTTCTAAGTTAATGAGTTTCGGGAAGTTACAGTTTCGTGGAACTCCGCTTGTTGCCTCAGTCAGTATCGGAGTCCTGGGCGTCGATATATCGAGTGACGTTCAGTTTCGTGATCACTTGGAAGAGAAGGCCAAATTGGCCTATAAAAAGCTTAGCGTGCTCAGCAGAGCGGGACAGTATTTCATGCCGATACACCGCCTGCAACTTCTCAAAGCGCAGGTTGGACCTCTAATGGAATATGAAAATAAAATAAAATAAAAAAATAAAAATGTTCCCATCTCTGGGCTGGGGCTCCCAAGTGCCAGCTCCATCCAATCGACCGCATCCAGCGCAGAGCGGCTCAAATCGTCAACGGCTGCGTCCTTTCCGATCGGCTCGATTCACTAGCGATGCGAAGACATGTTGCATCCCTTTACATTATCTTTCACATCTACCACGGGTAGTGCTCTGAGGAATTATTCGGATTAATTCCAGCCGAAAAATTTGACGAAAGCACATCGCGGCAAAATTCCCGATATCATCCACACCATCTGGATGCTTGGCGTTCCACCACTGTACGTTTCACTAGGAGTTTTCTTCCGTGTACGACCTCTCTGTGGAATAGCTTACTACCGGTGATTTTTTCGAACCGATACGACATAGGGTCCTTCAAGAAAAGAGCTTACTACTTTCTAAAAGGCCGGCAACGCACCTGCAATTCCCCTGGTGTTGCAGTTGTTCATGGGCGGCAGTAGACACTTATCATCAGGTGAGCTGAGCCGTATGCTTGTTTGCGCCCTCTCCTATAAAAAAATCTCTCTTTGGTGGTTTTAATCTTTTAGTTATAATTGTTTCATTATTTTGCATAAAAAAATTATTCATCCTCATCGTCAGTAAAAAAAGTAATTTATTGTAGGGAAAAATATTATAGAATCGGTTTTTCTTTTAAATAATTTTCTCAACATCCACTAGATTTCTTTGGTGCGCCTTTTACTGTGATATCCAAATCTTAGCTCTTAACTCAAATATCTTAAGACTAAGAGTAAACATAAGCAAGCTATGCTAGAACATGATGATGATAACGATAGGCGGAAGTTTTATAAGGTGTAATGTCTATTTATGAAAAAGATTGAGAGTGAAGACAGCAAGTAGTGAGAGAAAAGATAGCAAGCTGGGAGTGGTGATATGCAACTTTATGATACGACCTCTTTATGAGGGTTTAATTTATTGCCGGGCCTTGCCTTAAAGGGATGAGCTTTCCTAACCCTGAGCGAAATAAGTTTCAATTGGTTACGTTCGAGGGGAGAAAGAGTTAAAAGGTCGGTTAGGATTTACTTTCATTTACCATATGGTGATTTTTTTAAATATATTTTTCTTATGGTTTCCATTACCTTATAGAAATTAGTTACACAAGTAGCAAAGTCATGAAGAAGGCCCAAGTATGTATGTCGCTCTTCTTAAAAACGTACTTCTTGTTTATAGAATAAGTATGACATAACAGCACACACCAGTCCTCCCTATGGTAAGTGGATGCTGCCGCCCATAGTCTAGTCAACAACTTCAAAAACGTGTTAATTCTTGTACCCGCTCTTAAAAAATAAAGAAAAGTCACTCTAAATCCAATATCGTGGACTTCTAAAGATGGCGGACTAAGTTTTTTATACTTTCCTACAATATGGGTGTCAAATGAAAGGGCGTGCTTAGTATAACTCGAAATATATGGTGACGTCACTCTAAATCCAATATGGCGAACTTCTAAAGATAGCGGACTAAGTTTAAGTTTAAGACTTGCTGAACATACGAATGCGAGTTATCCAAAAATAAGATATCCATAATAAACTCGGTTGCGCCAATCCCTCTGAAATTTTGGTGTACTGCGGTTTTTACAGTCCTCGATAATTATATTGAGGTCGAGTCTGTAGCATCGGTTGGTTAACTTTGACTTGTGTAATTGAGCGAGATAGGCGTCGACAGCATTGGTTTGCAACCTGTCTAGGAGAAGAGTAACTCCAAAATTAAACCTGGATCTGTGTTTTTTAAGGCACAAATAAGCTTTAACCTGAAATAAGTAGTGCATTCCTCCAAACACCCGAGTCTAGGTGAGGCTGTGCCGAGGACTGAGTGGCATCAGGGTGTATCATGATGTCAGTTTGTTTGAAATGTTGGTGTACTGGGGTTTTTGGAGATCTCGAATATGATAATGAGGTCAAATTGCTCAAGTCTGTAGCATTGGCTGATAAACTTTAACTGTCTAAAGGTCTGGTAAATGGTGCCATTGGACATATTACATAAATCAAATGGCCCTGCTTCCAGAGAGCCCAAATATCGTGTATACGGACATACCATCAATTTTCTTCTTCTTCTTTATCTTAATTATCTTTATGTATACTGTTACGAGCTCGGGGTTCGAGACAATAAAAAACTGCCAAGTGAATTATCAAAATTGACAATTTTATTACAGAACACTAATTACAACTTAAAACCACACTAATAACAAAACACAATTGTACTACTGATCACTTTAGTTCGCAGTTGAATCGCTTCGAAGTATTCGCTTGTATTGCCAACTAAACACTGACTGGTGTTCGAGTACATACGGGTCCCTACTGACTAAGTGTCGATAGTTCTAATATATATATATATATATATATATATATATATATATACTATTAAAACAGAAATAACACTTTAAAAATTGTTTGTCTGTCCGGACTAATCTTTGTAATGTCTAAATCACGTATTTAAGTAAGCCCTGAGCTTGCAAATAATTTGCAGTTATTAATATTTAATCTTTAAGTAGCTAAAACTACAAAACGAATTTGAAACTAAAAATAATAAAATAATTCAACATATACGACATTACGACCCAGGGGACTTCTAGAAAAAAGTCCTACTCTTTTTTTGAAAGACCGGCAACGCATCTGCAATTCCTCTGATGTTATATAAAATTTTAAAAATAGCTCCTGAATTATATGCTTAGACACAGCGTATCAAAGAAATTAAACCCTGAATAGAGAACGGGACTCGAATAGATCCATTGCGCAGGTAAAAATTTAGGCTGTGTAAGAAAATGCGCCTGTATTCTAGAGCGCTTTGCTTGAGAAGAACCAAGGAGTTTTTTTCTCCCTATGAGGGACTCACGAAGAGCGGTTTGTGCTGGTGGGACACAGATGTGTGCAAAAGCGTTTCCGTGGCTTGTGGACAACCATGAGGTTTAAGTCCGCGCGAATCCTATATAACTCATCCTTGACCCCGCAAGGGTATGAGTAGGCTTTTCTCATGCAAAAATATATTTTAATAGCAAAATCAAGTTTGATTTCATTTTGTTTCACTTTAGAAATCAATTTCGTTTAGATGTGTTGTGTTATTTTGTGAAAAAACATAGCCAAACATTACATATTTAATATCAAGCAAATTTTATATAAATTTTCCCACTGATGTAAATTGATAGCCTTAGGCGAAACCCAAAGGGACACAGTAACAGTAGTTAGGCACACGTAATTTTCTATCAGCAGTTATTTAAAGTTAAAATCAAATTTAAACTTTGTTGTTGTTGTTCTGAAATGAAACAGAATATGTTTTACATTATGTTGTATTTTATTTTGTTGTAATAGCTTGTCATAAAAGCACTTGAAAAACGTATATCAGAGTTTTTCAAAAACGGAATACCTTCCTCGCGCATAGTAATAGATCTCGCCCCGACTTACCATGAGTGAGATCTCTTAGTGTAACGCCATTTACATTTTTCTTAAATAATCGTCTATTAAAATAATTTATTATATTGATTTTACACAAAAAGCAATCTCCGAGTTTTTCCGATAAAATATAGTATATAAAATATTTAAAAAAAATAGTATATAAAATATAGTATATATAATATCTATCACTCTTGGCATTGCTCTCTGTTTGTGAAGTTTCAAAACGGTTCAGCCATTTCGAAGGTTATCCCGGACTGACAAATAGTTATTCGTGTCTTGATGGCTCGCAAGTAACTTTCTGAGTTTTGATGTTACAGACAGACACTTCGATTTTATTTAATATAATGTAGATTTACGAGTAAGCGATTCTTTGTTTAAGGATCAATTAGATGTAGTGGCAATGAGACGGCCATATAACTCGAAGAACTGACAACCATGTGGAAGAAAGATTCTCGAATGGCAACCCGTATCGGTAAGCGAAGTATAGGGCTACTAAATGGAGTAACGTGAAATTATAATCATTACAGCCCATTACATCTCACTGCTCACTGCTGAACATAGGCCTCCCCTAAGCAATGCCATAAAACATGGTCCTAATCCCCCTGCAATCATCGTTTTACTGCATCTCCAAAGATGAGGCTATTGTTGTCGCGCAACAGACAGAAAAATCGTGTCACGAATAAATTCATATTCACAATTTACAAAATCCGATGCCAATATTAACACTCTCAAATTTCAGCCAACAGATTTAAAGATTCAATTAAGTCAGCTCCTAATAAATATTCATCTATAATGAAACCAACATACGAACTTTTTCAACAAATATGTTGATCTGGTCACGCCGCTTGCCTAATTGATTTGGACTTTCTCTTCGCAGGAATCGATTTGCGCAATGGAACATTTCAAAGAATTTATTTCTTTGTTTTATAGAAGAGGAGACAAACAAGCCTGAGGCTCACCTGATGGTAAGAGTGTCGGCCGCCGCCCATGAACAACTGCAATACAAGGGGAATTGCAGGTGCGTTGCCGACCTTCTTTTTCTTTTATAAGAGCAGGGGAAACAGGGATATTCACTCATCTTGCTTTTATATAAACAAGTTAAAATCCTTCTGTTAATATTTATTTATGTTTTATTTCCTTGATTTAGATGTTTTGTTAATAGATAAATACACTAAACATTTTGTTTCGTTAGTAACAAGAAATGCAATTACCAGAACTCCGTGTTGGTTACTTGAAGCCATGGGTGAACTCAATATTTTTTTTACTAAATAAGCGTGACAAAAGAGCTTACATTCCAACTCATGGTAAGTGGATGGTATGGTCCACACATAAATGTCTATAACTATCCTCGATTAAGAATCAAAATGCAGATGCGTTGTCACCACCGTGGACTAAGATGAAATGTCTCGTATTCAATAAAAAGGGTCACCGCACCGGTTCTCTACACTCGACATACAACATAGGTAATCTATGACATACAAATATAGCAGCATTGAGGTGCTATTTTACGCTGGTATCCCGTGAGAGAGTGGTCCTTCCCCGGTCGAGCCGACCCATTCGTGCTACTACCATAATATAGCTGCAGCATGGCTCTTACATGTAAAAATAATATAATATTCAAATAATATTTTAGAAGAGACGTGGTAGCTTAGGGGATGATTTCATGCTCCCCTTCATTTCATAACTCAGTTTCAAAACAGTAGCAAGCAAAGTTGGATCCTTGTCGGCCCCAATGAAATTAATTAAGTGAAATAAATATAAGAATTTTCACATTGCAAATTGACTTTAAAAAAAATGTGACAAACGAATTTGCAGTTCACCTGATGGTAAGTGGCTACTGCAGTACATGGACATTTGGAACCACCTTCCAACAATGATAGTTACAAATGCGCCGTCACTTTTGATAACTAAGATGGAATGCCTCACAGCATGTAATCATACTGTCTCTCTATACTATTTCGTTAAGGACACAGCAGTGCTCACCGAGTCACATTATCACCTAGTCAGATTTAGGAATGCTTAATAATCACACTGTCAGCGGTGAATAAAAAATTTAACAAAAGCAAGCTTTTGTCAGAATTGTTTTTTCCTTTAAAAATATCTTTCCTGCCCTTGAAACTTTTTAAGAACGAGGTTATTTCTGTTACAAGCAGTTATATTAAAGAGCCGTTTTATTATCATAATTGCTTTTGTAATTGCACCTGTGAATTATAGGTGGTGGTGAGTTGTAATTCGTGAATCTGTGCCGGTGAAAATGAGCGATGTAATAAGGAAGACTAATTGGCTGTCTTACGACATGTACGGTGAGCGTAGAGAACGCGGAAACCCTTAATACTGGAAATGATTGACAAAGTATCTTTTTTTTATAGGATAATGGTGACAAACGAGCACACAGTCCACCTGATGGTAAGTGGTTGCTGCGGCCCATAGACATCTACATCTATCCTCTATTCCAAATCAATATGTAGTTGCGTTGTCACCCGTGAGGACTAAGATGGAATGCCTCATTTCCAGTAAAAAGGGCCTCCGGCCACCTGCACTCACCAACCGAAACGCAGAGGTAAACCTCTACTTCACGCTGGTTTTCTGTGAGGTCGTGATACCACCCCGGTTCGAGCCGGCCAATCCGTGCGACAGCAAAAGCTGCCGCGAGGCTCTACCACTGTTAAAGTTCTGTAATTTTATTGTTATATAATATAGATATATATCGATATCTATGGGCCACAATATACACTTACCATCAGGTGGACCGTGTGTCAGTTAGTCACCCTCATTTTATAATAAAAAAAAAACTGCAAAATTTACTACTTACGCTTAGCCCCTTAACTAGCACGGGCGCTGTTACATCCTATATAATATGCAAAATTACGTAAAATATTCCATTTATTTTAACCATTTTTTTACTTTTAACAGGGACGGTCCGCAAGCTCTGTCATAATTTTTTTTTTTATAGGAGAGGGGGCAAACGAGCATGCGGCTCACCTGATGGTAAGTGACTACCGCCGCCCATGAACAACTGCAACACCAGGGGAATCGCAGATGCGTTGCCGGCCTTTTAAAAAAGAGTACGCTCTTTTCTTGAAGGTCCCTAAGTCGTATCGGTCCGGAAAAATCGCTGATGGTAATCGATTCCACAAGGAGGTCGTGCGAGGAAGAAAACATCTTCTAAATCGCACAGTGGTGGACCGCCAATCATCCAGATGGTGTGGATGGTATCGGGAGTTCTGCCGCAATGTGCGTTCGTGAAATTTGGCGGCTGGGATTAATCCGAACAATTCCTCAGAGCACTCCCCATGGTAGATGCGAAAGAAAATGCAAAGGGATGCAACATCTCTTCGCAGTGCCAATGAATCGAGCCGATCGGAAAGGGCTCGGTCGTCGACAATTCGAGCCGCTCTGCGTTGGATGCGGTCAAGTGGAAGGAGCTGGCACTGGGGAGCCCCTGCCCAGAGATGGGAACAGTATTCCATGTGAGGCCGAACTTGCGCCTTGTAAAGTAGCAGGCGGTGTGCCGGCATGAAATACTGTCCCGCTCTTCTGAGCACGCCAAGCTTTTTAGAGGCCAATTTGGCCTCTAAAAAGCTTGGCGTGCTCTTTAACGGGGGATAACCGGATAACTTGGTCTGGTGGACGTTGCCGACGACTTTTAAATGTAATTAACTAACAGGAATAAGCCCAAATTATGAACGCTGCAAAGGTAACAAGTAGCACAAGGCAAGGCTTTTTTTAAATTCTCATTGTTGGGGATGATTTCATACTTACCGACAAATGAGATTTTAAGGTAGTTCAACGAGCTATGGAGGGAGCTATGCTTTGAGTTTCCCTGCATGATAAACTAATTGCACATTTAATAATAGGTTAATACCGCATGCTCACTGATCACTGCATTTCCTACAAGCTGAACTTTATAAAATAACTAAAAATATACAATACAAAATTTAAAAATAAATTAATACAATAAAAGTACTATAAACATATATTGATATTTTTTTTACCGAAAAACTTTAAAAGAGTAGTTGTGAATATCCACTACATTATTATAAGTATTGAAAAGTCTGCTATTTCTGGGTATTGGGGTATTAAATCCTAGTACAGTTCTCGAGTGGTAGCCACGTAGTTGTAAACGAATATTCTTGAGTGCCAGCCTCGCACCGGCAGGTGAATTGTAGGGTACCCCTCCCCCCACTAGATGGAGCGACAACCTGATAACACATTAAGGAAGTCGAGCGATACAGGTACCTCAGGACCGTGCTTTTGTGGCATTCCTTGGTGGAGGCCTATGTTCAGCAGTGAACTTGTTAATGGCTGTAATGACGATGATTATCAAATATATCATAGTGAAACTATGATATATTTACCTTTTATTTTTATATTACATAACAATAGGCCTACTGGATGATGTGGCATATTCTCAGTTGTTTGTGTGTAAATAAATATAAAACAAAAACGATAATGAAGTTTGAAACGAACGAGAGAATGTGTCAAACAAGTAGTAAATTTTTATACCACCGACTTCATTATTAATAAAATGAGAACATCCTCAATGTAGTCGAAGTAAATTAAATAATCATTATTAAGGATAACTCAAAAACTACTTTTCAGATCTTGATGAAATTTATATGGAACCACATGAGAAGCACAAGCCAGGTGTCAAATAAAAATGAAAATCGGTTCACCTAGAAAAAAGTTATAAAGTAACAAACAAAAAAATACAGTCCAATTGAAAACCTATGGAGGAGGTTCTCAATGGACTGTATATTTTTAAATCAATTTAATAAACAAAACGAGCACAGGCAATGAAATTAACAAATGAAACGTCGGTGGAAACAAAGGTTTGATTCAACTTCCGGGTGATCGATTACAGACGAAATTATGTCTGATATTTTTGTAGAGATTTTTATTGAGCTTAACAAAAGCCGTGTGTTTTTTTTATTTGATAAAGACTCGTACTCTTGTTCTTTTACCAATGTCAAATGATGATAAATTATCCTTTATAATAATTTCTTTAAAAACTTTACAAAATGTTGATAAGTAACATAACATTGTGAAAGTTTTGGAAGAATTTGACGGTAGTTTGAGCCAGGAAATCGATGACAACAGAATCTCAAGACACCTAAGCAGACATATTATTTTTAGGTTCAAATCGCCATCGGAGGACTTTTTTCATAATTTCCAATTATATTTCTCAAATTGAATATTCAGCAGTCTTTGGGGAAGGCCTGTGTTTATTTATGAGACTTTCAAAGGCTTACATTTCTTTTATATGTGTTATAGACATGCTGAAGTTATATTATGGTTGTCGCACGAGTGGGTCGGTACGACCTGGGAAGGATCACGCTTGGACAGAATATCGGTGTAAAATGTATATGTAAAGCTCAATGCTATTGCGTTTTGTGTGGTGAGTGTAGAGAACCGGAGACCCTTTTTACTGGATACGAGACATTCCATATCAAATATCTGAGGTGGCAACGCATTTGCAATTTCATTCTTAATCGAGGATAATTGTAGATTTCTATGGGCCACAGTATACTCTTACCTCTCAGGTGGGATGGCTTGGCAAAAAAAATCAATATTGTAAAGCATGCAACAACATCGCCGAGTACTGGTGGAGTAAGAGAATCCACTAACACATATTATCCCGTGGGTGTCGCAAGAGGTGATATAAGGTAATGAAACTGGAGATGAGCAGCAGTGTTCTAATGAAAACAACTCAAAATAAAAAACTGCGGTTGGAAACCTTACTAAGAGTGGTAAATATGGCATTTATCACCCATTTATTTATTTGGGGAGGCCTGTGTCTAGCAGTGCACTTTTATAGGCTAACATTACTTTAATACGAGCCAAGCTGCAGCTATATTATGGTTGTAGCACGAGTAGTTCGACTCGACCGGGTAAAGACCACGCTCTCTCAAAAAAGTAGTTTAATGATGCTGTTTTACATATAGTGAGTGTATACAACTAGAAACCCTATTTACTGGAAACTGGATACTGAATATATGTATATATCTATGGGCCATACACTTACTATCAGGTATACTGTGTGCTCGTTTGTCACCTTAATTCTATAAAAAAGACGGTATCCAATGAATGTATTCTACAAAGCTCAATAAATATAACATTATTAATCAAGCAGTTTGTATCTTTCTTCGCATTTTGTAAGTAAGTTATTTTTGTATATTTAATTATTGCTTGTCGCCACGAGAAGCACGTATTTTAATTTTCTTAAATAACCACTCGACAGCCACGATATCAGTTTTCTATTACATCGTACTCAAATGACTCTTTTACATTGGAAAATGCTTTATGAATCCTGATATAAATCAAAATGATTAGGACGACAATGTAAACTGGCAGCCTATTCATAAAAAAATATAAATATTGGGCAATAGATTTCTCGCGGGACTATTGTATGAACTATTTAGCAACCCGCCTTAGCTTCGTGTGGATAGTATATATTAATGTGCTATTATATAGATTTATGAAGTCTTAATGTTATTTATAATAACCCCTCAAAACAATAAAAGGTAGTTTTCTTTTTCTTTTTTTTAAAACGCTATCCCCACACTAGGATTTTCTCCTGTATCGTGGAGGCAGTTTACAAACATATATTACACAAGGACAAACATCCAGACCCGGAACAATTATTTGTAGGCCATACAAATACTCGTTCCGTGTGGGATTCGAACCCGTGGCCCCAAGCGTTGCAACCCATTACTAATCCACTACGCCACGGAGCCGGAGCCGTCAGTTATGACGATATTACAGACAGACACTTCAATATTACTTAACTTGCTGATTTAATGCCGATTCAAATAAAGTGTAACACATCACACTATCTTTTTTAATTCTGGTAAATAGGTGTATTACGTAGAAGATGAAAATTATAACTTATAGAATCAGGCGTTAATTTGCAGAAATCCATTAATTTAAAGTTATCAGAACTTAATTTTCTCCTTTCCGCGTAATGATATAAAATGATGTGTCCTGCCAAGTTTGAAGAGTACCTAACGCCTTTAAAATAATCAAATCAGAAACGCAATTAAAATTACAAATGCTTAACAAAATTGAAGCATCTAATAGAACCATTGAATACAACATCACGTATTCAATTTGTTTCATGTTTATATTATTCGTCACCTGGTACATAGTAAATAAGCTTTGAACGTTGAAATTTGTTACTGATTACTCGTTCATTTTCGTTTCCTTCAATATTTCTCATCATTCGGAACATTTTATCTTATTGCCGGTACGTGCAAACATAAATAACCTTTTGCCGGATATTTATTATCATCAATATATAAATAATAAAGAAATAGAATTAAATGACTGTTCTATAAAATTCTAGGTTTTTTCTGTGTTGTATCTATTAATATAATTTATTTATGTATTTATATTTTTTTAAATAACCATCAATGACCATTTATTTTATCAAATTTTAGTTTTCACAAAATAACTCTCAAGGATTTTCGGCAAAAAATATTGCTGGTCAATCCTGGCATGGCTCTCTGTCTATTGGCGAAGTTTCATCACATTCGGTTCAACTAATAGAAACCGTTATTCATGTCTAACTTCTATGGAAATAACTTTCTGAGCTTAATAAAAGACAGTTATTTCGATATTACAAACAGAAACTTAAATTTTAATTTATATTATGATTTATATAAATACAAGTTATAAAAATTGCTCTGCTGGGTACAGGCTTTCACTCATTTCGGTTTGGAGCAGTTAGTCAAATCCACTACTTCACAATGTGTTCGAAATATTTTTGCATCAGACATGCACCAAATATCACACTATCTTCTTCTTCTAAAATCAAGCCGTAAAAGTCAACTGCTGGACATGGAACAATCCCATTGTTCATTCTTTCTTTCTTTCTTTCCCTTGTAAAGAAGATTTGCCTTAATGGTGACGCTTGGTAGACAGATTGGCATTCGTGGTACCAGACCTATCGTATTTATAACGTTTCTTCCCATCGAGGTCAAGGTCAAGCTTGTTTTATACAAGATGGTTATACTGCCATCTATTTGGAACAAATTAAAATGGATTATGTTAATTTCTTCACCGTAAGTAAATAAATTTCGTTTGTCAAATGTCATTTTTAATACAGATTAATTACAGGCTGAAAAGCATTACATCTTAGTCCTCAGAGGTGACAACGCATCTGTATTGGATTGGCTTGCAGTAGCCACTAGCCATCATATGAACTTTTAGTTCGTTTGTCACTTCAGTTTCATAAAAAAGCAACTAAATGGGTGATGAGGGAGAAGAACAAGATGGTGATACTCATAAGCCGTCACCACACAAGTAATTCAACATTCCTCGTAGAATCGAACAGGTGATACCCGACACAAGCAACGGACAGTAGTTCAAAGTTCAACACTCAATATCCCGGATTTATTTATCACCAAATTACAAATAGGGAACTAACGCGATCTCTTCATGAGTCACCCGGTTCAGCGTTACAAACAGAACTAAGTTCCTTCGTTCGATATTAAACACCACGCCGCAATAAGAATTCATAATTAACCTAGCTGACACGTAAACTAGCTACCGAGTCAACACACAAAAGGCTCTTAACGCGAAGGTATAATTAAATGATGATTTCCAAACAATCAACCGGGAGACGCCCTCGATAAAGGAATGCGCGGTTCGAATTCCAGACCGTACATCCACTCGGCGCGCGAAATTTCACGTCACCCGAGCAAGTTAAATATTGCAAAATGCACTTCAAACGCAATCACTATATAATTTGCACAATTACTTTCAGAGAAGTTACTTTAATCAGTCAAACACAATACAAGCCTCTTGTCAAGAACTTAAAACCTAAACAACCCAAACCGAGGCGGTTTTCACAAAACCCCAATTACGTAGCGAAGTAACACGCACTAAATCTAACCGAGATACGTGGAATAACCGCACCGCTGCTAGCGAGCTAATGTTCGACTCGACCCAGCTGCCGGTAGCAACCAACTCCCGCCAACCGCCCACTCGTCTAACCGGTTATGAACGCGCCGTAACGGGCCGAGCGCGCTCTGGCCTCAAATCTTGAAACCAGCGTTTGGGCGCGAACAACTAAATATTTTCTTTGCAGCTGCATAGGCATATTTTATAGCCGAGTGACTGTCTTTGGATTTTATTTTTTCAACTGAGACTGTAGTTTTTATACCCTTCTTAAATGCTTTTATACCGCTCCCCGCCCCCGGATTTTCGCTTTCAACGCATTTTGACTATCCATGAGGCAATTTTTTCTCATTTTCTAGCATCTTCTGATTTCAACCTCCTCTTAGCAATTTTCAAAAGTTCTAAATCCGCTTTTTGTCGAGCGCCCGAATCTTTGTTAGTGTTAGCAATATCATGGAGCATGCACGCTTCATCCAATTTGTTTATCCCCCGATCGCCTTTGAGTAAGTGTTTGAAGTTTAGTTCCGTGGCCGCAAAATTGATAGGCGGGTAAATGTAACTCAAACGGTAAATTGTCTATTACTTTATTAATTATACCACTGCCTTCCTTCATCGATAAGTATAAAATGAGATTAAGTAATAATACGTTATTTATATACCTAAACCACTAATTCACTTTTATCCACCCAACTATTTTCTTCATCACTCACTTTCACTATTGCATAAATTTCATTGTAAATCACTGTGTTACCAGCTGCCCACGATCCAAGTAGTAATTTTAATTGTTCCACTAACTCGTTTGGATTGTTCCAGTAAACCAAATCAGTATCTTTTTTAACTTCTTTTAAAATATCAACTCCTTCACCCTTTGGAAGACTTTCTGCACTACTTTTATGATTTCTCGAGTGCTTAAACAATGGTTTGATCACTTGTATATATTTAAATCTTTTGTTACTGATAATCGGTTTGGATGGGTCATAATTACGTTTGTGTGCATTAGTATGTAAAAGTAACAATTTATAATTTTGGAAGTCTTCCTCTGTCACAATATCTAAATTTGGTAGCTTTTTAAACAATAACTCTTTTAAGCCTGGAGTTTTTTCAAATTGTTAAGATGTGATCATTATCATAGACACAAAATGGGCCGAGCATTAGTTTTCCACGTTCATTTCTGACACCATAAGGCACATCTTTTAGTAATTCAGATGACATAGTCCATGATAATGAATCATTTGCAATACTTGGTGTTGATTGATGTGATTTAAACGAAATTTTATTCGCGTCATTGTCATTCGCAGGAAGCGAGTGAGTGAGGGTTTTGTGGGATGTTGTAGAAACATTGTTATCTGAGTTTTCTTCATTATTAGCAGGATCTTCAAACATATCACTTGAAGAAATCGATGACTCACTTGTGCTGTTCTTAGGTTTTTAATAAGGTGAGCTTGGTCTGTATTTTTATTTAAATACTGCTTTTCTTCAGTTTTTCTGGTAAGCATATTAAGTGCATCAACGATGGGCTTAAATATTGTTTCCAAAGCCAGACTGTTTGTATTTTTTGCATCTTTTATCATTTCTACCTTTCCTTTTACAGTTGCAGCAGATTTTACAATTTGTTTCTTGAGGTCTCGCTCCATTGTAAAGGAATTTTACTATGTTTGACTACTCAGCAGAAATTGATTGCTTTGTGACATAGCAGCTATTTAAACGTTAGTCAAAATTAAATTATGTATTTATGTTTTGTATAGATAGATAGATAAATAACACTTTATTGTACGCCAAAAATAACAAAAATATTACTAAAAAAAATAAGAAAAAGAAATGTGGTACAATAGGTGGTCTTATAGCTAAGAACGATCTCTTCCAGACAACCTTTGGATGGACAGCATTGCAAGAAAACAATAAAAACGTGTGTGGTTTGCTGACAAAATAACTTTATTTTTATGAAAGCCATAAAATAAAAATATATAATGGTATATAAGTAACTACATAGATAAGATAAATACATATATACTTATTAATATATATGTATCGGAAATGACAATAGGAGATCCCACATCTGATATCGGAAATTGACAACAGGAGATCCCACTTCTGGTGTCGGAGAATTACAACAGAGTATTCCACTTGTGATCTTGGAAATACATCAGGATAGCTTTAACTGTTAAAAATAATAAAAGTGTGAGAGCGGATGTTCAACTTGCTTGCTCTCTTGCTTACGCAGTTTAATCATTATCAGTAATAAGACAACGTAACGCACTATACATTCAGTATAGTGAAATTACAGTTCGACCACACCGTAACACGTCTCTGCCACAATCACACACCAGTGTAACGTGAGGTACGTAATTACATGATAACACCAAAATATGTAAACCAACAGCAACACTACTTATCTCAATATAACACAGGGCAGCCTCTCAGCAACACCAATGCTCCTTGCCTGCACTAGACGAATTATAACAACGAACAAAACCACGACACTATCTTAGCACTAGTAGAATGACCACACTCGTTGAATGACTGAAGCGGAATCTCTCGCGCACGGCACCTACAGTGAACTTTATACTACAGACACAAGAGGGGGTTTCTCGATATACCCTCTATTCTACCTCGATCCAACCGGGTATTTTATAGACGCTCCGACATATGTATAAATATACAAATAAATATATATTTTTATAAATATAAATATATAAAAGTACAAATATATACTTTAAAACTATTTCATATAACATAAAAGTGCCATACATATTAACAAATATTACTTACTTATCTTCACGCACAATCCCTGACGGGGTAGCCAGAGAGAACAGATCGCCAAGTGTCACGATCCTTACATACCTCTTTCGCTTCTTTCAGATTCATTATCTTCTTCATGCATGCACGTCTAAGTATCCGAGTACTTTTGACCCTACCCTCTTCGAGCAATTTGCTCACATGGTCTTCGAACGTTAGTCTCGGTCTACCTCGACACCTTTTAATATTAACTTTCGCGCTATATATTTTCTTCACCATTTGGTCTTCACTCATTCGCTCAACGTGCCCAAACCACCGAAGCACGCCCTTATCAATTTTTGTGATAAGGTCATCTTTCAAACCTGCCATATTGCGAATCTCTTCGTTTCGCTTTCGGTCGGCTATGGTAACGCTGCACATTTTACGAAGAGATCGCATCTCCACTGCATTCAACTTACTTTTATGCTTCTTCTGGCATACCCAGGTTTCGCTGCCATATAACAAAGTAACAATATTGTAATTAAATAAAGGAGAATAATTATATACAAATTAAATAGATAGAATCAAAGTTGAGAAAAGTAATCATGTACATGTTTCTTAAAAACCGGTAGAGATTAAGCGCGTCTTGCTGATAACGGCAAGTCATTCCATAATCGAACAGCTTGTATTGTGAACGATCTGTCCAAAAATTTGGTAGTGTGGGCTGGCATTTTTGATATCAAATATTCTGATGATCTCAAATGTCTCAAATGTGATTCATTGAGTAATTCAAACCGATTTTTTGGGTAAGAAGGATAGAAAGGATTAAAAATAATATTATAAAGAAGTGACAGAATATGAGCATTCCGGCGAAATGTGTGTATGTTAATTAGGTAATTATGAATGTATCATACTTCATTCTGTAACAGCCTTTATTTTGTTCACAGTTTTTATTTATAACAATATAATTGTAAGTTTTACTCCACACAGTTGAACACATTTCCCGGAACTGAGACCATGTCATGTCAGACCCAACATGCTCGTCATAAATGTGTCTCAGATTTACGTCATCTTGTTTAAACAATATGATCAGGTTAGCGTTATCTCTAACTATTTGCTTAGGTATCTTAGTATACGTTAGATTAATATAAAAACAGTCAATTTTCTTATGTCGACCCATGGCGAAATAATCGCGTATGTTGTTCTGATTTTCACAAGCTACATCGTCAAATATTATAATTGAGTTAGGCGAAGCTTCGTGTGGACTCAAAATTTCGCTATTATGATTATACTTGTAATAAGATATACCTTCCACATTCTGCAGTACTTTTTCTAAAAATAAGTATTTAGGTTGATATAAAGACTTTGAATATACATAAAGGTTACGAAAACGCAGTCCATTCTGATGTAACATTAAGCTGATAACGAAGTTAGTTTTTCCGCAATTTGGTGGACCGCATACAATACTACGTATCGTATTTGGCAATAAGCTCCTATGACGTTTAACCTTATTTTTTGGTGCAGAAGAGATACATTCTAATTTAAGTGATTATTTTTATTTAAGAAATTTCGTAACAGTTTTGTTAACTTGTCCGTATAAAAGCTATCAGCCAGTTTTAATGAACTAACGTTATTTCAATCGTGTTAATAATTTAAAAACTTGAAAAAGTTGCTGAAGATTAACATAATCATCAGCTTTAGTTCAAAAGTATTTTTTTATAAGATAGGGTGACAAACGAGCACACAGTCCACCTGATGGTAAGTGGTTGCTGCGGCCCATAGACATCTACATCTATCCTCTATTCCAAATCAAAATGCAGATGCGTTGTCACCCTTGAGGATTGAGATGGAATGCCTCTTTTCCAGTAAAAAGGGTCTCCGGTTCTCTACACTCATCACACGAAACACAGCAGCGTTTAGCTGCTATTTTACGCTGGTATTCTGTGAGAGCGTGGTCCTTCCCCGGTTGAGCCGACCCATTCGTATTACAACTATACTATTAGTATAGCTGCAGTATGGTTCTACCAAGTTCAAACGTAATTAATAAGATAAGCATGTAGTTACTTTCATAGCGTAATGTCTTATGGAATCTCACTATGGTATAATGCGACTGACATTGAAGTCATATTTGTTTGCAAAAAATAGGCATACGAATGATTTATAACTTATATTGTAAAGAGTCCCTTAGAGACAAATTTTAAGGAAATAAACATATTAACTTAGCATCGAAATATATCCATGAACATGTAATGTATGTACATAAAAACATAAATAGCTTTCATAAGAAAAAAATATGTTCATTTTTAAGCACTAGGAACAAACATAAACTTGTAATACCAGTTTTTAGACTTTATAGAATTAGTAATTAATATATACTATCTAGAGATGTTACGAATAGTATAAAATTCAGTTTACGATTGAAAATTGTTAGTTTTTTTTTTCTTCAATAAGCATTACTTTTAAACAAAGTGTACACGCCCCGAGCTGCCTCAATAAAGGCTGATGGGACTAGGGCCCATGAGTAATCCCATCGAAGGGTAACTAAGGGTGGGGCTCTAAATGCCTATGGACAATTGACCTACACAATAAAGATAAGGCTAGGTAAGTTAATAGTACGTACCTGGTTCCGAAGCTAAGACGACCCCAAGGCTCGGTCAGGCCGTAGGTAGGTGTAGGTGCATGTAAGTGGTGTATAGTAGTGTGTATGATGTTTGACCTGACTTAACCGTTGAAGTCGGACCGCAGCTCCAGCGTTGCTTCTCTCCAAAGGTGGTAGTTAACTTAGTCCGACCTCAAGTCCGACGTCACTTCACTATTTCAGTTTATCAATTTTATTGTACATTTAATCAACTTCAAACTCAACTAAATCCCCGTTAATCGTAATCAAAACGTAACACACGGCACGACTAATGAACGGTGGATCAAAATTCACTTCCGTTTCACGTAGCAACAAGATTATAACCACGAGCAAAAACGCGATCCCTTCTCGAGTCACAAAGTTCAGCGTTCCTGAGCACAAATCTATAATCTAATACGAACACTGTTTCTCGCGGATCACAAATTTTAGCGTTTTAACCGACACAGGAAAATATCTCCGAGTTACATGCAATGCCACAAAGCAACTCATTGACGCAAAATAATATTGTCAAGCACTTCAACCGGCAATCACTATACAATTCACGTAAATTACGTGCCAACGAATTTAGGTTAATCAATCAAATTATTACTGCTTCGTCATCGCGTGAACGCCCTAAAGATAACCAAAACTAGAAGCGAAAAACTCCAGTAGTAAATTCCACACGCATCGAAAAACCGGACGTTGGTCGCAATCAATATTAAATTCTAAACAATTAATCGACCCGGCGTCTATTTTTCTAGACTCAACAACTCCTCGTCGTTGCATAAATTTGCTAACAAAAACCGACACTAATTAGAAGTTATACGGGACGCCACCACGCCGCTCTAGAGACTGCGATGCATTGACTCACTTCCGACCCGCCCCGCTAGCAACCAATCTGATCTCGCGCGTACGTCAACCTATAGGAATCACCGCGCTGCGTGCCGCCTGGCGTTGATTCTGTCCGCGAGCAAACCGGCAAGCGGGACAGGGTCGCGACGGCACGTTGCAAGACCGAATCTACAACCAAAACCTAGGCTACCTTAGGCACCCCATCAGATCTTGCAACCTTAACCACCGCCTCAAAAGTGCCGCCTCAATGTGGGCAAGCCGGAGGGTTGAAACTCCACTAGATGCCCTTCCCGGGCCTCGCAGCACCAAATAAGTCCTGTTACTGGACAGAAGTTCGACGACCTCTCTCAAACACCTATCTGTGCCCCTAAGATTCGTTCCGCAATCCGACCATATCAGGTCTGCAAACAGCGACGCGATACGAAGCGGCCCAGCATGGCTACAATGGCTTCAGTGCAGAGGGCACCCACAAGGTCCACATGAACGGCGTCTGTGAAGAGGCACACGAAGCGCACAGATAGTCCTTAGTATGAATTTTCACGCAAGTAGGCATAACCAAGTCATCTACCATATAACCACAACAACAACAAACAACTAGCTAGCCTGTTAGACATGTAGTCCTATACTTATATTTCAACCAAGTTTCAAAAGCATGAATGTTAAACTACTGAATTAATTCAAACAAATTAATTTATTGATGCGCACAGATCAAACAGACAAATTAAACAAAACCATGAAAGTAAGAGACAGCGCAAAAAAAAGAAATTTTTCTTTCAAACTAAATATCTTTGACAGTGCTAACAAAAATGTGAAAACAACGAGAGGATTGATTCTTATTCCCTTTGGCACAAACAGTGTTATTCAATTTCAATTTTCTCTTCAACAAAGCAAACACAATAATCAAATATATTTACAAAAACATATGTACACGTATTCAAGGAGTATATCAAATTCACCTTCTTACTCACAACCGCTACAATTACGAAACATTCCGCGGAAAAACCAAAGCATTTTTATTTTTAATTTAAAGCATTTTTAATTAAGTGCTCGACCAACACCAAATCTTATACTCCGTGACAGCGTGATTCAACGCTCCAGGGGAGCCCTAGTCTTCCCACCAACCAAGCGGAGGCCACACAGCGTTGTGAACCCGAATCCAATAGAGCGCGAACATTTACACCATCGCCACTCAGATTGTACACCTACACTGAGGCCGTCGGCAATAGAACAGTTTGACAAGTGGATTGTTGACGGCTCAAAGGATCAGTGGAGGCGGCCGTGGTGGGAGCTAGAGCGGCAGCTACCTAGCTGGGGCTGCCTCCATCAAAAGGGGGACGGCGGTACACCAGCCGCGGCCACTCAGTTAATGGGGGTGAGAAGGGTCTAGCTGACTGCTGAGTGGCCGTGAAGTTACTCTCCACACGCTGAGGGGGGGCGACGACACCCACGCCCCTGGGGTAACGACCCCCGACTGGTCGGGGGAGGGACCCCTTTCAAACTCAGGGGCTCGGTGGCTGGCAGGCGAGCGCCGAGCATCGCCCGACAGAGGGCGTGGCTGAGCTACACGCCCCTAGCTGCCCCAACAAAAGCTGACGGGACTAGTGCCCATGAGTAATCGAATACTAAATAATACGAACACTGTTTCTCGCTGATCACAAATTTTAGCGTTTTAACCGACACAGGAAAATATTTCCGAGTTACATCCAATGCCACAAAGCAACTCATCGACGCAAAATAATATTGTCAAGCACTTCAACCGGCAATCACTATACAATTCACGTAAATTACGTGCCAACGAATTTAGGTTAATCAATCAAATTATTACTGCTTCGTCATCGCGTGAACGCCCTAAAGATAACCAAAACTAGAAGCGAAAAACTCCAATAGTAAATTCCACACGCATCAAAAAACCGGACGTTGGTCGCAATCAATATTAAATTCCAAACAATTAATCGACCCGGCGTCTATTTTTCTAGACTCAACAACTCCTCGTCGTTGCTTAAATTTGCTAACAAAAACCGACACTAATTAGAGGTTGTACGGGACGCCACCACGTCGACAAGGCCGCGGCAGTAAAGACACTGTTGCCGGCCCACGCGGCCGAATACCGGGAAGCGGCACATGCCCCCCCCCCCTCAGGTGGCATTTACGTCACCTAGATATCATCGGATGACGCGCCGAGGCAAGCGTTTTTAAATGTTTTAGATTAGGCCTTAACATACATCATCATCACTCATCCCAGCTTCGACTAGCAGGAAACGTAAATTAAAAGTTTTTCCAGATTCTGAGGTAAATATTGAAGTAAATCTTATTTAATTTTAATAGTTTGAGTTACCATTCACACGATGAAAAGTCAGTTTCTATTTGATTGGATGTTGTGAATAAATTATCAGTCATAGGTTAATTTTTTTATGAAAACGTATTTAATTATATTCTTAGACGATCGATGTGATTGATACAATTGTAAGTGAATTGGACTATTAAGTCATGTTAACAGCATCGTATATATGTATAAAAATATATTTATGCGGGGTAGGAGGGAATATAAATATTGTTCATTGCTTATCAGTATGATTTTGTTTAAATAGTATTTTTATTGTTTCCAGGATGAAGATTCTGAACCTATCCGAGCGAGGATTTTAAAAAGCTACTTATCATTCCGAACAGGTTCGGGATATATATACCGAAGCGAGCCTTCGAAGCGAGGAGAATATTACATCGAAGTGCGCATCTCTAACTTCCGCGAGCTGGAGGCTATTCCATCAACCGACCGCTGGCAGCGCTCTCTGATCAGCTTTAATTCATTCATTGATCAGCTTCCTTTTGGCGAACTTCACATGTCTTCGAAACACTTTTTTTTTTCTTATTTCTCAGACTTGCAGGTTTCCTCGCGATGTTTTCCTTCACCGCCGAGCACATGGTAAATCACGAATATCTAAATCAAAGAAAAAAATATTTAACTCAATATTTATGGAAACATTTTAAATATTTACTTGTTTATGTAACAGCATGTTGAGTGAATATCCCGGTTGGGTAAAAACGTATCTGCATTTCGATTCTTAATTGAGGATAAATGTAGATGTCTATGGGCCACAGCAACCACTTACCATCAGAACTATGTCCTCTCTTTTCACGCTTATTCATTAAAAAAAAACGAAAGAAAAAAAGAGAAATATAAAATCGCTAAGCGCAAAAGACTCCTAGAACTTGCAAAAGAAAAGCAAAAGACTTCTTGCAATAATTACGGGTTAGAGAGTAGTGCTAACGTACATATGCACACGACACACAAACACACTGAGGCTTAACTAGCTAACAGATGTATGTCATATTGTATATATTTATATAATATCTACACATGCAGATATACTTTTGCGCGCCACAATTAATGCATGGTACATGGCAACGCTAGTTACCTCTAGCACCATTTAGTACGGAGTAGCAGAACTAGGAGAGTCAAGATCCTTCTAGAAAATGTCCATGGAAGAACTTTCCTGAAGTATCGATACCTAGTCAGTCGGGACCGGTATGTACTCGATCATTCTAGATGTTTCTACAGTAGAAGGTTCTGGAAACTATCTGAGTGCCTACATAAGGCCGGTGTAGACCGCGAACGGGGTCAATATTGAATTGGCGATACAAGCAAATACTTCGAAACGATACAACTGCGAACTAAAGTGATCAGTAGTATGATTGTGTTTTATTATTAGTGTGGTTTTAAGTTGTAATTAGTGTTCTGTAATTAAAGTGTCAATTTTGGTAATTTAATCGGCAGTTTTTAATAGTCTTAAACGCCAAGCTCGTAGCAATACTTACACTTATAATATTATTGTCATGACATTCGGCTCAATGGCGAAGACATATTTTACTTTTTTTTACAAAACCTAAAATGCAGTCCAAGTATCAATAGAATTTATGATTTTAGTAGGTTATTTATATTTTTTACTCAAAGAGACACGCCATGTTATGAGATCTGCTAGCTTTTAAGAAAAAAAAAAGATTAAGGCTGATAAATAATGAATAACCCTTCATCAAATAACAGAAATACATTAATAATCAATAATATTTCATCGTCAATATTAAAAAAAAATATATCAGAAATATTAATATTATTACAATTTTACGTTCGAAACAGAAAGTTTGTTATTACGTATTTTATACTTGTTGTACCAATAAATATATATGCAAATTTGGCAAATTTGGCAGTCCACCTGATGGTAAGTGGTTGCTGCAGCCCATAGACATCTACATCTATCCTCTGTTACAAATCAAAATGTAGTTGCGTTGTCACCCGTGAGGACTAAGATGGAATGCCTCATTTCCAGTAAAAAGGGCCTCCGGCCACCTGCACTCACCAAGCGAAACGCAGAGGAAAACCTCTACTTCAAGCTGGTTTTCTGTGAGGCCGTGGACCCCGGTTCGAGCCGGCCCATCCGTGCGACAACAAAAGCTGCCGCGTGGCTCTACCACTGTTATAGTTATGGTTCTCAACAATATAATATTTTATAGAATATTATTTATGGAATAGAATATTTTGTGTTCAACATGTAATATAACAAAACACTTTTATAGAATGAGAGTGAAATATGAGCGCACAGTCAACCTGATGTGATGACATATAGACATTTACAAATTCTTCTGATTAAGAATCATAATGCAGATGCATTGTCTCCCCTGAGGACTAAGATAGAATGCCTCGTATCCAGTAATAAGAATCTCCGGTTCTCTACACTATTCATACGGAACACAGCAGCATTAAGCTGCTATTTCGGCTGGTATTTGTGAGAGCTTAGTCCTTACCCGGTCGAGCCGACCTATTCATGCTACAACTATAATAGAGCTGCAGAGTGGTTCTACCACGTAGTTGTGTGTGTTTATGTAGATTATTTACGATAATTTAGACAATTGAACCGAATGCTTCGGCTTGGGCACATAAATGGAGTAGAATAATGTGCGTCTGTCTTTCCGTCCGATTAAAATCCCGACATCTTCAAGTAAATAGTGATTAAATAGGCTTTTGATACGCTAAGATAATGCGATTTACTATCTAGAGCTTCATTACTATATCACGCACCAAGCTCTTGTTTAATATTATGTAAGTTAAAAAATATTTTGAAAATAACCTATTTTTTTATTACTATGTTAATGTAGTATGTAGCTGTGTAGTGGCGGTTAAGAATATCCACTACCCCATATCTTCCCGTGGGTGTCGTAAAAGGCGACAAAG
This sequence comes from Parnassius mnemosyne, assembly GCA_963668995.1. Taxonomy (NCBI): domain Eukaryota; kingdom Metazoa; phylum Arthropoda; class Insecta; order Lepidoptera; family Papilionidae; genus Parnassius; species Parnassius mnemosyne. The sequence goes on along the minus strand of CAVLGL010000115.1, from coordinate 63,876,394 downwards.
GGAAACAGGCAGGAGATGGGCAGCAGCATCTTCCTGGTAACGGCAAAAATACAATAAAAAACTGCGGTTGCCAACCCGCTCGCCAAGCGTGGCAACTATGGCAATATACCCCCCATAATGAAAGTTACGAAGAGACGGCCCCCAGTCCCCGGCGGCCCCGCTATTCCTGGCTACGGTGGCGACCATGGTAACGGCGGGGCAGGGGGTGCTAAGAATCCCCGGTGGAGTTTCGGTTGCCACCTACAACGACTCGACCTGGCAACATACAACGCACGCACCCTGAGGACTGACAAGAAGATTGTGGAGCTAGAAGAAGAGATAGACAAGTTACGCTGGCATATTATAGGATTATCCGAAGTCTGAAGAGAGGGGGAGGACACGGTAATCCTCGAATCCGACAACTTGCTCTATTACCGGGAGGGCGACCATCTGTCCCAAGGAGGTGTCGGATTTATCGTCCACAAGTCTCTCGTTAACAACGTTGTAAAGATTGAGAGTGTGTCGCCGAGGGTTGCGTACCTTATACTCAGAATCACCAAACGGTATTCGCTGAAGGTCATACAGGTTTACGCACCAACCTCGGCACACCCCGATCAGGAGGTGGAGGAAATGTATGAGGATATCTCTAGAGCCATGCATTCCTCCAGAACCCAATATACGGTGTTAATGGGAGACTTCAATGCAAAACTAGGCACAAGAGAGAACGGTGAGCTGAAAGTGGGGAAATTTGGAATAGGGCAACGGAACCCAAGGGGCTAGCAGTTGGCCGACTTCATGGAGAAAGAGGGACTCTTTATGATGAACTCTTTCTTCCAGAAGCGGTCCTACAGGAAGTGGACCTGGTCGAGCCCCGACGGTTCGACAAAAAATGAGATTGACTTCATTATGACGACCAGACGACAACTGTTCAGTGATGTCTCAGTGATCGCGAGGGTGAAAACCGGCAGCGATCACCGAATGGTTAGAGGCACACTGAACCTAAACGTTAAGTTGGAGAGGTCTCGTCTAATGAAGTCAACGCTCCGTCCCCCTCGTGATCTAATCCAAAGTCCCGAAACCTTTCAGCTCGAGTTGCAAAACCGTTTTCAGTACCAAGAAGACTGCAATGAAGTGGACGATTTGAATGACAAGCTCGTGGAAAATGTCCATGCGGTCGGAGCTAAGTTCTGCAAGACCCGCCGCAGAAGAACACAAAAACTCTCCGATCACACTCTTAATCTCATGGCTGTTAGACGGGAGATGAAGCTACATTCTTCAACAGATTTGACAGCATACAGGCAACTGAACAGACAGATCTCCATGCGGCGGGACTTACGCAACTTCAATACAGCTCGTATTGAAGAAGCGATCGAGCGGAAACAAGGCTCCAAAGTCTTTGCCAGAGATCTGTCTGCCAGAAAGAGCCAACTGTCAAAGCTGAAGACCGAATGTGGCAGCATCGTTTCCGGGGCACCTGAGATTTTGAATGAGATTGAGAGGTTCTATGGGCAGCTGTACACGTCATCGTTGGAGCCAAACGCAAGTGTGAGTAACAATCCAAGAGCGAGTCTCATCCGACGTCAGTCTGAGCGAGATTAGAATGGCTCTCCAGCACCTTAAAAACGGCAAGGCCCCAGGCCAGGATGGAATTACAGCGGAGCTTCTGAAAGCGGGTGGAAAACCGGTACTTGAAGTCCTTCAGAAGCTCTTTAATTCCGTCCTCCATGGTGGCATTACACCGGAGGCGTGGAGCAGAAGTGCGGTGGTCTTGTTCTTCAAGAAAGGCGACATCGCTCTCTTGAAGAACTACAGACCGATTTCCCTTCTGAGCCGCGTCTACGTGCTGTTTTCGAGAGTCATTACGAATCGTCTCGCGCGCAGACTTGATGACTTCCAGCCTCCCGAACAAGCCGGTTTCCGAAAAGGCTTTAGCACCATAGACCACATACATACCCTTCGGCAAATTTTACAGAAGTCCGAAGAGTACAATTTGCCACTATGCCTGGCGTATGTGGACTATGAGAAAGCCTTTGATTCCGTCGAAATTTGGGCGGTGCTGCAGTCCCTTCAGCGGTGCCAAGTTGACTGTCGGTATATCGAAGTGTTTAAGTGCTTGTACAGTAGGGTTACGATGACTATCCGAGTACAGAACCAGAGTACGAAAACTATCCAATTGCAGAGAGGTGTAAGACAGGGTGACGTCATATCCCCGAAACTCTTTACCGCTGCATTGGAAGATGTTTTCAAGCTTCTGGACTGGAAAGGGTACGGTATCAACATCAATGGCGAGTACATCACCCACCTTCGATTTGCCGACGATATAGTCCTTATGGCAGAATCGCTGGAGGACCTAATCACTATGCTCAATGACCTCAATAGTGTTTCCCAACGGATAGGTCTTAAGATGAACATGGACAAAACAAAGATCATGTTTAATGTCCATGTCACACCTATGCCGGTAGTTGTTGGGAACACTAAGCTCGAAGTTGTTGACGAGTATGTTTACCTGGGGGAAATAGTCCGACTAGGTAAGTCCAACTTCGACCGAGAGGTCAATCGACGGATTCAACTCGGTTGGGCAGCGTTCGGGAAATTACGGCACATCTTCTCGTCAGGTATACCTCAAAACTTGAAAACGAGACTGTACACCCAGTGCGTGTTGCCAGTGATGACATACGGAACTGAGACGTGGTCCTTCACTGCTGGCCGGATGAGGAAGCTCAAGGTCGCTCAGCGAGCTATGGAGAGGACTTTGCTCGGAGTTTCTCTGCGTGATAAACTCAGAAATGAGGATATCCGCAGTAGAACCAGAGTGACCGACATAGCCCAACGGATTAGTAAGCTGAAGTGGCAATGGGCCGGCCATATAACTCGAAGAACCGACAACCGATGGGGAAGAAAGTTTCTCGAGTGGCAGCCTCGTACCGGCAGGCGAAGTGTAGGGCGTCCCCCCACTAGATGGAGTGACGACCTGGTAAGATATGCAGGAAGTCGATGGATGCAGGTGGCTCAGGACCGTGCTTTGTGGCATTCTTTGGGGGAGGCCTATGTTCAGCAGTGGACTTGTGAAGGGCTGTAATGATGATGATGTTAATGTATTACAAAAGTGCTATTGTATGTCGTTCCGATGTACTATAATCATGCTCGGATGCATTAAGTTCACTCGTAAAAATAAGCATTTTTAGGTAATGAGTTCTTTTGTGGTTTGTATTATTATTAAGCTTCAGATACTGCTGCACATCTTTTATGATATACACGGATTTACTTAAACTTTAACAGTTATTTTAACTATTTTTTGCAATCGGGCACGCTTATTTATTAGCACGCGTAGTTTTCAGTGGTGAAATCACTTGTAGTAAGTTTCTTTCATTTCAATCGTTAGATGAGTTTTGCTAATTTTACACAAGCCCAAAATTAATCAACAGATATTCTTGTAGTAGATTCGTCAAAGGCTTTATATATTATACGAAAATTTTATTCTACTCTCACACAATTATTTACTATAGGCCGTATTTGTAAAGAGGCGACCATTTAACCAAAAACTTGTTATCAGCTAAAGATCAAACGATTCATTTTCTTACGAGGGATGAGAGTCCTACACGAGAAAAATAAACTCCTTTTTCGCAATAACAAACAATGAGACTAATCGTATTTTCGAGGACATCCATTTATTTTGGGTAAATTCGTTCAGTTGTTGGCAATATTTTTTACTTGTCTGTTATATTTACAATAGCTAAAATTAAAGTTTAAAAAAAACTAAAACAATACGCATTGATCACGAGATACATATGATGACGCTAGTGAACATTTTAGATCATAGTTACGAAATTAATGTATTATTCTTGGTTTTATATTTCTCTAAAATTTAATATTAATCAGGTGTCTAGAAGTGGGTTTAAACTGAATTTAATTAGTTTCCCTGTCCGCAAAACATACACGATAGTTAAAAAATCGAAATGTTCGTATATGATTCATGGTACAGTGAAAGGATTAATACTCCATTACCTTGATGCATGCATACATACATATTATCTGTTCTGATAAATAGTCCAAAATATTACATTACAACTCTAATAACGGGTAAACATAGCATGAATCGAATACAATAAAAGAAATAATAAAATATAATAGGGAAAAATTTTACTGTACTAAGAATCATTGACTTTGAGGGTTCAAGAGCAGTGGTAAATATTTTCTTTTGACTTTCAATTTAGAATTTGATGTGGGGGCCAAAAGATTATCTAAAGAGCATGCACAAAACCGGGCAAAGTGGAGAAAAGTGAATTGAAAAGCCGGTCCTGTCTTAAAGCTGGGACAAACGACATGGTAAATAAAATTCTACTTAACCTTTATCCTATTATATGTTAGTGCGGTCTCCTTTTTTTTCATATATATTTATTTTAAGATCCAGCTCATATATATTTATATGTACTTAATTTATATCTTTACTAGCTGTTCCCCGCGACTTCGCTCGCGTGTTAGGGTTTTTATGTTTTTGCGCGGAACCCTAATTATTTTCTTAAAATAAAAGAAACTTAAGTTACTCCCTATAAAATCATCTATCTACCAGTGAAAGTCACTTCAATTTTATTTATTTGTATATATAATTAAATATACGCAATGAAGTAATTATGTCATTATATAGATTTGTTTTTCAGTGGCAATAAATAATGCTCAGGGCATTCAGGCGCGGAATAAGAATTAAAGTTTGAAGAGGTTTAGAGACTGAAGTTTCACTCACGTCATTTCTTCATCTCTGTGTAAAATTTGTGTAAAGAGTAAATTTAATTATGGCAGACTACGCATAGGGGCATTGTTCCAGCGTTTTTAAGCAGTGTAATTAAGCTAACCAGGAATTACTAATTACGACAGCTTGTAGTTTTCAGAGACCACTTTAACCGCCGTGTTTGGTTTCTCTGGGTGCTCAAGAGTGTATAAGGATCTGAAATTTTTTTAGTAAAATTTCTAATGAGATAAATAATTAATTTATATAAGCTATATAATTTTTTAATCCTTTATTTTTCTAGGATGGAAAACTATAAAATCTCTTTTTAATTACGTTTTTTAAGTTTCAATTTTAAGTTTGAAGTATTAAAACACTGCGAATTATTAAGAGGTAAGGTTTCTTTCATATCTCCTACCCGGGATACAAATTAGAACACTCTTTTGTGATTTGGGCTGTAGTTTGCGGATACGTCAAAGAGGACATCTGTTTTCGACGCCTCGGCAGTCTTGAAGGTACGGACCTGTCCATCCTATGGCTGCGCGTATACAGCGACGACAATCCCCGCGTCTACGAGTGCCTCTATAGGTCCCATAGCGGTAATGCTAAAACAGACCGACTCATCGACGACGTCCAAATGGCTACAGATTCCTTGCTACAGCAGATCTCATCCGCAGAGATCGTGATCCTTGGCAATTTTAACGCCCACCACGCCGAATGGCTCTGTTCACGTTCAACCGATGATGCGGAGAGATCTGTTTAGGACTTTGCTTTAGCATATGGTTTTACACAGGTGGTTACTTCGCCTACGCGGATTACAGACTTGTAGGATCATGCGTTTTCCCTGTTGGACCTTCTGCTGACCTCTCATTCAGACGGATATTAGGTTTTGGTTTCCGTCGACGCTCTTATAGGCTCGTCAGACCATTGTCTTCTCCGAAGTATGGTGCCACTCACATTAACGTCGCGGTTGCATTCTGCAGGCTGCAGCCGTGTTAGGCACTATAGGTCAGCCGATTGGGATAGGATGCGGTCTTTTTTTGCATCCTACCCTTGCAGCCGGGTTTGCTTATCGCCGGAAGATCTCAGCGTTGTTGCCGATTCTGTATCTGATGTGATACTTCAGGGTATGGACCTTCTAATCCATCCTTTGTAGTGCCCATTGGAGGCAGATCCCAACCATAGGTTGGTAGCTCCTGTAAAATAACATCACGCTATAAGCAGGCGTGCTACCGGGCCTGGGCTGACGCATCAACGTCTCTGTTTGTAAACACCAGCGATCTTAAAAGAAGTATTATTCCGCCTCCAGGTCCTTCAAAAGCATCATTGCCAAGGCAAGGTCTGAGTATATCGGCAGAATTGGCGAAAAGCTAGTTCGCCTTCCTTTGGCAACTCGCGCATTCTGGTCTCTTGCCAAGGCTATCCAAGGAAACTTCTGTCAGCAATCTCTTTCATCTCCGCACAGAGATGACAACTAACTGGCTCATGCCTTAAAGGAGAAAACCGATCTGTTAAGCTCCCTCTTTGCATCCAACTCGACTCTTTTTTTTTGTTAGTTAACGGGTGTGGTCAACGCATTTATAATTTGGTTCTTAATCTGTCCTAATAGATATTGATGTCTATGGGCCACTGTATCCACTTTCTATCAGTTGCACTTTGTGCTTGTTCGTCATCCTTATATTATATAAAATATGGCCTTCTGATCAACTCCTGGTTTGGATCAAAATTAGTTATCGTGTTTTGTGACAACCCTAGTCAAGTTTGTACATCTCGTAAATAAAAAAAAGAAGTAAGTCTTAATAAATAATAAATCTCATAGCAAGAGGTGACAGAGAGAAAGAAATCAGGAGGAATATAGCTCGAAGAACCGACAACCGATGAGGAAGAAAGGTTCTTGAGTGGCAGCTTCGTACCTGTAAACGAAGTGTAGGGCGACCCCCACGAGATGGAGTGACGGCCTGGTAAGACATGCAGGAAGTCGATGGATGCAGGTGGCTCAGGACCGTCCTTTGTGGCATTTCTTGGGGGAGGCCTCTGTTCAGCAGTGGACTTATGAAAGGCTGTAATGATGGTGATGATGATGATGATAAAAGTGCTTATCGAATACTTCTATTAAATATGATTTTGTATGTAAATTTTCAAAGTTATCATAGCTGGTGCCAGGTTACCATTAAGGCACCTTTTGTGGGTTCCATACCCAACGGGACCCTATTTCTAAGCGTCCGCTGTCCGTCCGTCCTTCCGTCCGTCCGTTTGTCTTTCTGCCGGCTGTACCTCTTGGATCTGTAAAAAGTAAACCGTTCAAATTTTCACAGAATTTGTACTTCTATTCCATTATATTAATAAACAATAAAAATAAGAATTAATTAAAAATTAAAGGGGACTACCCTACTAGAAACGTGTGTGACGATGCTGACTACTTCATGCGCGAGTCTGATTCGAACTTGGCCGGTTTTTTCATATCAATTGTGTAAATTAATCAGACCAATTTAGGACTCAAGGAAAATCCTAAGGGCGTCAAAATTATAATCTAGACGAAACTATCATTCGCGATAAACAATGTGTTTCGCGAATGACAGTTTCTTCTAGATTTATACTTGATAAATAAATTATCTATTTAAATATTAGTGGTGTACCTTTAAACACCTAAAGCTAAACATTAAATATATAGTAAATTTTTTAAAGTTATTTAAATACACACAAGTTTTCACCTTATTATCATACTTCCAATTATCCAATAATTTTATGTCAAACTTCAATTTAAACGAAAGTTTGGAAAATCCAAGAGTACACCACTCATAATGCTCATATGATCATCAAATCATCATTAAGGTCCCTCCATAAAGTCCAAAACGTATTTAAGGATAAATGTATACATCATAATTACTATTAGTACGTACTATACATATATTATTTATTCTGAGTTTACAATACGACACGTGTTTCGCCTCTACACGAGGCATCTTCAGGTGATGTAGACTCTAATATAGACTAGTAACGTCTGATTCTATTAATTAATGTGCTTTTTATATCATTTATATATACAATATGATTGTTAGAAACGATTTCATGCAACAAAACGTTAGAGTCTTGATTTTTAGGTGCTAGTAGAACATCCTACGCGCTTCGCGCTAAAGGCATGCAATATAGCTGGGAGAAATTATTTTATCCACTCTGTTCTGAAAACGGCTTTTTTTGGCGGAATTTTGTTTTAACGCTATTTCAAAAATGTACTTACATGCTGGAATTTACCTAGTTGTATATTAAAAAAATAATTTTGACATGCTTACTTATTAAATTTAAAAAAAGCACATTTGCAAAATCATTGCTTTCATATAATATCAATGGTTTAAAGCTTTTAAAGTTTTACATGACATTGGGATATGGCGTTAAAAAACACATGAGCTTTTTTGAGCCGCTCTTTTTCATGGCAATAAGAGCTTTGAACAATCTTTATTAGGATAAAAAAATAATGTTAACCGATGTCCAATGTTGGACATAGGCCTTTTTGAGAATGCGCCAATTCGAGAGTATTATGTAAAGACTATAATATACCATACTTACTAATTTTGAAGGGGAAGGCAAAGGGATTTGTATAACAAAATCTCAAAAAATATACAAAATTCGTCAAAGTTTATAAAATGAAGTTTTAATATAAAGGGTTAAAATTAGTTTCAACTATCATCCAAAAACCTTACACGCCTTCTGAGCTGGGTTTTATTAAGTAGATGGAGTAATTTAGCTGTATAATCTATAAATACCATTAAAATTGATGTGTCTGTCTGTAATATAGAAATAACTGTCTTTTATTATGCTCAGGGAGTTATCTGCATAATAGTAAGGCATAAGTAACCACTTCAAAAATATCTGTCTGTATGTGTATGTAATCCTCGGAATGGTTGTATAGCTTGTGATAACACTTTACGAATATAGCAATGCTAAGAGGGATCTAGGCTAAATAATCTATTTCAAAATATTAAAGAACTTTTATTGATAAAATAAATGGCCTCTGATTATCTGAAGAGTAAATGAAGCCACATTGTTAGATCCTATCCAAGCTAAGCCGGGACAAGTCGCTAGTTCCTAACATTAGATAAGTCTCTGAATTAAAATTAATTAAAAAATAAAATAAGAGTTAAAAAACATTGATCATTGAGCTGTGATGATCCTGATAACTATGAAATTTTATCTTGGTGATCCTACTAGGATAATTTATATATATAGAATAAATTTATTAAATTATTGTATTTTCATAGGTCCTGCGAATTGGTGAAACTCACATTAAAAGATTCCATTACATAGTTAGATAGATAGGAAGACACACATGAAGCTAACAAAAAGCGTGTTAAAACATCTGAGTTAGTCGCTAAAGTATTTTGCTTTATTAATCAATCAATGTGACATAACAGAATTTAATCTGAAGAGATGTGCTTATCCCTAACACCTTTTGCTCGTTTTGGCGGAAGATTAAATGAAAGACGTGATTAAGATTATGGGCGGCGAATCTGATAAAACTGTAGGTGCCATTTCATTAGCACCCCCTAATATTTATCCTCTTGTGATGTTAGCTTTCTCAAATTAATGGCAGTGAAGAGCAAATAGCTAATTAATTTTCTAGATTTATGAGTAATTCGAACGTTTAAATTAATACCCGATTTAAAAAAGGAGAAGACATTAAATTTGACTGTTTTTCTAGATTAAATAAGACAATTTTTACGAAATTAAATGTGTTTAATATTACTGCACCTATGGTCACGGGGAACTGAGATGTTTGACGTTGCAATGTCAGAGTTAACCTGGAGTATCTTCAACATTTTAATTATTATCGTAAAATATAAAATCCGTAAAAATAATTTTATTTAATGTGTATTGTTCGCGTTACATACATACAAAGACATTTAAGTAGTAGTAGTAATAGACCGGACATCAATAGCAAAATTGTCGTCTGTAACTTATGTCCTATAGGATATATCTCCGATTTTTGTCATTTAGTCTTAGTGACATCGTCAAAAAGTCAAGACGCATTCGTTTCATATATTTAAAAAAAAATATTTTTAAAGAAAATATGCCCGGTTGTGCATTAAGATATTGGAAGTCACGATATGGAGCAAAAAATGAACGTGATTTCGGTTTATTATCAATAATGTAACATAATATATTTACCGAATAATCTTTAAATTTTATTATTTCTAGTAAATGGTTCTAGAACATTTATTTTTATTGTAATTTAAAAACTTAAAATAACAATTTTTATTGATGTAGGTAGTTTCTTTAAGTACTGCAGCTGATGAAACGTGAAAAACCGTGAAACGGCTTTTAAGTTCAGTGTTTTCCTAAAATATTTTAGATTTGAAGTGTATTTTTGTAATAGAAACGAATTTAAAAACATAGAAGCGCTTTCTTATTTGATTTGGCGTTTATCGATGTATCTTTAACGCTGACCGATCAATTATATGCTATTATTATAGCAGCTAATGGACCGAGTGACGTCATGCCACCAAGGTGGCAACCAAAGTTACTGCTGTTTGAATTGATTCTTAGTTATTGGAAATTAAATATTTTATTTCATGACACTAAAGAGGCATAAAAAGTTAATACGAATTTTTTCGTGTGACGGAAGTCACGATAAATAGATTTATACACTAATACAATCATGTATATTCCCTATTATTATATCGAAAAGCATTTCAAACTTAGTAATCTTCAACGACATTATCGATACTTTGATATGGAAACGGTAACTTTCTAAAACGAGGTTATATTTATTAGCGTCACCTACTGGGGAATAGCTAAAATGTTGTCTTAATAAATGCTTAGCGTTGTTTTGCTATTTGTAGCTAGAGGGTGCTACACGCGCACCAGCTCCAAGTTTTTAAATATAAATGTTCCCAATGTCCGCTCTATAGTATACCTATATATTTAAATCTCTTTTCATACATACAAAATCAATATTTTCTTTGAGTGTTACATACTTAAAAAAAATATTGATTTTGTTCACGCGATATCCTTGCCAATTGTGAAAAGTTTATAATGATTATTTTTAATAAATATACTTTCTCTGAAGGGTAGTACATTATTAATTTGAAGAAAACACTACAACAATTTAATACTTTAAAAAAATAAAATTTTGAAAAATCTTATTGATCCAAGAAATAAAGATTATCGAGGAAAAAAAAATAATTGGGAAAATGAATAAGAATCGTAAAATTGCTCATAATGGTGATTTTTGCAGAAACGATAAATTTGAAACATCGAGGCACTAAGAAAAAAAAATTGCAGCCTTTTGAATTTCTCAGTAATGACAAAAAACTATGACGTCAAGTTTCAAGCAAAGATCATTAAGAAGAGAAGTCCATTTTTACTGGTTTACCAGTTTATGATTTAAATTGTATGATGGCTAATTTATATAAAAAATAAAACCACCAAAATAAATGACTAGGAAAATATTTTCATTAAAATTAGAAAACCAACATATAATTAATTTGTAAATTTTACTTTTGTAATTATTTTTTTTAAAGTACGATTTTTTTTACTATACTAAGCCAGCGCTTGACTCCTTTCCCACCTGATGGTAAGTGGTGATGCAGGTAAAGACGGTGAAGAGCATTGACTTAACAAAAACCTATTCAGTCTTGCCTTAAAGACAGACACATTGTAATTGAATGGAAAGACAGAGCTTAGCAACTAATTCCACTCCTTTCTTTCTCCCATTTTCATCGTCATGCGTATAGCAAGTACGATGAAAAAATCTAAATTGTTATAAAAGTTATAAAAATAATTTGGTATTTTACACCTTGCTTAAAAGATATAGTTAAACCGCAGTCTATTACTATATGGGCTATGAGGTCTTTCTGGTATTTCCTTTCATTCATAACTGACTCTTTTGACATCAACTGGACCAAAAAAAGATGATAGATTTTTTATAGGATAAGGGTGACAAACGAGCACACAGTCCACCTGATGGTAAGTGGTTGCTGTGGCCCATAGACATCTACATCTATCTTCGATTAAGAATCAAAATGCAGATGCGTTTTCACCCGTGAGGACTAAGATGGAATGCCTCTTTTCAGTAAAAAGGGTCTCCGGTTCTCTACACTTACCAAACGAAACATAGCAGCGTTAAGCTGCTATTTTACGCTGGTATTCTGTGAGAGCGTGTTCCTTCCTCGGTCGAGCCAACCCATTCGTGCTACAACCATAACATAGCTGCAGGATGGCTCTACCACGTATAAAAATAGATGCTCCCATGCCGCCACTATACGACATGAAATATAATTGAATATACTAAAATCGGATACATAACAAGATAATTGGATTTTGTAGAAAATCTGATAAATTTAGATATCGCGAAGGCAAGATTTTTTTTATAATGCGAAGATAGAACGTTTTGTTGTCTTCGGCCACATCAATATTTACTATCAGGTGGGATAGTAGTCAGCATTAGCTTAAATATTTCAAAAATGGCTTTAAAATACTCAAAACTCCTATTGTGAGGAATATGTGTGATACGGTGTTCAGCTGCCTATCTAATAGTAGGATCCTCCTGGCCCATGAAGAAGGAACCTACAGGCAGGTGCAGGTCGGGCCTTCTAAGGCCAAAGTGGAAGATCTCCAATTACAATAAACAATAAGGGGGAAAGCCAGTAAAGGGAAGGCACTTGCCTGCTTCTGGAGCGGAGACGGTTCACCAGGATCTGCCCGGCTGATGGAAGTGTAGTGAATGTATGTGTTCTTTGTATGAATCTGTGTGTAAGTGGCCTGGGCAAGATGACACAATACTGTCCTGGAGAAGGTATCCGCCGGTAGCCCCGGAACTATTCCCTTCTTGGTCACGTAATGGTACAGCCAAACGAAGAACTTCAAAGGAAAATCACTATTGGAGTTGCACAATTAATTTAACAAAAGTTAATAAGTCCTAAGAACAATACGTGTTCTCGTCGACGCAACTATTTAAGCGGGTTCTATACGTTCGTAACAAATTAGGCGCTAATCACTAAGACGTCAGTCTCGATCGCAAAAAACTTTACAATGCTTCTCGAGAAGTCCGTCTGAGACCGCCCGTGGAATGCGACCGGGCGGGGAGCGGGTGACCTTGCATCGATGCTACGCTTCTAACGTACGTTTAAAATTCGCGTTTTAAATGTTTAATATTTTTGCCTAAACAAACCCCTGCCCCGGACATAAGGAATTATGTCCGCGAGTAGATTGGCAAACGGGACAAGGTCGCGACGGCACGTTGCAAGACCGAATCTCCGACCAAAACCTCGGCCAATCTAGGCACTCCATCCGCTCCATACGACAACTTAACAATGCGCCCACGGCGCCAATACAAAGGCAGAGCGTTGGGTTCTTTAACCAACACGAGGTCTCCCACCCGAGGATGATCCGTCTTGTCAGACCACTTAATGCGCTGCTGCAAAAGATGTAGGTACTCCAGAGACCATCGGTGCCAAAAGCTCTGAGTCATCTGATGCAGCAGGACAAACCTGCTCAGCCGCGAAACGTTCGTTTTTCTGAAGGGGTACTCGGGCAGAGCGTTAAGCGGCTGGCCAATCAGGAAGTGTCCCGGGGCTAGAACCTCCAAATAATTCGGGTCGGATGAGAGGGGACAGAGGGGCCGAGAGTTGAGTACCGCCTCAATTTTATAGAATACAGTGGCGAGCTCCTAAAATGTCAAAATAGTTTCACCAATAACGCGACGGAGATGCGTTATTGCCACTTTAATCATCGCCTCGAAAATACCGCCCCAGTGGGGACACGCCGGAGGGTCGAATTTCCACTGGATGCCCCTTTTTGACATAGCATTGCCTAAATAAGTCCGGTGGCTGGACAGAAATTCGACGACCTCTTTTAGATACCTATCTGTGCCCTTATTATTCGTTCCGCAATCCGACCGGATCAATTCCGGCAAACCGCGCCGCGATACGAAACGGCCAAGCGTGGCCAAGGCTTCCATGCTGAGGGCGCTTACAAGTTCCAACTGAACGGCCTTAGTGGAGAGGCATACGAAGACGTAAAGATAGACCTTATGCGAACGCGCGTTACGAAGGTTAGAGGACTTGACGAGGAAGGGGCCAGCAAAGTCTGTTCCGACTCCAGCGAATGGTCGGATGGCCTGGACGCGGTCGGGCGGCAAGTCACCCATCAGAGGCTACGATATGGTGGCCTTCAGTTTATAACAGGATATGCACTTAAAGATGACGCTCCGAATGGTGCGTCGGCCAGCCAAAATCCAAAACTCCCGCTGCAAAATAGCCGAAAGAGCGTTACACCTAGCGTGGGCATTCTCAACATGGTGGTGGGCAACGGGTGCCGAGCCCCGTACGGCAGTTGAGAATATTTCAAAGGTCCGCCAACGCGCAACATCCCAGCGTCGTCCAGAAAGAGGTTCAGGCGGGCCAGAGCGCCCTTGATAACGGAGCTACGCTTCAAGTTTTCAATAACGGGCTCAAAATGCTCCGTTTGGACCATACGGGTCCAATGCATCAAAGCTTCACGACGCTCGCTAGGGGACAAAACGCAATCAGAGAGTCGGTTGGACGGGTCTCGCGAATTGCGGACAAAGCGGCGCAACCAAGCAGTCACTCCTAAGAGCTTATAGAGGGAGCTGTACCGTTCCAGAAGAGAGAGATCCCGAGTGGGCTTATCCTTGCCCACTCCTACTCGGGCTCGTAGGTCCGCCAATTCGGTAGGTTCGGAGTAATTACCCGAGGGCATCACAGTCCGCAAATATACGGCAGCAGCATAGCCCTTCTCAGAGGCGTCGCAAAACCCATGTAGGGTAGCCCTGCATTTCCCTGGAGGGAGGAAGCACCTTGGCTTGGAAACCCGGTTGATGTCCGGAAGGGATGAGAGCATGGAGAGCCACTCTCGCAAGAGGACTCCGCTAATAGGCTCGTCCCAACCCAACCCGGACATCCAGAGTTTTTGAAGAAAGCACTTAGGCAAAAAGATGACCGGGGTGATCCATCCATTAGGGTCGAAGGTGCGGGCTACGGTAGACAGCACGGAGCGTTTGGTCCATGCTTTGGGAGATGGGTCAAGTTTTACTCTATACGTGAAGGTGTCCTGAACAGGCTGATATTGAATGCCCAGCACAGTCAACAAATTAGGATTCTCAGGGTGCTCGAACAGATGAGGGTCTTGTTGATCCTCTCCTGGGGGATCCTTCAAAATATGAGGGGAGTTCGACGACCACTTGCGCAACTCATAGCCTCCGGACTTCAGGATGGCAATTAATTCGTCTCAAAGACAAGAGCCTCCTCGACGGTGGAAGCGCCCGTACAAATGTCGTCCATGTAGACCGAAGTCAAGCTACTACCAAAATAGAAGCTCCCCGAGCGTATCTCAGGCGCTCTCTCTCAGCGAGTTCAAGGAGGGTTCGCATGGCGATATACGGGCTGGACCGGAGTCCGTATGTGGTGGTGTTCAACTCAAACACCTGTACAGGATCGCTGGGCTTCTCGCGCCACAATATCAGCTGATATCGATGGTCATCACGATGGATCACTGATTGTCGAAACATCATCCGAATGTCCGCTACAATAACCACTTGGTGTCGACGGAATTGGGTCAAGATGTCGGATATGGCCTTGATCAGTTTAGGACCAGAGTGAAGACACTGGTTCAAGGACACACCATTTGATGTGGGGGCGGAACCGTCAAAAACTACCCAAATTTTACTCTCAGGGGTCCTCAAGACCGCATGGTGAGGGAGGAAGTAGTGCTCCTGTGAACGCCATTCGAAGTTGGACGGTGACATATGACCCAGCTCTTGATACTCGCGCATTAACTCGACATATTTGTCGCTAAAGGCTGGGTCGCGCCGCATGCGGCGCTCCATGAAAAACTACCTCTTCTCGGCTAGTGCACGAGATTGGCCCAAAAAAGGACGTGAGTCTAGAAAGGGTAAGCGAGTGACGAAACGACTGTCGACCCGACGGCCGGTATTTTCGGGAAGAACAACTCGCACTCACGGTCCAGAGGGTTGATTCGAGCCGCATGTGGTGGTTCCTCAATTTCCCAGAACCGCTGGACGGCGTCCGAAAAGGACACGCCCACAACGGAGAGCGGATCGGCCGTTGGAGGGGGAGGAGACCACATAACCGGTCCAAAGAAGCTGTGCCCAAATATCGTGGACATGGCTGACAGGCCATCGGGCTGTAGAGCTCGTATCTCACCTAACAAGATAAACCCCAGCGTGTCGGCCCACAGTTACAAATCTATGGGCCCAGGTTGGGCCCACCGAGGGTCTGCCGGTCTCAAACCCGACGCACAGCGAACCGCGCTGTCATTTATACGAACGTTAGGGAGAAACCCTACAATGTCATCGAGGACATTTACCTTGACTAAAATGCGAAGGTATTCGCTGGCAGGGCTGAACACCAACTCCGCTTGTCCCCTAGGAGCAGGAGGCTCGGCACCTCCGATCCCTACCATCGGACGTGATTCAGAGCTCCAGGAGAGCCCCAGTCTTCCCACCAACCAATTGGAGGCCACACTACGTTGGGAACCCGAATCCAATAGAGCTCGAACCGATAAGCGGTCGCCGCTCGGGTTGTACACCTTCATTGAGGCCGTCGGCAACAGAACAGTTTGACAGGTAGACTGCTGACGGCTCAAAGGCTCAGTGGAGGCGGCCATGGCAGGAGCTAGGGTGGCAGCCTCCTATCTGGAGCTGCCTCTGTCGGACCGGCACCCGAACCGGGGGCCCCGAGAGCGGCACTCCGACGGCGTCCCGGTGTCCTTCAACTGGAATTCCCTGAACGGACCGACCTAGAGAAATTCGGGGATCCTCGGCTCCGAGGCCCGGGGCCGATACGCGGTCTCCGGAACCCGGTAATACCGTCACCGATCAAAGGGGGGCGGGCGGCGTTCCAGTCGCGGCCACTCAGCCGACGGGGGTGAGAACGGTCTAGCTGACCGCTGAGTGGCTGCAAATTCAATCTAAACCCGCTGAGGGGGGGTAAAGACCCTCCCGCCCCTGGCGGAATGATTCCCCGACCGGTCGGGGGAGGGACTCCCCTCAGAATGAGGGGCGCTGTGGTCAACCGGCGAGCGCCCAGCGTCGCCCGACAGGGGGCGTGGCGAAGCGCCCCCGCCCGTGGGAGTCGGGGGGCTGGCAGGGCCCGGAGAGTACGCGCCGCGCGCAATCAGGCACAACATGATGTGGTGGTTGCCCTGGCAGTGCGTGCAGAGCCGCTGGTGCAGGCAGTCTCGTTGTAAATGTCTCTCCAGGCACAAGTAGCACCAGCGGCGCTCCCTGGCGATGGTTCGCCTCGCCGGAGCCGGCTTGCGTAACAACTTAGGGCACGACGTCGCCCGGTGGTCGGATGTTCGACAATAGGAGCAGGGAGGCGCCTCCCTGGCCGCTAGGCCACTATAGGAGGGTAGGGGGGGACGCCCTCCCGCGGGGGCTCCGCTCGGCCTCAGGGGGGTGGGTGACGCCTTGGCCGTCTGATTCCGCCTCTCCCTGGGCACCGCGCGGGCGGCGGGCGGGGGACCCTCGACGGCACATGCTGCGTTATCTAACTGCCTACACTGCTTCTTGCTAGTCCCTAAAGGGGGGAATGTACGAGGCGCCATCCCCTCCGTACCTCTCCTCAAAATAGAGCCGAAGGTCGAGGGGCAGGCGGGACAGCACGATATGAAGTAACAAAAAAGACCACTCGTCCACCGGTAAATCCAGCCGCCGCAACGAGTTGCACACTACGACGACTGGATTCACGATGTCCTCACGTAATCAGCGGGAGGTTCAGCAGCCTCCGAACATGCTCGTCAGCAATCCGCTGGACGTTGGAGTACCTTCCAGCGAGGAGGTACCTGGCGTTTTGGTAGGCGTCGTCCGACAACTTAAGGTCGCCGAGGACGCCCAGGGTCTCCCCCTTCAGTGATGCCAGGAGGTACTCCATTTTTTGGCAGGGGGTCAAGTCCCTCCGGGCGTCCACCAGGCTGTCAAACATACCGACGAAGGTCAACCATTCCGAGAGGACCCTGGAGAACCTTGGCAGGTCCAGCGTGGGGAGTCGTCCTAACAGCTCCGACTGAGTGGGCGGCTTCCGAGGGGACTCGAGCAGGCCACTCAGCCGAGCTTCGCGCTCCTTCTCCGCGTCCTTGGCCCCCGCATCGATCAAGTCGTCCGTGAGCGCGAGGAACTGCTCGTAGTCCGCGCGGCAGTAGTCCAGAACTCCCTTTTCAACCTCCGAATCCTCGAGCTCAGCGTAAGCCTCCTCCACGGCAGCCCTTCGAGCATCGACCTACTCGAGCCTCTTCCTCATGTTATAAACTCTATCCGGTCGACCTATCAAGGCGTGTGCGCTGGTAGCCCAGCGCAGCTCAGTCCGCAAACAACGAATTAGTATCTTGTGTGACGGCATCCCTACTAAATACAATTACTACGCGGCTAAAATATAAATCAATTAGCAAATAACAAATACAGTTCCTATCAATCAAGTTAAATAGAAATTACACAATTATTAAATTAAATACAAGTTAAGACGAAAAAACACAAATCAAATTAGCAAGTAACAACCCTAGTACGATCAACAAATTATCCGATTACGTAACAAACTTTTCTACTTAATCAAGTACTTAGCCTCGACAAAATTCCCGCTTGTTAACCTACGGGCGTGGCATTCAAATCTACCCGCTAACAAACAAAAAAAGTGAGGAAATTAATTTTATTATTACGTATTATTAATGATACGGCCGAGGCGTGATTGAAAGTCAATCAACCACGCTCTGCTACCAAAATGATCCTACTGATGTAGGATCCTCCCGGCCCATGAAGAAGGAACCTACAGGCAGGTGCAGGTCGGGCCTTCTAAGGTCAAAGAGGAAGATCTCTAATTACAATAAACAATAAGGGGGAAAGCCAGTAAAGGGAAGGCACTTACCTGCTTCTGGAGCGGAGACGGTTCACCAGGATCTGCCCGGCTGATGGAAGTGTAGTGAATGTATGTGTTCTTTGTATGAATCTGTGTGTAAGTGGCCTGGGCTAAATGACACAATACTGTCCTGGAGAAGGTATCCGCCGGTAGCCCCGGAACTATTCCCTTCTTGAGGCACTCTTTCCGTTTGTCACGTAATGGTACAGCCAAACGAAGAACTTCAAAGGAAAATCACTATTGGAGTTGCACAATTAATTTAACAAAAGTTAATAAGTCCTAAGAATAATACGTGTTCTCGTCGACGCAACGATTTAATACGTTCATAACAAATTAGGCGCTAATCACTAAGACGTCAGTCTTGATCGCAAAAAACTTTACAATGCTTCTCGAGAAGTCCGTCTGAGACCGCCCGTGGAATGCGACCGGGCGGGGAGCGGGTGACCTTGCATCGATGCTACGCTTCTAACGTACGTTTAAAATTCACGTTTCAAATGTTTAATATTTTTGCCTAAACAATGTGTATAACCAACTATGTTTGTATACGATTATTATGTTTAAAATGACATGACCAATATAATATGTAGGGTTTTTAATATGTGGTAGAGCCCGGCTACAGCTACATTATGGATGCAGTACGAACGGGTTGGCTTAACCGCCGAGGACCACGCTCTCACAGTATACCAGCATTAAATAATAGCTTTATGCTACTGTGTTTCGTATGGGCCTCACCATAGATTTACTTATACGGGGATATTTGACTTAGTTTCTAAACATGGTAGAGCCATGCTGCAGCTATATTAGTAGTATAGTTGTAGTACGAATAGGTCGGCTCGACCGGGGAAGGACCACGCTCTCACAGAATACCAGCGTCAAATAGCAGCTTAAAACTGTTGTGTTTCGTATGGTGAGTGTAGAGAACTGGAGACCCTTTTTACTGGAAAAAGGCATTCCATCTTAGCCCTCACGGGGACAACGCATCTGCATTTTGATTCGCAAACGAGGATAAATGTAGATGTTTATGGGCCACAGCAACCACTTACCATCAGGTGGACTGTGTGCTCATTTGTCACCCTATCCTATAAAAAAAATAATTGTTACGCTTGGCACGCGGTTTGGCCACCGCAGTTGTTAACTATCTTGAGCTGTTAGTAGGAAGATGCTGCTGCCCATTTCCTGTTTTATTTCCGTCAGTCGCCTCTTACGATAGTACGACAACCCACAGGACGGAATGGAACGCTATCTTATGCCACTACACAGCGAAAATTTCTTATGTCATTTAAATTACAAATTCTGAAACATTTCAACCTAAAAAAATTATAGTATATTTTCGAGTGTTAGATTAGTTACTATATCTAACAATAATAGGTGGGTTTTTTTTACCGGCAGGAACAATTGTTTGGCTGCTCTGTTTTTAATTAAATCGATGATTGAACGTCCATGCGCTCTTTGAGAGCCGATAATGGGCCGGCACCGAAAACCGAGCACAACGAATGATTGATGCAACGATGAACCGCCAGAAGAGATTTGTCGATGCTAAAATAGACTTTTGTCTAGTTCTGCCGGAAGGATGATGAACTGATCTGCTTGTAATCATCTTTTAGAGTCGACTACGACTTTTTTAAGATTTTGATTTTGCGGCCCTTTATTTACACAGAGATGCAGGAAGTCCATGGATGGAGGTGTGTCAGGACCGTGTTTCATGGCATTCCTTGGGGAAAGCCTACGTTTTGAATTGGACTTGGGGTAGGTTGTAGTAACAGTAACGATGAATCTATGGCTTTAATTAAAAATGATTAATATCGCAAAATGAAGCTTTCTTAGAAATAGTTTTTACGTGGTAGAGCCATGCTGCAGCTAGTAGTATACTTGAAACACGAAAGGGTCAGCTCGACCGGAGAAGGACCTCGCTTTCACAGAATACCAGCGCAAAATTACAGCTTGACACTGCTGTGTATTGTATGGTGAGTGTAGAAAACCGGACATCCAATTTACTAGAAAAGAGGCATTCCATCTTAGTCCTCACGGGTGACGACGCATCTGTTTATTGATTCTTTATTCTTGAGGATAAATGTAGATGTCTATGGACCACAGCAATCATTTACCATCAGGTGGATTGTGTCACCCAATCCTAAAAATTTTTTGTAACATTTGAAACAGAAACAGAAACAGAAACTTTTTTATTCAATATAGATTATAAATAATACTTATTGAAAGTCACTCTTTTGTTTGATTACCACTGGTTCGGAAAAAACCTCTGTCCTGGGAAGAACCAGCAAGAAACCCAGCGGGACTTTTTTTTTTAAATAACAGCTTACAATCATGATGTTACACAAATTAACAACACAACAAATTAGAAATAGCTTTTAATTTTAAATTAGGTTGACTATCCTTCGTTCAATCTATCTGATGGTACCATTAACGTTACCGTTACAGCCCGTCAAAAGTCCACTCCTGAACAACCCTCATAGGTCTCCATAACGTTTAAATTATATGCAAAACAGACACGAAGGCTTATTGAACAGAATATGTAGTAAAAAAAAAACTGTACATCACAGCTTGTATGCTTGGTGAGCCTTTCAAATTTGTGACTATTTAGGGGCTTAACAACTTTATAGTGACAGAGATTAATGAGACAGCACTCTGGTAGTGACATTAAATTATTTGTTCTGCGTTACAAAGATACAATGCTTAATTATTCGCTATTTGTATTTTTTAAACATTTTAGTCGTAAGATTTCTAAATGTAAAATCACATTCTAAATGCAACATATATGTATATTTATACAATATATATTATATATCAAACATTTATATAATTTAAAAAGGTACTTACTACTATAGGGTGACAACGCATCAGCGTTTTGATTTTTATTGAGGACAGATATAAATTTCTATGAACCACAGTATCCACTCATCATCAGGTGTACTGCGCGCTCGTTTGTTATCCTTATTTAATGAAATACAAATAAAAAAAGTTAATCAATTTATTATTTATTGATTGACCCATTCGTGCTACAACTATACCACTAATATAGCTGCAGCATGGCTCTACCACGTATAAAAATAATAAAAATATGTTATTAGAATTCAACTAGGAAATATTTCCTCATTCTTTTAAACCACTAGAACTTTTCCGTTCTGTACAGAATTATTTGAATGACAAACCATTTCGAATTGTAAGGATATTGAGAAAAACTAACGTTCAATCAAAAAGTAAAGATTATTCGTTAAGAAATTGTCAATGGCAATGCACTGCTTGAATTTTGAAGGCATTGCCTTCAAAATTCTAACTAAACTCCACTTAAAATACAATTTATTTTTGTTTTCAAAATAAAAGAAATGTTTTCTTTTCACGCAGACTTACGTAACAATATTTTTCATATATGGTCTTTTTTGTGTTCAGTTATTATTATTAGGAGGGTACTTTTTATATCTTCGAATTCTAATCACGTGCAACGGCAGGATTTAAGATGAAATCCCTTGTCAGCTTTCCACTTGAGTTTTAGCAAGAATTAGTCAATCTTGATAATTAACACAGAAAGTGCTTACGTGCAAAGAACGTTAATTCACGGACAAACTTATGTAAGCAAAAGGAATTATATTATTAACAAAATAAAGAGCCTTGCTGTTTAATCACTTATTTAATTAGCCCGAAGTTTGTAGTGCCAGTGTCATGTTTATAGTTATAATATAGTTTTGGTATATGAGCGAGGGAAAAGGCAAAAAATGGAAAAAGTAAACGTAGGGTCAGCAGTAGACTTTGATGGGCTGCAACCGTAAGGGTGACTTTTTGACTATGTTCACGATCCGCTTGAATCCGATCGCATTGAATCCCAAATAATGCCTTTTGCCGCTGACTGAAAACTGGTATTATTATCTGTACGTCATACAAATTAGTTGACCCTAACGGGATTCAAACTCGCGATCAGTAGCATCGCTGCCTAATGCTTATTTACTGCGCTACCAACAATAATAAAATTAGTGTATGAATAAATTATCTATCTGCTAACCCTTTGAAACTTACAAAAATGCTTGTGTGAAAAAAATCAACGGAAAACTTTTTTGGATATATTTATCGGAACATTCCATAGGTACTTGAAACATCTCTCCTGAGAATACTCCAAACGTATAAGGTTTGTCGAAAAGTCAAAAATTCCTTTTATCTTTAGACGTTGATATGGGTCCTGTTTAGATGTACGCGATAATATTTCAGTTAAAGGAAAAATTATATATAATACATATCAGACCTATTTTAATTATATTTATAACTAGCCCCCCCCCCCCCCCCCATACGGTATTGCAAGGCCGTTTTTTGGTTCTCGACAAAAGCTCCTCCTATCAGATCACATTGTGAATCTAAATCATTCAAATCCACTGGGAACCAATCAAAGACACACAAAGAAAGAAACAAAGTCGGTCCAGCCGTTTAGAAATTTGGTGACAAACACACGTACCTTTACCTTTACCGTTACAGCCTACTAAAGTCCACTGCTGAACATAGGCCTACCCCATATATTGCCTCAAATTGCTCCTTAAATGCTTCCGTAGAATACGTAATTGCTCCAAGTCTATTTCTTCTATTTAATTAATTTTTTTTAATTAAATTTTCGAAAAATTGATTTTGCCTTGAAACATAAAAAATCTACTTTTTTAAATTAAACTGCATGCCAATTAATTGCTCCTTAAATGTTCCCTTAGAATCTATGTTTTTTCTCAATAGTTAATTTATAATTAATTTTTATTATTATATTTAGATTGACTCTAAAAATTGGGTTATTCCAACAAATAAGCTGATTTTTAAAGTTTCGTAAGGTTAAATTAATTGGCATACAGTTTAGTTAAAAAAAATTATATTTCTTTTGGTTATTCTAACCGTAGAAAAATGCGAAAAGACGTATTCTATTTTATGTGTTTTTTAAGTTACTATTACAATATCATAGTACCTATATTGAGAATAGAAAGGAATAACAGACCTTTCAGTAGCGAAATAATGTATTATGATACACTCAAAAAAGGACCTTAAAATTTAGAATTTACACGATTTAATCACCACTATACCCAGTGTTTATAGCTTTAAACTGCACTTACCTTTTAGGGCTATTTCTTGCCCGCACAGCGAAAGGTATCCATGAGGTTTTCCACGATAAAAAAAGGAATTTATACTGCATTGGTCACGCAAAAACTTATGACTTCAATAGCACCGCCTAGTATGGTCTATTTCCAACGATTACTTAATATGCTGAATGATAGATAATTAATAAAAAAGAATACATGAATGTAAGATTGTTGAGTGTCAGCGTGTAAGCTTTGTACAGATAAGTGAAGTGTAGGGTGATCCCCCACAAGATGGAGTACGACATGGTAAGAGATGCAAGAAGTCGATTGGATGCAGGTGGCTCAGGGCTGTGTTTTGTGGCATCAGAAGTCCATTATCAGCAGTGAACTCGTGAAGGGCTGAAATGATGCCATGTACTTTATTTTATTATTTTATTTAGTACAGATTTGTACAATAAAATATCACTGGCTGAATTGTTTTATTGAAATAAAAAAAAAACTGTCACGAACTCTACAGTACGATTGCAACCAAAAACATAAAATAAGGCTTGACTTTGTTAGTTGTAGTTTAAACAAACATCTGTTTTTCAAAAAATAATAAAGAGAATCACCGTTCCGCTCCTTTAAATTGCTAATTTAATTTTTTTAACTTTTAATTTATTTAAACCTATCTAACTTTTTAATACAACTCCAGTTTTTAAAATGAGTTACGATACGTTTCAAATTGCACATAGGCAAAATAATGTCCATCAGGATTTTATTATTGTGTTTTGAATATCATTTAAAAAATCAGCATTGTAAAACAAATTGTAATTTTTCATATGAGTGTGTTAATCTATACACACACACATATAAATAAAATTGAAGTCTGTCGGTAATATAGAAATAATTGGGTTATATATAGCTCTTTAAAATGTTTGTCTGTCAGTTTGTCCGAACTAATCTTCGAAATGGCTGAAATTAGTGTAATGAAACTTCATAAATTTATTCATCTAGCAATGGCAGAAGCGATCTAGGTTATGCTTAAACGTAAAAACTTGAAAATTTAAAAAAAAACGAAATTTTTTTAAAATATATGGTTTTTAACTATCTTAAATCTAAATATCCTACCCTACCCAGGCGAAGCCGGGGCATGTCGTAGTATTGAGTAATATATGTAAAAATCAAACATTATAATATATCTATATTTTTACATTAATTATCCACCAAGTAAAATTAATTATGGAAAATGAAATAGAGAGCTTAACAGTGGTAGAGCCACGCGGCAGCTTTTGCTGTCGCACGGATGGGCCGGCTCGAACCGGAGTGGTACTACGACCTCACAAAAAACCAGCGTGAAGTAGAGGTTTACCTCTGCGTTTCGCTTGGTGAGTGCAGGTGGCCGGAGGCCCTTTTTACTGGAAATGAGGCATTCCATCTTAGTCCTCACGGGTGACAACGCATCTACATTTTGATTTGTAATAGAGGATAGATGTAGATGTCTATGGGCCCCAGCAACCACTTACCATCAGGTGGACTGTGTGCTCGTTTGTCACCCTTATCGTATAAAAAAGAAAGAAAAGAGTTAATTCTAAATTCTTACAGAACGGTATATCCGCCATCCGAGGCTCCTGAAAACTCCCATTTCTATTGAATTATAAATTCCATAGATACATGTAGGCGAATAAAGTACAGTTTTATGTTTTAATGAAAATTTAAATCAAACAGAATTTCAGATTTTGTATCGTCGTTTTATTTATAGACTGCAAAGAATAATGTGTAATGTTGTAATTTTTTTTAATTTTTCCAATGCCAAAGGAATGGGAGTCCACTACCCCATGTCATCCCGTGGGGATCGTGATGGTAGTTCTTACGACCCCAGATGGTGGCCTGCAGAATCTTCCTCATATCAATCCAAAAATTGCAGCTGTCGTCTGGCCTGGCAACTATAGCAAATCGCCCTATGACACAATAAAAAACAGCATAAGTTTCGTTCAAAGACGGATCAACGATTAAATATTAAAATATGTATAATAATAACATTGTCCTGACTCCGAGCTGCTACTGAGAATTTCTTAACAGATTAACCCAATAACTGATTTTGGCCCGACCCGGGATTCGAACTCGGGATCTCAAGTCAACGCAATAAAACTAAATCTACGTTAAACGTTCATAACATAACTTTAAGCGTTCAATAACGTTAAACGAAGTCAACTAGAAATAGTTTTCATCAAAGTTACACAATTGCATTGCAGAATAGACCTGGAGAAGGCCTACTAATAGTACGCACTTATGTCCCATTCTCGATCTACCGTGGCTTTTTTTTCTATTGCCTTTTGATTCATTTAGAACTAAAATTGTAAAGAGATTATTATATTTTAAAAACCGTTAAAGTATTTCTTCCACAAATATTAAAGTAACAGAAATTAACGTCTAAGTATCTTTATGTAATTTTTATATTTTGCGCCGAGACGCTAACTCTTCATTCATTACATAAAACGATGAAACCATGAAAGATGTGCTTTAGTTTTCCAACGGCTATTAAATTAATGGAAGAGTCTTGGGAAAAACTACGATATTAAGAGGTATCAATCAATCTTCACTAACTGCACATTAAATGCTCACTCCAAGACCTCGATAAAGACTGGAAAATACTTGCTACTAATGCGTAATAGATCGACTGTCATCATTCCGTTAAAGTTTTTTTTAAAACTTTACAAAAAACTGCTTAAACAATTGGCTGGAGGGCTATGCTCGGAGTTTCTCTGTGTTTTAAACTTAGAAATGAAGATCCGCAGTAGAACCAGAGTGATCGACATATCCCAACCTACATCAATCCTTAAATGAGAATTAAAAATTAAAATGCCAATGCGTTGTCACCATTGAATACTATGATGGATTGCTTCGTTGTCATTTAAAAGAGTTTCCGGTTTTCAAAACTCACCAGACGCATCATTGCATCCTAATGTTGCTATTTTATGCTGGTATTCCGTAAGAGTGTGGTCCTTTACCAATCAAGCCAGCCCATTGGTACTACAGCATGACTTTATAACTTTTCTATAAAAAAACGTAACTCAGTTAATTAAGTTCCATTAATTTAGTATAATATAAATATACCAAAATATATTTTTATATGTAGTGTTCTCTGTCTTCACAACTCACGAAAGCAATATTGAACCTTGAACATTTGCTATAAACTTTAGCAAAAATGACAGTTCAGTAACTTGCGTGGATTATGACCATGAAGTGGCGGTTTAAGAATATCTACTAGCCCATATCGTCCAGTGGGTGTCATAAAAGGTGACAAAGGGAAAAACATATGTTAACCAGATGATGGGCAGCAACGTCTTCCTGATAACAATTTAAAATTATAAAAAAATGCGGTTGCATTCATCGCAAACCGTCTGCCGCAACTATGGCAAACATCTACTGATCACTAGACCAACGAGGCCCCCAATAAAAACTACACTCACTAGGTGGGTGGACTCCTTTTCTGCTTATACGATACGGTAGATACCACCCTCATATCTGTGTCTGCAATGAATAAAGAGAGCCAGTGTACAGGGCCCTATGAGGCAATCTATGGGAGACGAAAAATAAGAAAATCCTTCTCCATATTTTATTTATTGGATGTGTTAAGAGGCTACTATAAGAAAGGTCATAAATTTCTCGTGGCCGCCGATATGTCGTTAGGTATTACCATATTAATGTTAGCGGTTGACGAAAAATTTCAAAGCTGTCAGGTGACTGTTATTGCGAGCGCCAATACATCTGCCAAGTAGATATTAAGGAAAATAACCTGTTTAAAATAAACACAGGCATATCATTATGAAGTTGCAATGGACCGGTCAAACATAGATAAAAATATCGACAACCAAATGGGGAGAATGTTTCTCGAGTGAGAGGCGATCGGCGGTGGAATTGTAGGGAGGCCGTTTACAAGATAAAGTGACGACTTCGTAAGAGATTCGGGCGAAGATGGATATAGGTGGCTCACCGTGCTTTGTGGCTCTCTTACCTATTTCTGCCGCCAAATAGCAGTGCTTGCACTTTCTGTGTCTCAGTAAGGAGAGCCAATATAATTACAGACTGTTAGACATTCTACCTTAGTTCTCGGAGTTGACAACGCGTCTGTAGCTTTCTTTGTTTAAAGTTAGCAAATGTCCATGTACTACATACAATAGCCATTTACCATCAGTTGCATTATGAGTTCGTTTGTCGCTTAATTTTTACATATAAACGTTGCAATTTATGCAATTGAAACATCTCTACAATACAGAAGAAATTTCATAAAAAAGTAGGAGAGGCCCACGTCTATGAGTGCACTTTTACGGACTGATTACATATGACATACGAAGAAAAAATAGGACTTTTACTAAAGTCTAATTTTTTAACCAGAGGGTAGTAGAGTTTAAAATTAATCCCTCGAATTGAATATATTTTATTTCAAAACAACTGCCTATACGATGCAATCGAGCGAAATACAGGAAAGTTTAAACCGCCCAACTTTAGCAGATTTTGTCGGTAGATATAAAATCGTAAAAATTATTGAATGAAATTCTAATTTAACTTCGCATTAAGCCGTGCGTTGAACCGCAAAATTTTATATTATGTTTATGTAAACACGGTCATAGTAAATGTGGTAATAATGATGTTCCCACATATAAATTTTGTATACATAATGTAATCCATTTTTAGCCGACTTCGAGAAAAGGAGAAGTCTTCACAATTCGACTGTGTGTTTTTTCTTTTTTATTTGTATGTATGTTGCGTTTATGTATATGTTTGTAAATTGTGAACCGATTTTCATGATTCTTTTTTTATTAAATAGGCTACACTACTAGGCTAAATAAATTTCGAGAACAATTTCCAAAAGTTAAAAGTTTTTGGTGTAGATGTAGTTGCATAGTGACGTGTTTGTTAGTTGTTTGTTAATATGACATATTTGCAATGTATTACTAAACTATGATCAAGGTCTGAAGTAAAATAATAATAATAATTATTATTATTATATTTCTTGGGAGTACCCTTAACCGACGAGCGTGTATGCGTAAATATATGGATGTAAATGAGGCGAGAGAGGTGTGTCAGGATCGCGCCAAATGGAAGTCCGTAGTATCTGCCTACCCCTCTGGGTGACAGGCGTGAGTGTTTTTGGAAGTTATATTTCTTGGGAGAGGCCTATGTTCAGCAGTAGACTCGTGAATGGCTGTAATGATGATGAAGTTGGGCTGCGGACTCATCCCCGTTTACCAGGCGATATGCAGTGAAGGTGCAACACCATAGGGTTCTGGTCAGTGTGAGTCCGTCATAATTGTGGCTAATAATTGCAGTTGGTTTTCTACGTAATATCTGAATAGAATAACCTAGGAGTCAATCTGCCCGTTTGCCGCCATTCAGCAGTGCACCTTCCAACTATATTTATGTAACACACATTTCTTTCTTTCTTTCGTTTAAAGGGGAAACATGCTAATAGGGGTAAAAGCATTTTATTTCAGTTCTAAGAGATGATGACACATCTGTGTTAATTTTGAAGATAGTTGCAGCTGCCCGCACAGGGCTACGGCCGCCGCTACTAGTGTTTTCTGTGATGCGTATTCCATCTTAGTCCTTATAGGTAGTACAACAAAACTAGATTATTAATCGAAGATACTGGTAGATGTACCTGCCTGTGGTTCACAGTATCCACTTACCTTGATCTGTTTACTTGTTTTTACTCTTATTCTGTAAATCTAATAACTACACTTAATATTATAAATTATAATATAAAACTAGATTAAATTATATGGCAGTTGGCATGACATTTGTTCAGGGCCTTGCCATCAGATGGCTCATTTATTCTTATACTATAAACATATGATAGTAGTTAATGTATAAAATTGTTCTTTTTTAAGTCTACTAGTAACGCTATGAACAGTACCAATCGGGAGAATATATTAGTCATAAGATTGAAGTGCTTGTGTTTGTAGATGTTCACGACAGTAGGCAAAAAAAGATTCGGACCCATGACTTTCCGAGTCTGCAGTCCACATGCCTAACCATTAGACTAACGTTGCTTTACACACAGAATTATGTCATTATACCTATAAATATTGTATTATTATATATTTATCTTTATACGATATTCAATATTCAAAGTTCGTTATACTAACGGAGTAAATCTAGATTAATAAACTTTATCTCAAGCAAACAACCTAGTTGTGGAACAATTCTCTTTATCAGATTAAATTTTAGATGAAATCGAGCAATGTTGTGTTTAGTCGATCTAGTTTTGAATTGTTAGGTTTTTACTTTAATTTTTAATTTAGAAAGATAACGAGATAAACTGGCAGTTGATTTTAACTGCCAGTGTATCTCTTCCTAGTGCATTGTAGAAACTTTTTGTTGTTAAATATAATTACCTGATGGTAAGTGGCTACTGCAGCCCATAGACGCCTACAACAAACTTTAAATAAAGAAAAAGAAAAAAGAACGTTGTCCTGTATGAAACCTCGGCGTTAAAGGAGAACATATTAATTTAGGTTAGGTTGGTAATTATAAGATTTTTTAACGAAAAATAAGCTAAAGGAAAACACAGTTGTACCACAGTATAGTAGACTGTGGTTATATAGTATAATCACAATCTGATTACTATACTTTGTTTATAGGTTATTTAAAATGTTCATATAACGTTATTACACTTATTTTAAAAACTTTAAAGTAAAAAAAGTCAAGTAAAGTTGCAGCTTATTTACATCCCACTGCTGGGGACAGGCCTCCTTTCATTTCTAAGAGGGTTTTAGGGCAAGGAAATGTCCGCCGCGCTACCCCAATGCGTGTTGGAGAACTTACATGTCTTCGAAATATTTTGTTTTCTTACTTCTCAGACATGCAGGTTTTCTCACGATGTTTTCCTTCACCACCGTTCACGTGGTAAATCAGGACTTAAAATTGCAATTAACAATTTCATTGGTGCCGGCAGGGATCGAACCCGGGTTGCTCGAGTACTGTGAAGCTTACAGCGAACGCTAAACATCTGAGCTACCACGGCTCTAAAACTTTATGAAACAAATATTGTATAAAAAGGTTACTATAATATTATGGAATTTATGGTTGATAATAATTCCTGGGAATGAGGTGATTCATTCCCAGGAATTATTATCAACCATTCATTCAGACCTATTTCAAATTTCTTTTGTGTTTCTGTTTGTTGTGTTGTGTTGTGTTTTGTGTTTCTTTTGTGTAACTTTAATGTTTGTAAACAGACATTTGAAAAAAAGTCTGGCTGGGTTTCTTGGTGGTATTCTTCCAGGATAGAGGTATTTTCTCAACCAGTGGTATATTAAACATAAGAGTGACTTTTAATAAGTATTTGTAATCTATGTTGAACAAAAAAGTTTCTATTATACTATATTATGATTTGTAATTATTTTTCGAAACAAAGCAACTAATTTGAAATGGTTGAAAGCGTAACAAATAATAAAAATCCAAGCAAGGCTTAATTAAAGAAAGGATTTAATTTCAAACTTATTGTTCTCGAGCGTTTCCAACATTTTCATCAGAGGCCGAATAGATTTATTTTATTAAGTTCAAATAATAAGTGCAGTTATTATACATTTAAAATTTGTAGTTTTTGTGCTTTATATCATTTTTTATAGAATAAGGGATGATATGGAGAAGCTGATAAGGGATACGTGAGATATCAATACACCTAAAAAAAAACAATAGCCATAGTACCTACAACTTAAATCTGTATAAGTGACAGAATATCGCCATTTTGCATGCGTTGCGTGTTGATATTGTGCTAGTGAACAAAATTAATTTGTTGTCAATATGTGGAAAAAAATTGGTGCAGTTAAACGATCATGTTAAATCTAAATAAAATTTATCCAACAGTGTTCTCAACACAAAGCTATTCATCATTTATGCGAATCTCTAAAGAGATTTATATGTTATGTTGAAAACACTGCTATATTTTTTTTATAGGATCGGGTGACAAACAAGCACACAGTGATGGTAAGTGGTTACTGTGACCCATAGACATCTACATCTATCCTCAATAAAGACTCAAGATGCAGATGCGTTGTCACCCGTGAGGACTAAGATGGAATGCCTCTTTGCCAGTAAAAAGGGTCAGTAAAATATAGCGTAAGTAATAAAAATATCCGATTATAGAACTGATTAAAAACCATTGGCGGCATGACATAAACCATAACATATATAGTACAGCTACTAAGACTATAAAACCGTCGAAATGCCATTTAGGCTGTTTAGCAAATTGTCACTATTTTAAGACCCATAAAAACAATATTTAAAATATAATTTTGGGAATATTAGACATTTATCTAAGCCTATACCATAAATTTCACCATAAGGTTGTATGGTGCATGGGAAGTAAAAGTCAGTGATGTGTATCTGTGTGTGACTGAGTGTGGTAGACCTTATGAGACCGTTGCCATCGGCAGCAGCTCGGACTTCAGCACAGCTCCAAATTGTCGTCACGAGGACAGTCCTATTAGCTTCATTGTACATTTAACTAACTAAAACTCGCCTAATTCCACATTCATCGTAGAATCGAACACGTGATACACAGTAACGGACAGTAGTTCAAAGTTCAACATTCAATGTCCCAGATTCACTTTACACAAATTATAAAGAGGGAATTAAAGCGATCTATTAATGAGTCATACTACTCAGTTAAACACAACTAAGTTCCTTCATTCGACGCCAAAAACCACGTCGCAAAAAGATTCAAAATACGCCTCGTTGACGCGTAAACTAACAAGCCAACACACACAAAAAAGGGCACTTAACGCGACGACACGATTATAATGATTTCCTGATGAACAACCGGGAGAAGCTCTCGAACAAGTAATGCGCGGCTCGAACCCTAGACCGTATATCTACTCGACGCGCGCGTGCACAATTCCGCATCCCCGAACAAAAAAATGAAGGCGTGCTGTCCCAAGCACAGCTGGCAAACGACTCTTTTGCGCTCTCGACACACCCAAGCTAGCCCGAACGTCAAACCGGTATTGCACTGAGCCGCGCGCCCTCTGACGTCGATTCCGAAACCAGCGTTCGGGCGTAAACAAGTATGTTTACCTGGGACAAATAGTCCGACTTGGTAAGTTCAACTTCGACCGAGAGGTCTATCGAAGGATTCAACTCGGTTGGGGAGCGTTCGGGAAATTACGGCACATCTTCATGTCAGGTATACCTCATGAATTGAAAACGATACTGTACAACCAATGCGTGTTTCCTGTGATGACTAATGGAACTGAGACGTGTTCCTTCACTGCTGGCCGGATGAGGAAGCTCAAGGTCGTTCAGCGAGCTATGGAGAGGGCTATGCACGGAGTTTCTTTGCGTGATAAACTCAGAAATGAGGATATCTGCAGTAGAGCCAGAGTGACCGATATAGCCCAACGGATTAGTAAGCTGAAGTGGCAATGGGCCGGCCATATAGCTCGAAGAACCGACAATTGATGGGGAATAAAAAGGTTCTCTAGTGGCGGCCTCGTAATCGCGGACGAAGTATAGGGCATCCCCGCACTAGATGGAGTGACGACCTGGTAAGGCATGCAGGAAGTCCATGGATGCAGGTGGCTCAGGACCGTACTTTGTGGCATTCCTTGGGGGAGGCCTATGTTCAGCAGTGGACTTGTGAAGGGTTGTAATGATTATGATGACGATGTAGAAAGAACGAATGAGGAAAGAGTGAAAAAGCAAATTTATGTAACAGAAGTTAACGGCAGTGTTGGTAAGGAACGCCTTAGACGAAAGTTTGTAGATCGAATTGTCAATATATCGAAGATGGATCAAATTGCTGCAACAGCTTTCACTGTCCGATTTTCAGACAAAAAAGTAAAACAATAGTAAAGGACTACATGTAGTACACGGGAGAGCGAAAGTGTTATCCCGTAGTAAGTAGGTACCCTTAACTAACGAGCATGTATACGTAGGTATATATAATACGAATGTGAAAGAACTGAGAGAGGTGTGTCCAGTATCGTGCCAAATGGAATTCCATAGTCTTTGCCTTCCCCTATTGGTGACAGTCATGAGTGTTAATGTTATTTGTTATATTTAACATTTATATGCATAATGCATGTAAATAATACAGTTTTCATTACATACGTATTATCTTGTATAGTAATTTTTGTGAAATTTCAACATCAAAAAAGAAGGAGTTTCTATATTCGACGCGTATGTTTCAGTATGTATGTTTATCGATTTCTAAAACACGGATGAACTGATTTAATTTACTCTTTTATAATTTAATAGGATATAACTCAAGGTTGGTTGCATTAATTTTAGGAGAAAAATTTCGACCACATGTGTGAAAAAATACGTGATGAGTTTCTATTGTAAGTATTTATACAATATTCTGGATATCACCTTTTTTTAGTTCACGAGTTAAAATTCAATCACCATTTAAAATTGTATAATGAAGTGATTAAACATTAGTGTTGTAAAATATAATAAACAGTGTAACCCAAGTGAACTACATTCTAAATAAATATGATAATCTCGCTTATATGTATGTAATTTACGAAATACTATAAATTAATGCAATTGGATGCCGATCGTTAAGGTGTAAAAATTTTAAATTATCTACAATTACTGCTGGATGGATAGTTGATACTAGTGCCACCTATCAACTAGTAATAGAAACTGGATAAAGTCGATAAAGTAGTACTGTCAAGTTTTCAATTATAACAACAATTTCATCAACATTTCTCAAGTTTGCGTAGCCTAATGGTAAGTTCGGAGTGATAATATCAAAAGGTCGGAGGATCGGTTCTGACGCATTTAACAAATTTATTATCTTTTTTCATTTCTTATAAAATGGCATCAAGGGGTAAAAATATAATATGCAACAAATGTGATAAAGAAATATATCATAAGGAATTTCTTAAATGTTACGATTGCAAATTTATTTACGAAATTGAATGCTTAAGTATTACATCCAAATGCTTTTATCTAATGACCAAAGAACACAAACTTAAATGGAAGTGCCAAACATGTTTGGGACAGAATACAGATGTTACAGAAGCTTAAACCCCACAAGGACTAAGCAATGTCACAAAATCATGTTCATTAAAAAAAAACCTTGCGTACTGATGAAAACATAACACAGAGAAAACCAACAAGAGTGGGTAAACATATTTCAATTGAAGATTTATCAAGTAAAGAGAACATAGAAAATTCCACATTTTTAGATGATAGTTCACAAAGTTTACCTAATTTAACAACCACGGAAAGCTCACTGATTAATGATCTTAGAGATGAAATACATGCGCTTTCTATACAACTATCTAGTGCACACAATGAAATAGATTTATTAAATTTGGAAATCACAAAACATCAAAAGAAAATTACTGAATAGCAAAAGAAGCTCGATATGTACAAGAAACTTCTATCAAATGGAGAAGTATCACCACGAAGGTTAACACCGATGAAGTTAGATAAAATTACACCGATGAAGTTAGATAAAATTACACCGATGAAGTTAGATAAAATTATATCCATCTCGCACGATACGAATAGTAAAATAAAAGTTGGGCAAAGTTTAAACACTCATTCGACTATAGAAAAGGACCTAAAACTGCAAGAAACTTGCATAGAAAAGAAGAAAGATGTAAGCAATACACTTAGTGAAACACGTATCTCATCTTTACCTATAACAACATATACAGAAGTACCCAAAATGAAAAAAAATACGATCACAATTCTTGGGGACGAAAATACGTCGGGTTTATCTTCAGCTTTATACAAATCGAGAGAAGGAAAATGGAATAATAAGTATATGCCATTACCTATAATAAAACCAAACGCTTCCTCATGTGATATCTTAATGCATTGTAACCAACTCGAAGAGACAGTAACATTAAGTGACTATGTTATACTGTGCGTTGGGAGCCATGACAAAAATCCGTATAAATTGTACTCTAATCTTAGTGTTGATTTGCATAAACTGCGAAAAACTAATGTTTATTTATTACCGGTACTAAGTAATTTGTTTTTGAATGAAAAAATGTTAAATAATATGTATAAAATATTGACTCAAAATCACAAAAATTGTAGGCTTATTGACATTGATTACAAATACTGTTAACATTTCTATAGATAGTCATGAGTATGATAAACAATTTATAGTGCAGAAAAGTAGGCATAATAACTTGACTAAAAAAAATGTGGATAGAACCTCATTTATAGACGAACCTAAGAAGGGAACCATACCCTATTATTTCAAAAAACAACTTATGAAAAATCAAAGAGTTCATGAAGTTATTAATTATAAGAAGGGTACTATAGAATATTTCTTTGAAAAAATGAAAATGAAGAATTTTAAATCCACGGGAGGAGCTTTGAAAACTTGTAACGTAGATATAAATAATGCTATAGCAAACCCTTGCATAGGTTCCTCATCAAATAATAAAAAAATATTTTTTCGATAAAAATAACTCAAATCAGAAGCTACTTCTTTTACATCAAAATATTGCTGGAGTTTTAAACAAACAAGATTTGATTGTAGTAAGTTTGAATGAACTAGCTAATAGTAATAAATATATTCAAATCATTTGCTTTACTGAGACCTTTATAAAAAGTGGCGAAGAACCTAACCTTAAGCTGTCAGGTTTTAAGCTAGCATCATTCTACTCCAGATCAAGAGAAAGACGTGGCGGAGTATGTATAGTTATAAGAGAAAATATACATTATAATGATTTAATGATTACGAAAGAATATGAAATGACAAAACATTTTGAATGTTGCGGAATTGAAATCAGTAACTTTAATCTTATAATTTTATGCATATATCGAACACCAAATTCAGACATATATATATTTTTCGAAAAATTAAATAAATTATTATTAAAATTATGAAGAGGAAATAGAAAACGAATAATCATTGCAGGAGATTTAAATATAGACACACTGAAGGTTAATAAATACTCTAAAGACTTTAAAGACCTATTACTAAATTTTAACTTAATACAGCACATAACTTCCCCAACCAGAATTAATTCATGTATTGATCACTTAATAAGCAATGTTACACAAGCAAAAGGTTCTATACATTATTTGGGCCTCTCTGACCACACCGGACAAATACTAGAGCTTCCTATAAAAGTAAGTAAAACAGTAAAATACTGGCTTGAAGAAAAAAGAGACTTTACGAAAGATAAC
The DNA here is from genome assembly GCA_963668995.1 of Parnassius mnemosyne. Classification (NCBI taxonomy): domain Eukaryota; kingdom Metazoa; phylum Arthropoda; class Insecta; order Lepidoptera; family Papilionidae; genus Parnassius; species Parnassius mnemosyne. The sequence continues at coordinate 63,839,597 of CAVLGL010000115.1, read as the reverse complement.
ATAGAAAAGTTCTTGGAATGTATAAAATCAATATCCTTTTCTGAAATCTATACTGAACAAGACACCAACAAAGCGTTTTCAAGTTTTCATAGTATTTACAAACTGTTCTTCGACCTATGTTTTCCAACCAAACTTATTAAGATTTCCTTAAGAAATAATAAAAATTATTGGCTTTCAAGAGGTATAAAAAAATCTTGCGTAGTGAAAAGAAAGCTATATTGTAAATATTTGCTATCAGCAACAAGTAAAAGAATAAATAAATCTAAATATATTAGTTATGCCAAAATCCTTAGGAAGTGTATTTTAAAGGCACAAAAGATACAAAATGAAAAATATATCTTAGGCTCAAATAATAAAGGTAAAGCTATATGGAATGTTATAAAAACAAATATAACTAATAGGAAAACTAGTAGAGAAATAGACACCATAACTCACAATGGAAGAACCCTGATAGAAGGATGTGACATTGCAAATGGGTTTAATAATTTTTTCATAGATTTGACAAATAAAGACAAACTTAATATGTCGAATAATTGTACGTGTAAACAATTCTGTAACTCTACTATATTCTTACGGCCTACGATTCCTGAAGAAATTAATCAAATTATATTATCCCTTCGAAACACTAATTCGGTGGGGTATGATGAGTTACCGACAAAAATATTAAAACTAAGTTCTATATATATAGCACCCATACTTTGTCATATTATAAATTTATCTTTTGCCCAAGGAATTTTTCCAGCAGATCTCAAGTATTCAATTCTGAAACCCATCTTCAAAAAGGGCGATACTAAAGATGTTAATAATTACAGACCAATTGCAATAGTACCCGTATTATCAAAAGTTTTTGAAAAAGCAATACTAAAGAGACTTCATAACTTTATGGGAAAATTTAATATTATTAATAACGCACAAAATGGTTTTGTAAAAAATAAATCCACAACATTAGCCACCTTCCAACTTGTTAAGTTTGTTACAGAATGCATTAATGAGGGTGTACCGGTGATAGCTCTTTTTTTGGATTTGAGTAAAGCATTTGACTTTGTTCATCACGGAATACTTCTCAATAAACTCGAAAGATACGGAATACGTGGGAAAGCAAATGAATGGTTTAAAAGTTACCTGGGTCAAAGAAAACAATGCACAGAAATAACAAAGCTTAAAAACCTTAAAAAAGTGCATATCCGGTCTGAATATAGGTTAAACGAATATGGTGTACCGCAAGGAAGTATTCTGGGTCCTCTACTTTTACTAATATATATTAATGAGTTACCAACAACAACTCCTCATAAAACGATTCTTTTCGCTGATGATGCAACAATCATTCTTAAATGTACGAACAAAAGGCGTTTTGAATTTGATATCAATAGTACATTAAAAGATATAATTGATTGGTTGAATTCTCACAACATGACTGTAAATATAAATAAAACTAAAATAATGCAATTTCACACGATTAGAAGTAAGCAAACTAATTTAAGTATAAAGTATAATGAAAAAGTGGTACAAGAAGTTGGTTATTATAAGTTTCTTGGTATTACTATTGATAATAATTGTAACTGGAAAATGCATGTTCAATCGATATGTGACAAATTAAACAGATTTATATTTGCGCTTCGCCGACTTCGAGAGATAGCATCTGCCAAAGCAGCGTTAAACGCCTATCATGGCTATGTCTCATCGATATTGCAGTATGGACTTCTGATATGGGGCAACTGTTCTGAAATAGAACGCGTATTTAGAATCCAAAAAAATGCATTCGAGCAATCTGTGGAGCACATTCCATGGCATCGTGCAAGCCATTATTTAAAGAAATAAAAGTGTTACCACTTGCATGTATGTATATCAAACAAGCTGCGACTTTTGTCAAGCAATTCCCTGAATACTTCCCAACTAATATTTTTTTTAAGAGACAGAAGTTTAAGACAAAAATCTAATAACAGAATATACCTTCCGAAATGTAAATTGATGTTTTTTCAAAAAAATTCGTACATAATGGCGATTAAAATCTTTAATTCTTTACCCGACGAGTTTAAAAATTTCCCAATGACAAAGTTAAAAAACAAACTTCACGAATGGCTCTTACTTAACTGTTTTTATACCGTTAATGAGTATTTTGATCATAAAAATCAAAACAAATGACGTATTTAATATCCGTATCTAAATTGCTTGAATTTTTTGCTGTAAGTTAATAAAATAAGACTTCGACAGAATAATTATTGGTTGGTTGATTTTATTGTTTTTACATGTTATAATTGTATTTTGACATTTTTGTAAATGATTGTGTGATATTGTACTTCATAATTATTCTTTTGACATTTATTTTATTATTAATCGGACATTTTTTATTAGTACTATTAGGACATAATTATATTAGACTAAAATTTATAAATAATTATTGTAAAGAAAAATGTATTGCAACTTATACTATTCAGTTAAAATTTGCACGCCTTGATAAGGCAGAATGTATCGGAACTTTATGCTTTAATAATACTTTTGTAAGATCTACCTACATTCTAAGCAAATAAATTATTATTATTATTATTATTATTTATAAAATGAAGTAAAAACAAACAAGAGTTCACGTTATGGTAAATGGCTACTGTATTCAATGTGCAATTGCTACCAGTTTCAAACAAGAACAATTCAAAAGGATCACCAATTTCAAAAGGAAGGGTACAAATGCATTGACACATCTGAGGACTAAGATAAACACCTCACAGACTGGCTTTTTTACCTTACAGACCGGAACACAACTGTGCACTCAGTGTTGTTTGGCGACAATAGATAAGAAGTTTGTACCTGCCTAGACTGGCTCCTTAGCAGAAAGTCTTTCTTTAAAAATTTACTTCTCATCAGACAGAAATATCTATTATTAGTACCTTATATATACATTTAGTAGTACATACGACCGCATTATAGCCAATGAGAAAGATAACTACAGAATGCTTTGCGGTTTAGGGAGTAAGGTAATATCGCAGATGTACTAAAACCCATATGGAGTCGGTTGACGGTAATAATAATTTGCATGCTATTATTAGCGAAACAAAACTGCACTATATAAATTGTAACATCTTTTTATACCGTGATTCTTGCAAATAAAGTTTTATGATTATGATTATTTCTTTATTTAAAGCTGCACGGACATCGTGGACAGCAATAGTCATTTACCAACAGGTCAATTGTGAGTTCGTTTGTCACTTAATTTTTACATAAAAACGTTGCAATTTATGCAATCGAAACACCTCTACAACACAGAAGAAATTCAATAAACAAGTAGGAGAGGCCCACGTTCATGATTGCACTTTGAATATTACACGGATTGAATATTATATATTATATGACATACGAAGAAAAGATAGGACTCTTACTAGAGCCCTATTTTTAACCAGAGGGTAGTATAGTTTAAAAGTTATCCCTCGAGTTGGAAATATTTTATTTCAAATCAACTGCCTATACGATGCAATCGAGCGAAATACAGGAAAGTTTAAACCGCCCAACTTTAGCAGATTTTGTCAGTAGGTATATAAAGTCGTAAAAATTATTGAACGAAATTCAAATTTAACTTCGCATTAAGCCGTGCGTTGAACCGCATAATTTTTATATTATGTTTATGTAAACACAGTCATATTAATTGTGGTAACAATGATGTTCCCACATAGCAATTTTATAATGTTATATAACACTATTAAATTTTCTAACATAAATATATGCCATTTTTAGCCTACTTCGAGAAAAGTAGAAGTTTTACAATTCGACTGTATGTTTTATCTTTTTTTATTTTTATGTATGTTATGTTGCGCTTTTATGTTTGTATGTTCGTATATTGTGAACCAATTTTCATTATTCTTTTTATTATATAAGTTACACTACTAGGCCCAACAAGTTCGAGAAAAAATTTAACCTGAACTGTCGGCAAAATAGGGGATGAAGTTTTTAACTATTGCACTCAGAATGATAAAACAATAATTTTTATAAAAAGTAAAACTTGAAAGTTATTGATATAGATGCAGTTAAATCATGACCGTGCTTTGTGATATTCCTTGGGGGAGGCCAATGTTCAGCAGTAGACTTGTGCAAGGTTGCAATGATGACGGCCTTGCCATCAGATGGGCCATTAGCCTATTTATTCTTATATATATATAATGATAGTAGTAAATGTATAAAATTGTTCTTTTTTAAGCCTACTAGTAACGCTATGAACAGTACCAATACTCCCGGTAGTCATAAGGTTGAAGTGTTTGTGTTTGTAGTATTGTTTGTGGATTCGGACCCATGACTTCCCGAGTCTGGAGTCCACATGCCTAACCATTAAACTAACGTTGCCTTACACACAGAATTATGTCATTATAAATATTGTATTATTATATATTTATCTTCGTATAATAAATATTCATTATAAGAAGTTCGTTAAACTAACCGAGTAAATCTAGATAATTAAACTTTATGTCAAGCACACAACTTACTTCTGGAACAATTATATTTATCAGATTAAAATTTAGATGAAATCATACAATGTTGTGTTTACTCGATCTAGCTTTGCATTGTTATGTTTTAATGTTAATTTTTAAATTAAAAATTTTATAACAAAATAAACTGGCAGTTGATTTTAACTGTCAGTGTATCTCGTACTAGTGCATTGTAGAAACTTTTTGTTTTTAAATATAATTACCTGATGGTAAGTGGCTAATGCAGCCCATAGACGTCTACATCAAACTTTAAATAAAGAAAAAGAAAAAAGAACGTTGTCCTTTGTGAAACCTCCGCGTTACAGGAGAACATATTAGTTTGTATTAGGTTGATAGGTTAAGATTTTTTAATGAATAATAAGCTAAAGGAAAACACAGTTGTACCACAGTATAGTAGACTGTGGTTATATAGTATAATCACAGTCTGCTTACTATAATGTGTTTATAGGTTATTTAAAACGTGAATATAATATTAATACACCAAGTTTATAAACTTTTTGAAACAAATATTGTATAAAAAATGTTATTATAGTATTATTGAATTATGGTTGATAATAATCCCTGGGAATAGGGTGATCCCTATTTTAAATTTATTTTGTGTTGTGTAACTTTAATGTTTGTAAATAGTAATTTAAAAAAAAGTTTTGCTGGGTTTCTTGGTGGGGTTCTTCCAGGATAGATGTTTTTTCCGAATCAGTGGTAAACTAAACATAAGAGTGACTTTTAATAAGTATTTATAATCTATGTTGAATAAATAATTTTCTATTATACTATACTATCATTTGTAATTATTTTTCGAAACAAACCAACTCAAGTGGAAGTGGTTAAAAGCGTAACGAATAATAAAAATCCAAGCAAGGTTTAATTAAAGAAAGGATTAAATTTCAAACTTATTGTTCTCGAACGTCTCTAACATTTTCATCAGGGCCGAAAAGATACATTTATTTAAGTTCAAATAACAAGTGCGGTTAGTTTACATTTAAATTTGTAGTTTGTAATGCTTTATGTGCGCAGACTTGACGACTTCCAGCCTCCCGAACAAGCCGGTTTCCGAAAGGGCTTTAGCACCATAGACCAGATACATACCCTTCGGCAAATTGTACAGAAGTCCGAAGAGTACAATTCGCCACAATGTCTGGCGTATGTGGACTATGAGAAAGCCTTTGATTCCGTCGAAATTTGGGCGGTGCTGCAGTCCCTTCAGCGGTGCCAAGTTGACTGTCGGTATATCGAAGTGCTGAATTGTTTGTACAGTAGAGCTACGATGGCGATCCGAGTACAGAACCAGAGTACGAAACCTATCCAATTGCAGAGAGATGTAAGACAGGGTGATGTTACATCCCCGAAACTCTTCACCCCTGCACTGGAAGAAGTTTTCAAGCTTCTGGACTGGAAAGGATACGGTATTAACATCAATGGCGAGTACATCACTCACCTTCGATTTGCCGACGATATAGTCCGTATGGCAGAATCGCTGGAGGACCTAAGCACCATGCTCAATGACCTCAATAGTGTCTCCCAACGAATAGGTCTTAGGATGAACATGGACAAAACAAAGATCATGTTTAATGTCCATGTCACACCTATGCCGGTAGTTGTTGGGAGCACTAAGCTCGAAGTTGTTGACGAGTATGTTTACTTGCGACAAATAGTATGACTAGGTAAGTCCAACTTCGACCGAGAGGTCAATCGACGGATTCAACTCGGCTGGGCAGCGTTGGGGAAACTACGACTCATCTTCTCGTCAGACATACCTCAAAACCTTAAAACGAAATTGTACAACCAGTGCGTGTTGCCAGTGATGACTTACGGATCTGAGACGTGGTTCTTCACTGCTGGCCGTATGAGGAAGCTCAAGGTCGCTCAGCGAGCTATGGAGAGGGCTATGCTCGGGGTTTCTCTGCGTGATAAACTTAGAAATGAGTATATCCGCAGTAGAACCAGAGTAACCGACATAGCCCAACGGATTAGTAAGCTGAAGTGGCAGTGGGCCGGCCATATAGCTCGAAGAACCGACAACCGATGGGGAAGAAAGGTTCTTGAGTGGCAGCCTCGTACCGGTAGGCGAAGTGTAGGGCGACCCCCCACGAGATGGAGTGACGACCTTGTAAGAAATGCAGGAAGTCGATGGATGCAGGTGGCTCAGGACCGTGCTTTGTGGCATTCCGTGGGGGAGGCCTATGTTCAGCAGTGGACTTATAAAAGGCTGTAATGATAGTGATGATGAATGCTTTATGTAATTTTTTTATAGAATAAGGGATGATATGGGGAAGCTGAGAAGGGATGGATGGTATACGTAAGATATCAATACACCTTAAAAAAAAACAATGGTCTCCATTTAAACTCAGCCGAAAATAAAAATGGACATGTGTATTCTTTTTCTATTCTCTTTTTTATTAGCTTTATCCTTCGTTTTTACTGATTTTATTTGCGCGGTATTCTTTTTGTTTTTTTTTTAATAAAAGTGGCCTAAGCTTAAGTTACTTCTTATAACATCAGCTATCTGTCAGCGAATATCCCGTCAAAATTGATCCAGCCATTTCGGAGAGTAGCCGGAACAATTTTACAGACAGACCGACAGAAAGACAGATGGACAGACAAAACCATTTATAATTGTTTTGTTGTTCTAACTGTATACACTTTTATACGCATTTAGTGAAAATATGTTATTTTGAAATATTACAAACAGACACTATAATTTTATATATATATACATACATACATAGCCAGTGCTTGACTACAATCACACCTGGTGGTAAGTAGTAATGAAGCCCTCGATCGTAAATCGCACTGTCTTATCGTAACAAAAGCCTATTCAATCTTAACTTGAAGACGCCTAGATTGTATTCGGACGGAAAGACAGACGCCGGCTCATTATTCCACTCCTTTGCTGTATGCATTACGAAAGGCGAAGCAAACTATTTGGTTCTAATGCATAGAATATCGACAATAAAGAGATGAAGACCCGCCAACCACCAGGTTGTCTGATGGTGGAATGGAGAGCGAGGAATTAAAGCATGTAATTATGTATTTTAAACATTCGCATTTATGGAGGACACAAGTGTTCTCTGAATGACATTCAAACAAATTAATAGAATAAGGTCACTTACTTTTATTACAACTTTGCCGGGCGTTAGCCACCCTGCCTGTATTCTGTGATCTTGGTTTTTACAGCTTCACCGGACTCAGAACTTCTAATGATCATAGATGTGGTGGTTGTGATAATGATAACTCAGTGACTGTGTGACTGAACCTCGGATATACGGTACGGTATTCCTACACACGAATTAGTGTACAAATTAGTACACTACATCTTACCGCTGCGCCGTCTGAGTAAGATAACTCATCTCACTAGGACGGTAGTTAGATAACTTACTGGATGCACGATACACGAATGCTCGGGCTTTAGTCCCATAAAGCTAATGTAGCACCGTGCCCCTGCAGCAACAAATCACGTACGTATCTTCGCCCTTAACGGTAGTTGCGACTAAAGGAGAGTAAATTTTATTTTAGAAAAATTGCCATTTATTCGAGAATAAATCAACTTTACGTTTAACTCTTTGATTTCCTAAGAATTGCGAGTGTTTTTTTTTAATATATAAAACTGGATAAACGAGCATGTGGCTCACCTGATGGTAATTGACTACCGCCGCCTATTAAAAACTGCAACAACAAGGGAATTACAGATACGTTGCCAGCATTCTAAAAAAAGAGTAGAATCTCTCCCTAAGTCGTATCGGTCTGGAAAAAAACCATTGTGGTAGTCGATTACACAAGGAAGTTGTGAGAGGAAGAAAACTTCTAGTTAATCGTACAGAGGTGGACTACCAAACATCCAGATGGTATCGCGAGTTTTGTCGCGATGTACGATGGTGAAATTGAGCGGCTGGAATTAGTCCAAACAATTCTATGAGCCCTCCTTTTTATTCAGTAATTTGACATTAACACTTTTAGACAGCTATTTTAAATACTATAATAGAAAAAAAATCAATTAGACATGATATCATATTTTCCATCGTTTCATAATTCAACAATATTTTTTTGCCGGTTTTACATTTGCTCATCATTGACTCTGCTACTCAGGTGTAGCTTTATCCCAAGCATAGGTAGGTTTAGATTGCAAAGGAAAGCAATACACAATTTTACTCGACATTCGAGTCGTAGAATAGCTTATCTCTGATACAATTATTCGTCTTTAAATCTAGGCTTAGTCAAATCCATACTAATCAAAAATTGTATTCGAAAAAAATTAGTTTCGAGCTAAAACCAAAGAGAAATATTATACTTTAAAGGAACATTAGTTATTTTTCAGTAAAAAACAAAATATTTTCATAAATACAAATAAATAAAGACGCTAACGCTTTTTATTTAATATCTGTCTAGACTAAAATAATTTTATATTCAGCAAAAGACTTCATTACGTTTTCATTGCAAATGTTTTGAAATTAAATTAGGAGAATTTGTTAATGGTTATTAAATATTGAGATTTAAATAACTATAGAGAATACAGTGCTAGCCTGGATGGTCGTAGAGATTCTTATATTAATAAGTTAAACTCACACTTTACAGAGTTAGCAAAGTAGTTATTTTGTAATATTATTTAATCTTGACTCGTTCACTAAAACACAGCGTATAAGTAAACTAGATTGTTTTTACGTGATGAATGCTATATGCCGCATTTTTAAAAGGTATTTATTTAGCTGTAATATTGTGCGTGACGTCATTTTCTGCCAACTTCCAAAAAGGGGACGGTACTCAATTCGACTGTAAGTTTTTTTTTTATGTGTGTTACCTCATAACTTTGTACTGGGTAAACCGATTTCGATGATTCTATTTTTGTATGAAAGCTGATAGTTCTTGTGTGGTCCCATATGAATATAATCAAGGTCAGACTAATAGTTTTTGAATTATTCTTAAATAACTTATATTGAAGTCGGCTATACAAAATTTTAAATTTCAAATTATTCGGTTTGTGTTTGTTGGCATTTAACTGGCAATTTGAGACCATTGGTGAATGTCAACTCAATTTAAAAGGTAAAATCTAACACTTGTCATTGAGCATACGCCTGCTAATCTCCGTTCATACGAGTAGGTAGCTTTGAATTTCAAGCACATTCCTTTTTTATAGAAGAGGAGACAAATGTGCATGCGGCTCACCTGATGATAAGTGTTGACTACCCATGAACAACTGCAACACCAAGGGAATCGCAGGTGCGTTTCCGGCCTTCTGAAAAGGAGTAAGCTCGTTTCTTAGAGATTGCTAAGTCGTATCGGTCCGTAAAATTCGCCGGTGGTAAAATATTCCACAAAAATGTCGTGTCAAGCATCCAGATGATGCTGATTGTAGCGTGAGTTTTGCCGCGATTTACGTTGGTAAAATTTGGCGGCTGGAATTTATCTGGAATTCCTCACAGCACTCCCCGTAGTAAATGCGATAGAAAATGCTAAGGGATGCAACATCGAGTTGATCAGAGAGAACTCGGTCGTTAACAATTCGAGCCGCTCTGCGCTGGATGCAGTCACAGAGAACAATATTCCATGTGAGGCCGAACTTGTATCTTGTAAATTTGCAAGCGGTGTGCTAGTATGAAATACTGTCCCATTCTGCTAAGCACGCCTAGCTTTTTAAAGGCCAATTTGGCCTTCCCCTCCAAGTGACCATGAATGACCAGGGATGTTTTAACTAACTCGCCCGACCGCCCTTCGCGCCCCGGACCGCACAATTTTATATCGTCGTTACTTTTAAATGTTTTAACCAAATTACGTAGTTTAAAAGAGAAAGTTTGTTTACCTTGAATATCAAAAGCTATAAAGGTTAAAGGTATTTATTTTAATAAAATATCAATTTGCTATTACAAAATGTGCATAGGAAATAAAGTATCAAATTTTATTTTATTTATGGTTCACTATTTCGGTAATAATAGCTTACACATAAAATATAAATATATACTGTCGTAGACTTTTTTGTAGAACTATTTCGAAGAAATAATTCCTAAATAATTATATTCGTGTAACTCTTCAGTTTTTCCACCGCACGCCAAAATAGCTTACTGATGACAGATTTTTTTCCCCACTGACTTAACATTGTTATAATTTGACCAAATAACAAATAATCTTTATGAATTATATCCTATGTGTTATTTTGATGTATGTTCTGTATTATTGTAAAATTTTATTAAATCTATTCAGTAGTTTTGGCATTAAAGGGTAACAAACATCCATACATCCTCAAAAACTTTCACTAATACTTATTTTGTGCTACAAGTGGGAACCTTGGGGAAATCATCCCTCCAATTGTAGTACCTCTTTTTAACAGTGGTAGAGCCACACGTTTTGCTTGGTGAGTGCAGGTGGCCGGAGGCCTTTTTTACTGGAAATGAGGCATTCCATCTTAGTCCTCACGGGTGACAACGCATCTACATTTTGATTTGTAACAGGGGATAGATGTAGATGTCTGTGGGCCGCAGCAACCACTTACCATCAGGTGGGCTGTGTGCTCGTTTGTCACCATTATCCTATAAAAAAAAAACCTCTTGCAACCCTCCACAATGTCTGCTTTGATTTAAGAGATTTCTTGAAATTATAACCTCAAATATAAATAATTTTTTCTCGGATTTTGTTTTTTGATCTTTGATTAACTTGCCGGGGTTTTCACCCACCTCCATACCATTTCTAAAGTGCTTTCTCTAATGTCTTTCGATAGATCTCGTTTACGCCTGGTGTAAAATAATCAGACCGGCAATAGGGAACCAGCATCAAAGGTGAGAGACGTTGGCTTTAACGGCAAATATTCCCCCTGTGAGGCACTCTATGGGGGAAGCCTCGGTTCAATGGACTTTTGATAGGCTGTAATGAAAATAAAGCCCTAGCTCCCAACCCTTGAGCTACCATTATTTACGAGATTCCTAAATCAGAAGTAAATAATATCCGACGTCTTAAATTAAATAGAGACTTTAGACGACAAGTTGTAGATCGTTTAACAGACCCTAATGTATGAAGTTTAAAAAAATAAACAAATAAATACGTGACACGATCGTCTAGTTCGTTTGGCAAGCGAAAGATTTTACTTAAGAATTTTTAAGGTTTTTATGAATCTCAATGTGTGACATTTATTCAAAGTACAAAGGTAGCTTAAAATTGGCTTCGATGAATCTTTTTTAAATGCTTTCTTTAATATTTATTTTTCAATTGGCTTAATGCTTTCTTGTTCAGTAATAGAAATAGCAATAGAACTTTTGTTAAAAATTATAAATATAAATGATGGCAACATGATGATGACAATAAAATTAATACGACTATACTTATCTTACAAAGTGGACTGTGTTCTCATTTGTCACCTTTATTCTATAAAAAATGCTATGTTTAATGTTCTTACGCCAGCACAACACAAAAAAGGCTAGCTAAATTTCATAGAAAAGTGGAAATACATTAGTTACACATTAGGAACGTGAAAGTTGCGTTGTGTGTTCCGAAATTCTATTCACTTAAAATTATTGTGCACATAATATTGCAACTTTCAGTTCAAAGTAATATTGCTTACATGGTGCAGTAATTGGACCTGTATTTTAGTGGCAACCTTTAACTTCTTTACCGGCGGAATTAAATTTAAACCTGTAACTATTGCAAGTTTAATCGAAAGAATAAAGCAAAATACGACTTTTGTTTTCTTTCCTTTTCTTTTTTCTTTTCAGCCAGATCTCCAAATGGACGAAACTTACGCAACTGTTATACTGCTCGTATTGAAGAAGCGATCTAGAAGAACCAGGGCTCCAAAGTCTTTGCCATAGATCTGTCTGCCAGAAAGTGTTACCGAGACACCTGAGTTTTTGAGTGAGATTGAGAGGTTCTATGGGCAGCTGTACACATCATCGTTGGAGCCACACGCAAGTGTGAGTAACGATCCAAGAGCGAGTATTATTCGACACTATTCCTATGATATCCCGGACATCAGTCTGAGCGAGATTAGAATGGCTCTCCAATACATTAAGAACGGCAAGTCCCCGGGCGAAGATGGAATTATAGCGGAGCTTCTGAAAGCGGGTGGAAAACTGGTACTTAAAGTCCTTCAGAAGCTCTTTTATTCCGTCCTTCATAAAGGTACTACTCCGGAGGCGTGGAGCAGAAGTGCGGTGGTCTTGTTCTTCAAGAAAGGAGACAATGCTCTGTTGAAGAACTACAGACTGATTTCCCTTCTGAGCCGCGTCTACGTGCTGTTTTCGAGAGTCATTACGAATTGTCTCGCATACAGAATCGACGACTTCCAGCCTCCCGAACAAGCCAGTTTCCGAAAAAGCTTTCGCACCATAGACCACATACATATCCTTCGGCAAATTGTACAGAAGACCGAAAAGAACAATCTGTCACTTATTTTGCGTATGTGGACTATGAGATAGCCTTTCATTCCGTCGAAATTTGAGCGGTGCTGCTGTTCCTCCAGCGGTGCCAAGTGGACTGTCGGTATATCGAAGTGCTGCAGTGTTTTCACAGTAGGGCTACAATGGCTATCCGAGTACAGAACCAGATCACGATACCTATCTAACTGCAGACAGGGTGAGGTTATATCCCCGAAACTCTTCACCTTTTAATTGAAAGACGTTTTCAAGCTACTGGACTGGAAAGGATAAGGTATTAACGTCAATTGCGATTACACCACTCATCTTCGATTTGCCGATTATATAGTCCTTATGGCAGAATCGCTGGAGGACTTAATCACTTTGCCCAATGATCTTAATAGTATCTCCCAACGGATAGGACTTAAGATGAACATGGACAAAACAAAAATCATATTTAACGTCCATGTCACACCTACGCCGATAGTTGTTGGGAGCACTAAGCTCGCAGTTATTGACGAATATGTTTACCTTGGACATATAGTCCGACTAGGTAAGTCTTACCAGTTTGTCACCCTATCCCGTAGAAAAAAACTTCAACCGAGAGGTCAACCTACGGATTCAACTCGGTTGGGCAGTGTTCGGGAGATACAATACATCTTCTCGTTAGACATATCTCAAAACCTCAAAACTAGATTTTTCAACCAGTGATGACCTATGGAACTGAGACGTGGTCCTTCACTGCTGGCCGTATGAGGAAACTCAAAGTCGCTCAGAGGGCTATGGAGAGGACTATGCTCGGCGTTTCTCGGCGTGATAGATTTAAAAACGAGGATATCCGCAGTAGAACCAGAGTAACCGACATAGCCCAAAAAATTATCATGCTGAAGTGGCAATAGTCTAGCCATATAGCTCGAAGAACCGACAACCGATGGCGAAAAAATGTTTTCGAGTGGCAGCCTCGTACTGGCAGGCGAAGTGTAGGGCGTCCCCCCGCTATATGGAGTGACGACCTGGTAAGACATGCAGGAAGTCGATGGATTTAGGTGCCTCGGGACCGTGCTTTGTGGCATTCTTTGGAGGCCCTTCACAAGTCCACTGCTGAACATAGGCCATGTTCAGCAGTGGACTTGTGAAGGGCTGTAATGATGATTATGATGATGATAGTGTGATATTAATGATAATGATGTCGACATCTGATGATGTGTTTTGTTGTTTTCATTTTTAAATACTGTTAATTCTAATAATATTACTAATGTTCCCTTTAAACACTCCTGGTTAGCGTGAAATGCTTGAGTTAGGAGTGGTTCACGACAGTAGTCGAATGGCGGATTCAATCTCACGTCCTTCAAGATCGTGACACGCAGCTTGCCATTGACGTTTCGTTTTGTAAAAGCCTGACGTTTTACTACAATTAAATCACAAATTACATTTCATTACAGTTACCCGTCTCTTTTATCCAAAGTTGTGGACAAAGAGAATATAATCACTACGTTTAAGAGGCGGGACTTCGATAGTAAAAATAATTGCATGAAATTACGCCAAGTTACTCTACCAACATCAAGATATGACATTTAGTTTTGAGAAACAGTGCTGACAACATTGACGAATTACAATAGTGCTGTAAATGTCTATCCTCGAATAATTTTATCGATATAACCTTTATCGATATATTGTTTATCGATATTTTTACATAAGAAAAGTTAGATCTCTATATAACCTGTCGGAAATATCTGCGAACCTGGCTTGATGACGTCATGCAATATGGAGAGATGGCAACGGTACTGGATAGACGATAACGGGCGGAAATATCTGCGAACCTGGCTTGATGACGTCATGCAATATGGAGAGATGGCAACGGTACTGGATAGACGATAACGGGCGGAGGTGCGGGGAAGCGCATTCCAGCGAGGTTCGCAGATATTTCCGACAGGTTATACTAAATTATTTATGAGAAATAAAATTTTTAACGTCTGGATTGAGTAAAAATGCCGATGAGGATAAGAAATCAATGTATTTTACACACAGCAATTTGTATTTATATCTCTACAATTAGGTACAAAAGTATGTATAAAGAAAATATAAAATAAAAAAACGCACTTTTATACTAGTAATTAATTAAGTAAAAAATAAATGACGACTCCGTAGTGCAGTGGCTAAGTGTTTGGCTGCGGCATTGTAGGACCGAGGCTTCCTTCCCGCACTGAACAATTGTTGCTATGCTGTAAAATAAGTAGTCTGCGTCTGGATGCTTGTTTTCAGCGTTAGTTTTTTTAAGGGTAAAAATATTGGGTTTCTAATACTGATTGGATTAAATTGCTTTTATGTCTAACAAATACTATGTACAAATCGCTAGGCTTCTTCACAGAGGCACCTATGTACATACTATTCGCAGAGATCGTTTACTAATTGTCGCTTTCAAAATAAGTGCTCATTATAGCTAATGTTTATTGATGAATAAAATAATGATTTAGTTATATAATCTAATTCTTGCCAAAATGTGACTTTAGAGGGATATTATCTTTTGCTACATGTAAATGAAACCTAATTAACATACACATAAATTGTGGAAGTTTAAAGTAAGTCCACTAAAGAAATAACAGTTCGTTTTAGTTGGGTTCATATGCAATGTTTGTCACAAATATGTCTTAACATGTGAATCTTTTCAATTGGTGCATGTGCCAGCTATTTCACCCATTGCTTGCATCTGAAAAAATTATATAAATAAAATCACATTATTATTGAACAAATAGAATGTTAGCAGTCAGAATTGACTTGTAGTTTCTAAGTATAGTTCGTTTCAGATTGCCAAACCATCGAACTATCAGATTTAGGAAATAGTGTGTTTGTATTTGTGCACACAATCGTACACTATAAAACATGTCCTACATAGATGGCTAGTCCAAAAATATACTCGCGTTGAATATCATATTACTATTAAAGTTGAAATCACCACATACCTTTCATCATCTAAGGGAAATATTGTTACGAATAGCCTTTTCTTGTTATCATTTTTTCCGCTTCTTGCACCATTTAATTGGAAAGTTTTATAATGCATATTTAATTTCTTAACAATTCTGTAAATGAACAACAGCTCCTATAGCAAAATTAAAAGCAATCTTAACTAATAAAATATATACAAATATAATTGTTTGATTAGACATTTTAACCTATTTCATTTGACAATGTCGTTAATAGACATATCACGAAAAGCATAAAGAAGAGTAACCGTCATTAAAATTTGACCCCTGTAGTACATATAATTTTTACTATGGAAGTTGCACCAGCCTGGTTGTGGATTTTTTATGAATATTAGTGTATAATGGCTTAATGGATATTTATCGCAACATTTTGCGTAAATAGACATTATGCGTAATTTAAACCCGACTTTGATGTCCTTCGATTACATACGATATCACTAAAAATGAATTTTATTTTGGCGCATTATGGCATATTCTAGTGTGTGGGTAACCTGTGATGGTTAATTTGTATTCCTTGTGTACTCATAGACAGTCTATGTTAAAGTTTTGGTGTAGATCGTGTTTCGTGTACGTATATCAAAAAGGTTCCCGTTGTTCAAATGCTATTTAATGGAGATAAAGAAATTTGTTGCCATAGATATGCAACATTTTGACGTAGTAGTAGCTTCCTTTCTTTTTATACTTTATTATTAGCACGTAAAACTGGACTGGACATGCGTCTCCGATATTGCAGGCGGGATTTGCCTTAATCATCACGCTTGACAAGCAGATTGACTATCGCAGTACTAGTCTTGTCGCACCTTTGAAATTGCTTCTTGCCGCCAGTGGGTATTTACCGCCAGGCTTTAATATATATTTTTTTAATTTGTATGTAACATAATATAAAACGTTCCATTATATATTGCACTTCGATGAATCTCTTTAGTAAGTAAACTTGACCAAGAGTCATGACTAGTAGAACGAAAGCTTCGAAAGTAGAAACAACCATAAAGTTTTTGATGTGACTGGCATACGCTAAGCGGTAGAAGTTTATAGAATTAAAAAAAAAAAAGTTTGTGCTCCCAATCCTCGCTTAGTAATACCGTCTATTGTAAACCGAAAGGTCGCATTTCAGTTGTGGTATGACAAGGGCAAGGTTCGCCCTGATTTCACATTTCTCCGTATTTTAGCAACCCGGGTTCGTTCCCCGCTGACAAAAACAAACATTGCAACTTAAAGTGCTAAATTAACATTTGAATTACCTCGCTTTATTGCTATATTTAGCCTTTGTTTGAGAAAAGAAACAGCGATCTAGTCATCAGCGATGTTAGCGAATTTAACCTCGTATGGACCCAAAGGACCGATAGTCTCTACAGCAAATGTCTCAGGGAGTCAACAAAGCAACAATACAAATTACGTTATCTTTGTTAAATTAAAAAGTATAAGGGCATATAAATGTTTTTTATCGCCCAAAGGCTAAGTATAGTAATTCAGCCAGGAAACGCAGCCAGCGTTCTTGGCATTATACCGCTGGAAGTAGAACTAAATGACATTTTTTCTTATAAAATTATAAACTACCACTCTGTTACTGTATTATATAATTATATACATAATGTTTGTTAATGTACACACGTACATGCCATATATTTATTATATTTTATTATTATTGTCATATATTTATTATGTTTTTAATCTACAAGATATAATAATTAACAATAACATGGAATGTTACCGTGTAGTGGCGGTTTAGGAACTTTTTACTCTTTATTTAAAAAAGTTCTTTCTTTCTCATTCGTTTTGAATTAAGAATATAACCAGGAAAGATTATTTCTAGTACAGTGTAATAAATAACATTACAATATTTCGATAGTATATAAAACGAGAAAACCAAAAATGTCAAGAAATTTTAATGTTCCAGCAACGTAATTTATGTGGTACGATAACAATATATTACATTTATGGTAATTTCAAAGCATTCACGGGTATATGTGTGAACTGGGGCACATATCTTACTGAAATTATTACACGTATGACACCCTCCGTTGACATTTTATTCTATAGAAATTCAGAAAGTATTCGAGATTTATTTCGAAACACCAAAGAAAAGACAGAAGAAAGAAACTCAGTTATCTAACTTTAAGCCCATGACACAAATATTTTTAATCGGCTCATATTCAAAGAATTATGCCCGAACATATATAAAATTTGTTATATTTACGCGAAGACCACATGGTTTCTTTCAATTTAAAGTGAATATTTTAAGTTGAAAGAATATATAATTGAATATATTTTTACGTGGTAGAGGCACGCTATATTAGTAGTATAGTTGTAGCACGAATGGGTCGGCTCGACCGGGGAAGGACCACGCTCTCACAGAAAACCAACGTAAAATAGTACCTTAACACTGCTGTGTTTCGTATGGTGAGTTATAGTGAGTGTAGAGAGCCGGAGACCCTTTTTAATGGCTAAGAGGCATTCCATCTTAGTCCTCACGGATGACAACGCATCTGCATCTTGAGTCTTTATTGAGGATAAATGTAGATGTCTATGGATCACAGTAACCACTTACCATCAGGTGGACTGTGTGCTCGTTTGTCACCCTATCTATAAAAAAACAAAAAAAGCACCAGCATACATTTTTTTAATTTTGTTATCAATTTACACGAATAATGTTTGTTGTATTTTTAAACCGCTTTTATATTGGAGTCGTTCTCACTTGTATCGCTACTCCAGTCATCAATCGCCTGAGGGCCGAGATATTGGAAAAGTTAACAGCTAGAATAGCCGTCGAGACGTTAAGTGCTCTTTGTATTTGAACGGTCACGACTTTGTATTTGGGCGTTTTTATTGGAAGTTTTGAATAATTTAATTCTAAGAGAAAATATAAAAATTTTATATTCATTGCTGCAGCTGTAATATTTTGATTTTAATTTTTATTCATTTATAAACTCATGTACCGTGTATTGGCTGGATAAGAGAATCCATTACCGCCACATCATTCCGTGGATGTCTTAGGAGCCGACAGAGGGAAATAAACAAAGAGATGGGCTACATTGTCTTCCTGATAACAACTGAAAATAACAAAGACTGCCAACCCGTCTGCGAAGCGAAATCACTTTTAGTGACCCATAAAGTACCCCATAATTATTTTATAAAAATCGGTCAAACCGTTTAGGAGGAGAAGAATTACGAACACATACATACTAGAATATTATATATAAAGTTAATAGCTTCGCCTTCTCCAATATATTTTTAAAATTATAGTAATTAGACCTAAGACTATACTATATTATCTGCAACTATGGCAAGCATCCCCTCATGAACAACGACGTAAATAAACGGCCGCAGTCCCCGGCGGCCCC
Source organism: Parnassius mnemosyne (assembly GCA_963668995.1). Lineage (NCBI taxonomy): Eukaryota > Metazoa > Arthropoda > Insecta > Lepidoptera > Papilionidae > Parnassius > Parnassius mnemosyne. The sequence goes on along the minus strand of CAVLGL010000115.1, from coordinate 63,820,476 downwards.
GATATTCCTAGCTACGGTGACAATCAAGCTAACGACGTGGCAGGGATACTAAAAATCTCCGGTGGAGGTTCAATTGCCACCTTAGATGAATAAAAGACCTGAGAACTGAATAGAAGATCCTGAAGCTGGAAGAACAGATAGACAAGCTCCATTGGCACAATATAGGATTATCTTAGGTCCGAAGAGAATACACGGTAATACTCGAATCGGGCAATTAGTTCTATCACCGGGAGGCGACCATCTGTACCAAAGATTTGTGCGTACCTTATATTTTTGCATTACATTCCCTTAAAATTAACAACTATCAATTTGTAAGGTAGTATATCTCTCAACGCTCTACATATACGCAAAACATCTATTTCTGAAAAAAATATTTTAATGTTCACTGACTGACTAACGAAGTTTGAATATTGTATTATAACTTTTTATTTATTTAACCGACCCAGCCTTTCTTCGCAACTGTTAACTATTAATTAAGCGTCAGTTAGATTTATCAGTCAGGTAATTATCAAATATCTCTATATTTTATCCGAAAAAAATTCCTAGATCACTATATATATTTCTATAGTATTCTCGTTTTACTCGGACGGATAAACAAACAATGAAAATAAGAAGACGGGTCATCTTATCAAGCTTGTTACTATTATTGCTTTAATATCTCATTTATATTATCTATCGTTTTTTAAAAAACAAATATAGTATTAATAATTAAATTTCGGGCCTAATTTTAAGCATAAATAAAAAACTTACCATTAAGAAGCGGAGCGCAACAAAGAAAACAAATTTCGTGCCGCATTTAACTCGCGAAACGTGTATACAATTACCGTACAGTTTTATTTTCAGTATGCACACGTACAAAATTATACGAAACATTGTCTCTGCCTCACTGATTTTAATAGTAGTTTTATCAATTCTTTAGAGTTTAGTTTTATTAGGTATAACACTGACAACACATTTTCATTTTAATGCTTAATCTAGGATTGATGAAGATGTCTATCCGCCACAGCATCCTATTAAAATCAGTTGGGCTGTGTGCTCGCTTGTCACACTTATTCTTTAAAACATTGGCTGCTGCAGTCCATGGACAACTGCAACTAACTTTAAACAAGGAAGAAAGTAGATACGTTGACACCACTGAGGAGTAAAAAGGTATGCCTCACAGCCTGTAACTGTACTAGCTGTGTAAGCAACCCGAGTTTGAGTCCTACCGCAACCAAAGAAATTGTTAATTGCAATTTTATATGCTAATTTTCCACAAGGTATGAGAATATCTCTACGTACTACCCATAATTATTTCAAGAACATACGAAGTTCGTATTAATATGACTAAATACCCACTGCTATAAAACAAAACAATAGCTTTCAACGAGCTTATTTAATAATGTGTTTAATACAAATATATTATATTTAGGTAGGCACTTATCTTCACTGCTACTTTAGAAAGTTCTCAAGGATCCTCATACAATGCCTCTCTTGTTCCGAGAGTGTATACAATTGTGGTTTCAACAGACGCTAAATTGGTATTGTTATGTTATTATAGCAGAAATAATGCTTTTAATCATGCTTATTACTTAACTACAGTCGTTGTTCGTGTAAATATGTTACTGTGCATCGAAATACACATGTATTAAAAACAATTATATTAAAATTAATTATTTTTATAATCTGGTAACACTGTTGTTGGCTACAGTATTCGAAGTGACTGCAAATATGTTTGTTTTCTTTTTCATTATTGTTTCTAATGAACTCACGGACGATAAAATATTATGTGAAGCCTGGGTTCACGCGACGGCCGCCCATGTCACATGTATAACCTGTTAGTTACCAATTTAATCAATTTAAATTTTATTTCTTACGGCGTAATTTTTCATGTATTCTCTTTTTTTATAGAAGAGGAGACAAACTGGCATACGGCTCACCTGATGATAAGTGATTACCGCCGCCCATGAACAAACATGAACACCAGGGGAATTGCAGGTGCTTTGCCGGCCTTTTAAAAACAAAGGCCTTTTCTTGAAGGTCCCTTAGTCTTATCAGTCCGGAAAAATCGCCGGTGGTAAGCTATTCCAGAGAGAGGTCGTACGCGGAAGAAAACACCAAGTGAAACAGACAGTGGTGGACCGCCAAGCATCCAAATGGTGTGGATGGTATCGGAAGTTTTACTGCGATGTGCGTTCGTGAAATTTGGCGGCTGGGATTAATCCGAACAATTCCTCAGGGCATGGTAAATGCGAAAGAAAATGCAAAGGAATGCAACATCTCTTCGCAGCGTCATTGTATTGAACCGATATGTGTGGAATCTGTGTTCGACGATTCGAGTCGCCCTGCACTGGATGCAGTCAAGTGGAAGGGGCTGGCTTGGAGAGCTCCAACCCAGAGATGGGAACAGTATTTCACGTGAGGCCAAACCGTCCGTCACACCGTCTGCAACTTTATAAGGCGCACATATAAAGTTGCAGATGGTGTGCCGGCATGAAATACTGTCCCGCCATACTGAGCACGCCAAGCTTTTTAAAGGGCAATTTGGCCTTCTCTTCCAAGTGACCACGAAAGTACAAGTCACTCGATATGTCGACACCGAGGATTCCGATACTGGCTGTGGCAACAAAAAGAGTGCCTTGAAACTGAGGAGATATGACAAAGGGGCTATTATTAGCAGTAAACATGCAAACTTGTATCTTCTGAGGATTAAACTGGACTAGATTTAGTCGCCCCCAATCCGAGACGTTATAAACGATACAGTAATCCACTCACACGGCGCGGCGGCCGAGCCCGGAGTCCCGATTGAAGCAAAGTGTATTTATCAAAATAAAAAATAATGTGAGTGCGCAGTAAAATAGAAGGCGTTAGAAATTTATGAATGACAATCGGTTAAAGTTCCTACCACAACATAAAGTTCATTACCACGCATTCTGTATTTAAAACATAAAAAGTGCGTACTATTTGAGAGTATTTTAATTATTTGTTCTTCAACAAACGCTTATTTTGAAGTTTTCCCGCGAATTTGGCCGCATATTGCAAAAAAAATAGTTATGGTACTATAAGTATTATCATGTATTGAATAATAGGTCGTTTGTAATTATCAATTAGCAATTACCCTAACAGGTGTCCGTATTATCCTAATATTCACCGGGTAGTTACGGACAGAAAACTTTTTGTTTTTTTCATATGTTTAGTAGATTATTTAAAAATAAAATATATTTATATTTTAGTAGAATTAAACCAAAGTTTATTTATATTGGAAAAGCCAACGATTACTGCCAGTGGCACCCTCTTTCTCCCCTAAGTGGTGATGAAGTCCAAGATAGTAAATCGCACAGTCTTATGCCCGAATACTCTACTCAAATTTAAGACGCTTTTAGGTCTCTTGTTGTCTTTATCGCTTTAAGTCAAATTGACTGACACACCATGAAAATTAACGGCATCTAAAAACTGAGCAGCGTTTCATTATTTGGCGTTAGCGTAACAAAACCCTATTCACACTTACCTTGAAGGCACACAAACTGTAATCGTTCTTGTATAGAAATTTAATCAATAAATGCAACTCATATAAAGTGCCTCACATCTTACAAAAACGGCCAAAACTAAGTTATTTGAGGTTCGTGTATACATATACCCTAACGTAGAATAAAATTACGGATTAAATGCATGATCGTTTAAATTTTTCAAGTTTAAAAGTATATGGACAACGAAAGCCAGCCTTTGCGGAAAACTTTCTAAAAAGTCCACGGAATGCAAACGTGCTCACCCAGAACGTGCCTTATTTCACGTGCACATACATTTGAATATACGATTTACTTGAATCATATTTTTATGCGAAATTTTAAAACGATATTTGCGTTAAATTTTTCTTTTATAGAATAGAGGTAACAAGCGAGCACACATCCCACCTGATGTTAAGTGGATGCTGTGGCCCATATACATCTATATTCATCCTCGCTTAAGGATCAAAAAACAGATGCGTTGTCACCCCTGACGACTAAGATGAAATATCTCGTGTGTGTCTGTCGGGACAAATCTTCGAATTGTTAAACCGAATGTCATGAAATCTTACGAACGTATAGAGCCCAATATCTGGAGGGATTTAGGCTATATTTTATCTGAAAAAATTTATATTAGTAGATACTATCCAGGCAAAGCCGAAGCGGATCGTTAGTGACTCACATAACGTGTACGATTCATTACATCTCGCGATCCTCGATCACAGCAGTTAAAGAATTCATTATATGGTTATTGAAGACTCAAAAGAGGCGACGTAGTTCGGCCATTTGAAGATTGATAGAGCACTTGACACGAATTGCTACTTGAAGTATACTGGAGTCAGCATTTAAAATTCATTTAAGATGTTCGAAAGGAATATTTAAAAAATGATATTTCTGTGATATGATTTTCTTAAAATTGTTTAGGTATTTATTAAGCTGTGAGCCCTTCGTCACTGTAACCGTCATCAATATCATCATCATCATTACAGCCCTTCACAAATCCACTGCTGAACATAGATCTCCCCTAAATAATGTCAAAAACACGGTCTTGAGCCACCTGCATCCATCAACTGCCCTCATGTCCTAACAGGTCGTCAATTCATCTAGTGGCAGGCCGTCCTATACTCCACTTACCGGTACGAGGCTGCCACTCGAGAATCTTTCCTCCCCATCGGTTGTCGGTTCTTCCAGATCACTCTACTATGTTCAATGTTTATTAAAGTTAATACATTGAAGTAATATGCACTAAATATGACTGAAGTTGGTGGATGGAATCCTTCAAGCTGTCTAATTACAGCTATCCATCGGTTATTATTGATAGCTGATCAACGATAAAGTCCTAACATAAATAGACAAAGCACATACAAGAGATCGATGATTCTTATTTTTGCGATCGTAAAGTGACTACCGTTTCCTTATAGGTTGACCCCATATCTTCCCGTGGGTGTCATAAGAGGCGACAAAAAGAAACTGAGGAAAGAGAAGGGTCGCAGCATATTTCTGATAATAGCAAAGTTACAATAAAAAAACTGCGGGTTCTATCCCACTTGTCAAGCGTTTATCACGCAGACGAACCGCGAGCATAGCCCTCTTCATAGCTCGCTGAGTGGCCTTAGAGCAGTCCTCAGGGTGCGTGCGTTGTATGTTGCCAGGTCGAGTCGTCTTAGGTTGCAACTGAACCCCCACCGTTAGCACCTCCTGCCCCACCGTTACCGTGGTCGCCACCGTAGCCAAGAAATGCGGGGCCGCCGGGGTCTGGGGGCTGTCTCTTCATCATTTTCGTCACCTCTTACGATACCCACGGGAAGATATGGGGTATTGCATATTCTTAACCGCCACTTCACGGCTACAGAGAGTTTTTATAATATATTGATTGCATTAGGACAAACATATATACATGAAACAATCACTTGTAGACTATACAAATACTTGTTATGTGCCTGACTCGAACCCCTCAGTGCCAAAACTCTTTGCTAAGCCACTGCGCCACGGAATCGTCATATATATTATAGCTACCGACTGACAGTAGCCTGGTTTGTTTGAAGCTAGCTGCAGGTGTCCAGGAACTGCAGTAGCCACTTAGATAGTAAGATCGTTTGTCACCTCACTTTTATAAAAAAAAAAAACTAAATATACGAGTATTTAAAAGTTCGATAATGCGGCTTTACATAATTTAGGTGAGAAATACCGCATCGACTTATACCAATGGTTTAATGCCAACAATCTATTTAGAACATCTGTATGCATGTCGCTAGGCCGATGAGAAAAATCGCCACCGAGGGACCACTTCGTTTTCAAATGGGTCCTAATTTATTGCAGGGAATTCGGCTTAGGCATTGTTGAACTCGTTTTGTATTCTCTTGAATTCTTATCATTTGTAACCTTAGAACTGATTTGCAACTTCTGTTTATTATTTAAGTAGAGTTATATTCTCTTAAGATATTTATTACAAAATATAAAAGTTATACATACACACTGCGTAAGTTAAGTTTGGTTAGCAAAAATCCCACAGCTGGGCACAGGTCGCTTAATAAATTTGGAAGCGTGATATTGGCCTCCAGAACAAAATAAAATATCTGCGCAAAACAGGATTATAGTGCCCGAGTGTGGGCACAAGCACAGATACTCTCTTTTTCCTCAATTTCAAAGTTCGATGTGACGGCAATCCGGCACGACTGCAGATCAGACGTAGGACCAACAGATTTAGGTGGTTATCGAGGCACAGGGATGAAACACCCCCCAACTTCTGAATCTGGACGGCTATTGTGAGTTTCTTGACATACGAGTAAATACGCAACCGGGTTCTCATAATCAGCAGATGCATTTACGACCACCGCGCCAGTCCGACGAACAAGAAGTCCAGCGTGCTTTCCTATTGCGTGTTCGCAGGCTTTACATTTTGTCTAAAATTTTGTGTGCTGTTTTAATAAATATTCATACTAATTTCACAATATTTAAAATAAATATGCAAAAAATAGTTAATAATATAAATATATTACCCTGTTGGTGCCGTGGTTGATGTTTTATTAGCAGTTAGTGTAATAATAATTTTAAATAAATATTGTGAAACCAGTACAAGTGTTTAACCAAGTCACAATAATGAAGCTGGGCTTTCACCAAGTGACGAGAATCGCAAGTGTATTATATTTTCTCTAAATCTTTCATATGTTTCAAAGATGCAGCTTTCCTTACGATATTTTCTATTACCATCAAAAAACTTGCTTTTTATAAAAGAAGGTATGAAAAATTAACCTACAGTCCGATTATCACTTACAAGCAATTCATTCAAAGGAGACTACACTACTATTTTTACAGTACTATGTTTTTAATTCATTGAACTTTTTTAAGATTGTGTTGAAACTCTACTGAAAAAAAAAACCAAATATATATATGTCGGAGCGTCTATGAAATACCCGGTTGGATCGAGGTGCGATGGAGGGTATATCGAGAAACCCCCTCTTGTGTGTGTAGTATAAACTTCACTGTAGGTGCCGTGTGCGAGAGAGTTCGCTCAAGTCATTCAACGAGTGTGGTCATTCTACTAGTGTTACGATAGTGTTGCGGTTCTGTTCGTTGTTGTAATTCCTCTAGTGCAGACAAGGAGGATTGGTGTTGCTGAGATGCTGTCCAGTGTTACATTGAGATAAGCAGTGTTGCTGTTGGTTTACATATTTTGGTGTTATCATGTAATTACGTACCTCACGTTACACTGGTGTGTGATTGTGGCAGAGACGTGTTACGGTGTGGTCGAACTGTAATTTCACTATACTGAATGTATAGTGCGTTACGTTGTCTTATTACGGATAATGATTAAACTGCGTAAGCAAGAGAGCAAGTTGAACATCCGCTCTCACACTTTTATTATTTTTAATAATTAACGCTATCTTGATGTATTTCCAAGATCAAAATTGGAATCCTCTATTGTAATCTCCGACATCAGAAGTGGTATCTCCTGTTGTCATTTCCAATATATATTATAGTTCTTGATGAAAATAAAGTATGCGCGTTACATCGCATCCCATCAAGATTTTCTAATGTAATTCTTGGTGTAATAACTGACTAAGACGTGATAATAACTGTAAACAATAGAATAACAAAATATGAAAACATTTGTAAATACTTGCTTTATAACCTAATAAATATTATTTGACTGTAATAAAATAAAACAAGGTAGTCTTCGGTATGAAAGTAAAAATAAATATTTTCGATTATTTTTGCAATACCTAACAGCCGGATCAGCGCGCGATTCTGATCCATCTGAAGATGCTAAATTTCAGCAAGCCCAGTCAAATTCAATAGGAGTGACAGAAAAAACGGTTCTTGATATAGAAGGGTAAATAAATTATTTTTTATTTTATTTTATTTTATTTGGAAGACCAACAGCTATCATAATTAGGATAGATAATATTAAAAACTACAGTGAGCCAGTTAAAGGTCCTCACTAATAGATACAAAGGTGAATTTACAACAGTGATAAACACGATTCAACACTCAAGAGTATCCAATTCTAACATATTTATGACAAATGAGGGCTTATCTGTAATAACATGTATTATACATATAAAAGAGAAAAAAAAGCACAAACATAGAAGAAGTAAATCGTTAGTTTTGTAACAAACGCATCAATATCTCACTTAGAGCTAAAAAATGCATTATTAAGTATGCGCTTGGCCGACGCATCGCTAGTGTTAAACAAATCGAAGTCAAACTCATTGGCTAACTTGTTAAAGTTATTGCTCGCTCGCCAAATAAATGTATTTTGTCTGTAATTTGTAGATGCAAACGGGAGACTTAAAAGTTTGTTGTGTCTAAGAGGTTTGGCAGGACAGCTAAGATGTAGTTGAGATAAAAGCTCAGGAGAGTCAATAGCACTACAGGCTATTTTTAACAGAAAAGTGAGATCAGCAATCTATTTTTCAATTTATTATTTAACCTATAAAGTAAAATGACTTTATTAAAAATCAAAATAGCCCAACAGCTTTTATAACATGAGACACATAATTGTACGAGTGCTTACAATACTTAACATTATTTTACCAAAATCTGAGAATTTTTTTTAATAGAATAAGGGTGACAAAAGAGCACACAGTCTACCTGATGGTAAGTGGTTGCTACGGCCCATGGACATTTCTACACTACTTTATCAATTATTTTCTATTGAGTGAATTTTTGGGGAATCGTCTTTTGCAAACCACCACCTGAAAGACGTACAATTTTTTTTCTATAACAACGTGAAATTACAAAACGATCCCCATGCATATCAATGTGGCTCTATTCAGCCTCTTAATATGGACATACGTCGGGATTCAAAGATTTTAAAAGTTTTCATGCGTTGATAATGGAAGATATAATATTATATTATTACTCTCCCGTGTGAGGCAACCTTTATACTTATATACATATTTTTATGATTAGAAAAATTATATATAAATGCAAACTTTCACAGGGTAATTTTTTTTTACTATTTTTACCCAGCAAGTAGTAAAGCAACTACAATCCCATCGGTAAGTGGTTATGTAGTCTAAGATGGTGAATTGCACTGACTTAACAAAAACCTATTCACTCTTGCCTAATAGTACTAGGTAAGTATTATTTGCGACCTATTTGTTTGTGTGTGTGTGTGCGTGTGCGTGTGTGTGTGCGTGTGCGTGTGCGTGTGCGTGTGCGTGTGCGTGTGCGTGTGCGTGTGCGTGTGCGTGTGCGGGTGCGGGTGCGGGTGCGGGTGCGTGTGCGCGCGCGCGCGTGTGTGTGTGTGTGTGTGTGTGTGTGTGTGTGTGTGTGTGTGTGTGAAGAAAAGCATATGAGTGAAGAGGAATAAAGGTTGAGTTCTACTTTGCTTATCTGTACGAGGTTGCCACTCGAGAACCTTTCTTCCAATTTTTATCCGTTTTCCAATTTATATAGCCAGTCCATTGCCATTTCACTTTAATATTCCGTTCGGCTATGTCAGTAACTTTGGTTCTACTGCAAATATCTTCATTTCTAACTTTATCACGTAGAGAAACCCAATCTAAAATTTAAAATTTTTACATTTTTTAGATGATAGTTTGTCTAACATTAAAAAAAACCATAAACCCAAGAATGTCTTTATATGGTTATTTATGCTTAGGGAAGCACCATTTTTTTATTTATTTAAATTGTTTGATTTAATTTGATAACAGTGTACCTAAATGTAAGTATCTGTATCTACATTTCCCTCCCCAATAATATTTAATAAAGTCATACTCATAAAAACAGCGTTTTATTGTAATACATAATTATGAAATTCAGTAACAACTAAATAATAAAAATATGAAACAATAAAATTACATAGGTATAAAAAACTATCGAAATCTAAGTAACGAGAGCATGTTCGCCGTTCCACATTTAAATTATATAAAAATGCATTTTTCAATTTCACTAATCAACGCCGCGAAAATTTCTTCTTCTTTGGGCACTTTAAAAATTAATTTATTTAGAAAATAATATTTACAGTTACCAGTGTACATATATTAACTAATTTAAGTATTTCTAGTCATAAAATATTTATTATTAAGTAATAACTTTTAAAAAACTAATATATATTTGAACGAAGTCGCTCCAACACCGACGCGCGGTCCTCCCTCGACGATGTCCGAAAACGGACTGCGACAGGGCGAGGGAGCATGCGCGCTCGCGTAAATATATTAAATTTCAGGAAAAATGATATATTCTCTTATAAAACGGGGAATAAAAATAAAACTCTCAATTAAAAATATTAATATTTTTGAGACCTTTTTTTTTAGTATAAGAACTATTTAAAAGCTTGTGCCGTTTTAGAGAAATTTTGCAAAATATGACAAAGATAGGTACTCTTTGGGGATTCTTTTCTAATAATGGGTTGACAAAAATACAAATGTCTGTAAGTAAAATACGTGTATAAATTTGTATTGGATTTTCTTATTTCTATATAATTTAGTTTAGAATTTTCTTAATTGCTTTCTATATATTGTATTCAAAACTCTTTACATTATAAAATCCTTATAGAAAATGCTACAGACTACTTCTCAAATTTTATTTAATAAATTCGCGCTCGGTTTATTTCTGGTTATTCACAGGGCCGAGGTATTTTCCGAACCAGTGGTAAATGAAACAAAGACATTATAAAAGTGTTACGTATTATTCTATCTCTATCTTTATAATATATAAAAATCAATTGCTGTCCGTTAGTCTCGCTAAAACTAGAAACTGCCTCGACCGATTCTGATGAAATTTTTTGTGTGTGTTCAGTGGGTCCCTGGATGGTTTAGATTCAAAATTGGACCTGGTAGTTGGAGCTGTTGTCGAGATCCAGAAATCACCCGTGCGAAGCCGGAGCGGATCGCTAATATTGAATAAAATAATATTTTATTCTAGTACCATAACGTAAAATACTGAGTCTTCGACCGAAAAACTAATAAGAACTAAGCTAGTAACTTTATGATAAGTAGGTACTGAAATCCATAGGATACCAAAAACAATTCTCGAGTAAGAATCAAAATGCAGATGCGTTGCTACTCCTGAAACTAAGAAGGAATGTCTCATGCATTTGTTCATTCATTAGAGCCTATTATGAGTCTACTGGACAAAGGTCTCCCCCATAGATTCCTTTACAGGGTGGATATTTGCCATAGTTGTCAAGTTTAGCAAGCAGATTGGCAACCTCAGTTTTTTATTACTTTGAGACGTTGTAAGGAAGATGACGCTGCCAAACTCTTCTTTCATTTCCCTCTGCCGCGCCTTAGTCTTAAGACATTCATTGATTATATGGGATAGTCACCACAACTCGGCGACTTGTTGTGTGGTTATCAGAAAAAAAGAGCCTCAGGTCTTGTCCCTCACTATAAGAAACACAACAGTATAACGCTGCAATTTCACGCTGGTATATTCTGTGCATCTGTAAAAGTTACATCTAATAAAAAGGCTTATTATTTTTAGGTCATGTTGAGAATACCTTCCACAATTCAATTTTATTTTTATCTTTTAAAAATGTTTAAAAATCGAACAGTTCATGCGCACACGGCAGCCGACCAGTGTCCACCTAGTTAGTCTGTGGTGCCCACCGTAACATCTTTGCGGTTGGATGAACGTTGTGTTTCTAATATTCGCTGCTTTAATACTAATTCACTCGACATTGCGGGGAGCGAGAAAATTTACATGTTATGCGAATGTAACTAACTTTTTTAGCTCAAGTTATAAATGTTAGGATTTGATTTTATGTACAATAAATATTACTTTTTACTATAATTGCTATTTTATTGATATATCTCGTGTCCCTGGACTTTGTCTCTTTCTAGTTCACTGCATCCAACGGAGGGTATTTTTCGGATAGATACAACTTCAAGGAAAGAGCCTACTCCTTTTTAAAAAGCCAGCAACGCTCCTGCTAATTTAGTAGTGTTGCAGTAGTTCGTGGTCGGCGGTATTTACGACTACTTGATGAACTCGCTTCAGAAAGATGAAATATCTGCAGTAAATTCTTATAAATATCCAGAAATTTTAATATCTTAAATACTTTAGTTTATGAAATATTAAAAACTTTTCTAGTCTCGTGATTTATGTTTGATTATGACAAAAAATAAGTTTTACTTGACTTGTGCCACTTATAAAGGCTTCTAATTAATCTACTTTAAAAGCATCTTAAACTGAAGGCACAATCAATATTCTTCAACCCTTCAAAGTGAGCCAGGACCCCTGCAGCTGTCGTAAAGTATTGATAATCTTTTTCTCTCGTAACATTACTGATTCCTTTATGTATATACATTACAACGGCTCCGTGGCGCAGTGGCTTACCTTGAGTTTCGGCGCTGGGGGCCGCGGGTTCGAATCCCGCTCGTAACAAATTTATATGGCCTACAAATAATTATTCCGGGTCTGGATAGTTGTCTTTGTGAAATTCACATTTGTAAATTGGCTTCACGAGACAGGAAAAAATGCTAGTATGGTGAGGTTAACGATTATTAAAAAAAACCAAGAAAAAAAATATTTTTTCTCATTTGTTAAAAGGCTTTATTCTTAATTTTTTTTTTTAATTTAAAACAATTGAATTCGTGGCTTTTAAAAATATATCTTTAAATTATTACTCAGTATAAATATATAATCTAAATCTTGTCGCTCACAATAACGTTATTCATAGTTCATGAAATTAGTAGTTGCATGTAGGTAGGTGGTATTGTATGAATATTTAAGTTATTCACCGCCTCGTAGGTCTAATGGTCATAAAGGTGTGACTGCTAATTATAAGGTCCTGGGTTCGAATCTCGGATCAAGCCAAAAAATCAGTTGGGGATTTTTATCAAACATTCTTAATAGCAGTTCGGAGTCCATAGGTTAACGGTGTTTCACCCACATGCCTTGGAAAACACGTAAAGCCGTTGCTCCTGCGCCTGATACTTCTCCATTCGTGTCGGATTGTCGAGAAAGTTATTACCCTAAAAGGAATAAATGAAAGTTGGAAAAATGCCAATATCCGCTCAATAAAATAAAATGACCTGTCTTAACTAGTTTGAAGAGCTCCTCCCGCCCTCCCTCAATTGCGTGAGCTATCCCCGTCACCAGTAATCCCAGCATCACTAACACTATCCTAGGAAAGACACACCACCGACGATAATGCGACATTGTTTCGCCTCTCTACACGAGGTATTCTCGGCCTCAGAAGACTCTGCAGTGGCTGACCAATAAGACAGCCACCGCAAGAATCAAAGGAATTAATATTATAAATAACTTTTTTTCGGCTGGTTAGTATATCTTCTGAACCAGATCTCATTCGGATTTAAGAACTGATCGAAAACATTGGATAAATTCCCATTCGCTCAAAATAATACAATTACATTCGATGTGTCAAAGTCAATAACAACTGTCCCAGTGTATTTATAGTCTATGCACGTACATTTGGCTGTACCGATTTGCGAATATAATGAAGGAAAATAGAGAAGGACGTTTCAAGGCAAGTGCCCTTTGTCTCCAAGATTATACAACTCAGACGTAGATCGAGACAGCTCCACGCACTAACGAAGGTCATCCAACACATTTAGTCTGATAAAATTATAAACCTAACTTAGCTATATTCAAAGATGTACTAATTTCCTTTGCGGGCTTCAAAGTTAGTAGTACTTTCAAACTAAATGTAACGCCGCCACTAACTGTTCATTTATAAAGGGTTTAGAAGCGGCAACGTTTTTACACAACTTGACTAATCGATGTTGGCCTCAACATCGATTACTTAAGTTGTGACTTAAAATTTTACAAGCACTTACCTGTAATTATTATATATATTATACGTCTATAATACCCAGGTCTATATTCGATTGAAGAACTGACATTTTTTTATAGAACAAGAGTTACAAATGAGCACATAGTCCACCGGAAGGTAAGTGGATGCTGTGGCCCATAAACATCTACATTTCATTACGTTGTTATTCCTGAGGTCTAAGATGAAATGCTTCGTTTTCAGTAAAAGGGGTCTCCGGTTCTCTGCACTCACCATACGAAACAGCAGTACAAAGCTGCTATTTTACGTTGGTATCTGTGAGAGCGTTGACCTACCCCGGTTGATCTGACCCATTGGTACTCAAAACATAATATAACTGCAGCTACCACGTGAAAATTATCTAATTGATTTTTTTAATCATTCTTAAGTCAAGTCACGTGGCTTTTATTGTAAAACTTCGACATAGGAAGTAATATTGCTGTATTATGTAAGTATTGCAGTTACGAGGACTCGGACTAGTCGACGCAGTGTTTTATTCTGATTCTAAAAGTTATAATATACAAGTAACTTTCGCTATTTCTTTTTTCTTTTAGTTACTTTTTTCGTCGGAAAAATGATTTTGGATTTTAAATTATTTTTACGGCCTCATTTGCGTTACCTAAATTGCGTAAGTATATTATAACCGTGGCTCAGGGGCTAACCTTTCACCGTTAATTTCACAGTACGAGAGTAACTTAGGTTCTTGATTAAATTGGCAAGTGTTCTACTACAAGTACTGTACTACGTAAAGCAATGAAGGATAACATCGTAAGGAAACCTGCATATTTGAATTTGAATATTTCGAGGATATGGTCTGAATTAGCTTCTCTACCACCATCGTAGAAATGATAGGAGGCCTGTACCCAGCGTTGAGAATTTGAAACATATAAAGGTTGTCAATAGATTTTTAACAAGCGATTCGAATCTCAAAAACCAACGAAGGTTCTGAAATAATGAAAATAAATAATGGCCTTTTTTATTACGTATTGCTAAAGGTAATAAAAAGATTAGTATCATTTACTAGTGTTTCCTCTTAATAATAATTTGTTATTCATCACGTGTTCGTGCCGTAAAAAAATAATAAACCCAATTTAGTTTAAGTTAGTCGCGTAAATTTGACATGTCAACAGCAAAGCCCAACCGCTCTAACCTTTCTACTCTTCGTGTTGCAGACATGCTATATAGGTTTTCGAATCTGTTTGTGTTGCTAATGTCCTTTAGTATTTTTCATTGTTTTTATTCAATATCTTACTTACATATTAATTTCCTGCTTATGTATGAAATATCTGCAATAAATTCCTAAAATAATCAGAAATATAAGTATTTTAAATTCTTTATTATACGACTTATTAAAAGTTTTCCAGGACAACTTAGATTTATGTTTCGTTGCTCGCGTAAAACTAATTTTTAGTCTTTACTGTGTTTGAGATGGAACAGCCAACTGGTAGCACTTATGAAAGTTTTTACTTTATCTACTTATAAAACATCTTAAACAAAAGGCGCATACAATATCCTTCAAACTAGTAATAAAAGCTCGGTGGGAATGGACCCCAGCATCTGTCGGAAAGTATTGATAATCTTTCCCTCTCTTACCTATTGAATAAAACGATTTTGATTTAATATTTTTATTCCCGACGTTTCGCGTGCTTTACTGCAACCCATGGTCACGGGGAAGACTGAGATGTTTGACGTCCCGATGTCACAGTTAGCCCGGCTACCTTCAGTTTTTTAATATTAATTTTTGGTTCGATTTACGCATAATAAACTAACATTATCTAGAAGTCTTACGGTGGTATGTTTGGGTTTGGATTTAATTTTGTTAATTATAGGATCCCAAGCAGATGGCAGCACCCATCCATCTTCTCTATTGAAATTACGATGTTTTTAATGTCAATAGCCTCGCGTATCATCCTTAGTAGGAATCGGTGTTCTTTTGCGAGGATTTGTGGACGGATGGTAAAAATTGACTTATCTTCTTCCGCGGTTTGAAGTATGTTTTAATGGAAGCTCGCTTCAAAATGTAGCCAACCTTGTCTGTGACTCCTCTGACATTGGGTAGTACAGCAGGCACACGCTCGACTGTGGTCGGCTTCAATCCGTCACTGTGAAGTAGGCGCGGGACCCGAAGCTTGTTGTCTTGCAATACATACTGGACGTGTTAAAGCTCGGCGGCAAGATGTTTTCTGTCACAGATCCCTCGTGCTCTCTGAAACAAAGATTTTCCCACGGTAGCTAACTGTAATGGACGATTGAGCGATTCACCATTTAAATATTGGTTGGTATGGGTATTTTTCCTATACACAGTGTAGCTAATAGTGTTATCAGGATTTGGGATGACTAAAACATCTAGGAAAGCTAAAGAATTGTTTGCCTCTAACTTCATTGTGAATTGTGTTTTAGAGTTTATGGAATTAAGGTGGTCTAAAAATGCAGTTGGTAAAATTATGAAAATGTCGTCTACGTACCGCTTGTAGAATCTTGGATTTACAGGCGCAGTAAGAAGGGCTTTCTCCTCAAAGTTCTCCATTAATATGTCGGCGACTATGGGAGAAACAGGTGAGCCCATCGACACACCATGTACTTGCTTGTAGAACTCTTCCTTCCACAATAGATAGCCAGATGTAAGGCAGTGTTTGAGTAATACTGCATATTCTGTAGGCATGTTGTATTTTTCTAGCTTACTGGTCTGGCTTGGTTCCCGTTTCGCCGATCATGCGGGTAGGTCTGTTTATGACTTTGTCTTGACATATGGTCTGACACTACTGGTTACTTCGCCTACGCGGATTCCAAATGTGAAGAATCATGTACCTTCCCTGTTGGACCTTCTGCTGTCCTCTCATCCAGATGGATATCAGGTCTCCATCGATCCCTTCTTGGCTCTTTGGACGATTGTCTGATCCAGAGTACGGTACCACTCACGCCTCCATCGCAGTTGCGATCTGCAGCTTGCCGCCGTGTTTGGCACTATAGGTCGGACGATTGGGACGGGATGCGGTCTTTTTTGCATCCTACCCTTCGGGGCGGGTTTTTTTCCCGTTGGATGATCCCAACCTTGTTGCTGATTCTACCGCTGATGTGGTACTTCAGGGAATAGAATTATTTATTCCATCATCTGTGGTGCCTATCGGAGGCAGAACTCAGCCATGGTTTAGTTCACTCCTGTAAAATTGCATCACGCTATAAGCAGAAGTGCTACCGGGCCTGGGCTGAAGCATCAACGTCCCGGGATCTAAACACCAGCGATCTTAAAAAAAAGTATAATTTCGCCTCCAGGTCCTCCAAAAGTGTCATTGCCAAGGTAAAGTCAGAGCACATCGGCAGAATTGGCAAGAAATCAGTTCGCCTCCCTTCGGGAACAAGGCCAAGGCTGTCCAAGGGAACTTTTGACAGCCATCTCTGCCATCTCTGCACAGAGTGGACGACTGAATGGCCCATGACGCAAAGGACTTCTAGCGTATGCCACATACGTAAAGGGTGAGGCACTCGAAAACAGTGGGGAAGCACTTGCTGTTTTCCTTGATGTCTCGAAGGCCTTTGACAGAGTTTGGCACGCTAGCCTTTTGCGTAAGCTTCCAGCATACGGTTTATTTCCTGGTCGAATGACTGAGTAAAGAACTTTCTGAGTGAACGATCTCTCCGGGTTTTCGTCGCCGGCTGCTCATCCTATCCTGTTATAACTAACGCCGGTTTTCCTCAGGGATCCGTTCTCTGCGCAATTTTCTTCCTGCTGCATATTAATGATCTGCTTATGCCCGGTATCTATGGGTATGTAAACAATAGCACAGTTGTGGAGAGATACCAACCGAGTCCTCGGGCCAGTCGGGATCAAATCTAGTCCGTAAAAAAAACTATGGTAGAGCATGTGAATCCTACACTATAGGTAGTCACCAAATGGGGCTGTGCCAATGTTGGGAAGTTCAACCCCTTCAAAACACAAGCGTGTGTCTTCACTGATAAGCCAGCTCATTTTGGCTCACTGTTTCCGAAATGTATTACTAGAATACACCGACCACCTGCAGTTGTTGTGGGTTGAGATATCCTCAAATCTGAAATTCGACGGGTTCATTGAGTCCAAGGCCAAAGCAGCTGCAAGGAAGCTAGGATTCCTTGCAAAGGTGCGGTGATACTTCACGCCGACACATCTGCTAACTTTATATAAAGCGCAAGTCCGGTCGTGCACGGAGTATTGCTGCCATATATGAGTTGTTGCTGCAAAATACTACCTAGCTGCTTTGGACTTAATGAAAAGACGTGCTAAGAGGCTTATTGGTGACCCGAATTTGGTTAAAACTAATCTCGCGAGTCTCGAACACAGGTGCAAAGTAGCCAGCCTTTCGGTTTTCTACAGGATGCATTACAGAGAGTGTGCGCTGGAATTGCATAATTTAATTCCTTCCTCTCCCTTCCACCATCGGACAACCAGACGTTCGGCCAGTCTCTACCCATTCGTTGTTACTTTATTACGCATTCGAACTAAATGGTTCATCATGCGTACAGCAAAGGAGTGGAATAAGTTGTCTGTGTTTCCATCCGATTAAAATATAGATATATTCAAGGCAAGAGTGAATAGGCTTTTGTTAAGTCAGTGCGCTTCAACATCTTAAGCTACATCACCTCTTACCATCAGGTGGGATTGTAGTTAAGCGCTGACTTGTAATAGTATAAAAAAATGTATGTTTCATTGAATCCAAAGGATCATAAACTAGTGTATAACTGTGTTTAAGTAGCCTGAAGCTTCTCCAATTATTGCATTATTAATTTCTGACTTAACATAAGGAAGATTATAAGTTACTAAACACAACGACTTAAATCTAGAAAACAAAAATTAATAAAAAATCACTATCACGTAACTTTCATGTTGGCAGCTGCGTGTGTGTGCATGTGTATGTTTTTACGGCAGTAATAAAAATCAGTTTTTTTTTTTTTTTTTTTTTTTTTTTTTATAGGAGAGGGGGCAAACGAGCATGCGGCTCACCTGATGGTAAGTGACTACCGCCGCCCATGAACAACCGCAACACCAGGGGAATTGCAGATGCGTTGCCGGCCTTTTAAAAAGGAGTAGGCTCTTTTCTTGAAGGTCCCTAAGTCGTATCGGTCCGGAAAAATCTCTGGTGGTAAACTATTCCACAAGGAAGTTGTGCGAGGAAGAAAACATCTTCTAAATCGCACAGTGGTGGACCGCCAATCATCCAGATGGTGTGGATGGTATCGGGAGTTCTGCCGCGATGTGCGTTCGTGAAATTTGGCGGCTGGGATTAATCCGAACAATTCCTCAGAGCACTCCCCATGGTAGATGCGAAAGAAAATGCAAAGAGATGCAACATCTCTTCGCAGTGCCAATGAATCGAGCCGATCGGAAAGGGCTCGGTCGTCGACGATTCGAGCCGCTCTGCGCTGGATGCGGTCAAGTGGAAGGAGCTGGCACTGGGGAGCCCCTGCCCAGAGATGGGAACAGTATTCCATGTGAGGCCGAACCTGCGCCTTGTAAAGTTGCAGGCGGTGTGCCGGCATGAAATACTGTCCCGCTCTGCTGAGCACGCCAAGCTTTTTAGAGGCCAATTTGGCCTTCTCTTCCAAGTGACCACGAAACTGCACGTCACTCGATATGTCGACTCCGAGGATACCGATACTGGCTGAGGCAAGAAGGGGAGTGCCTTGAAACTGAGGAGATACGACAAAGGGGTTCTTTTTAGCGGTAAACGCGCAAACTTGTGTCTTCTGAGGATTAAACTGGACTAGATTTAGTCGCCCCCAATCCGAGACTTTGTCCAGCAAAGACTCGACTTCAGACACAAGTTTGTTCCGGTACTCGGCGACGTTTTCCCGAGAAATATTGGCCCGGCCGGTGTATAGAGCATCACCAGTGCTGTCATCCGCATAGCAATGAATGTTACCAGTTAGCAACATATCATTGATATGCAGAAGAAACAGCGTTGGTGATAGCACACAGCCTTGTGGAACACCAGCGTTAATAGGCTTGTAGTCAGAACATGCACCGTCTACAACGACCTTGATGCTCCGATCTGCAAGAAAGCTGGTGATCCAATTGCACAATTTCTCGGGAAGCCCATAGGAAGGCAGCTTCGAAAGAAGCGCTTTGTGCCAAACCCGATCAAAGGCCTTCGCAATGTCCAGACTAACGGCCAACGCCTCCCCCTTGGACTCTACTGCCTTCGCCCATCTATGGGTCAGGTAGACCAGAAGATCACCAGCTGATCGACCCCGACGAAAACCGTATTGGCGGTCACTAATCAGCTGGTGATCCTCAAGGTACCGGATGAGCTGGCAGTTAATAATGGATTCCATTATTTTGGAGAACAAGGAGGTGATCGCGATAGGCCTATAGTTGGACGGGTCTGAGCGGTCGCCTTTTTTAGGGATCGGGTGGACAAAAGCTGTCTTCCATGAATTCGGGACTACGCCTTGGGAGTAGGAGTACCGGAAAAGACGCGTTAGGACCGGTGCCAACTCCGGAGCACACGTCCTCAGCACAATTGGGGGGATTCCGTCAGGCCCACTCGACTTCTGGATGTCCAGGGAGAGAAGTGCTTTGCGAACTGAGCGCTGTGAGAATAGCACATCCGGCATGGAGCACTCACACCGCGGGATGGTCGGCGGTATTTTCCCCCCGTCATCAAGAGTCGAGTTGGACGCAAAAAGGGAGCCTAAAAGGTCGGCTTTGTCTTTTGCGTCTTGGGCCAGTGAGTCGTCCTCCCTGTGCAGAGATGGTAGTGATGGCTTACAGAAATTCCCTTGGACAGCCTTGGCGAGAGACCAGAACGCACGGGTTCCCGAAGGAAGGCGAACTAGTTTCTCGCCAATTCTGCCTATGTGCTCTGACTTTGCCTTGGCAATAACTCTTTTGAAGGACCTGGAGGCGAAGTTATACTTCTTTTTAAGTGTGCTGGTGTTTACATCCCGAGTCACCGAAGCCGCAGCCCAGGCTTGATAACACTCCTGCTTACTGCGCAATGCAGTCTTACAGGAGCGACCAAACCAAGGCTGAGATCTGCCTCCGATGGGTACCACAGATGATGGAATAAATAGTTCCATTCCCTGTAGCACCACATCATTGACAGAGTCAGCAACAGCACTGGGATCATCCGGCGAGAAGCAAACCCGCCCCCATGGGTAGGATGCAAAGAAAGACCGCATTCCGTCCCAATCCGCCGACCTGTAATGCCAAACACGGCGGCAACCTGCAGAACGCAACCGCAAAGGGAGCGTGAGTGGCACCATACTCCGGATCAGACAATGGTCCGAAGAGCCGAGAGGGGCATCGACGGAAACCTGATATCCGTCCGGATGAGAGGTCAGCAGAAGGTCCAACAGGGAAGGTGTATGATCCTCCACATCTGGAATCCGCGTAGGCGAAGTAACCAGTTGTGTCAGACCATATGCCAAGGCAAAGTCATAAACAGATCTCCCCGCATGATCGGTTAAACGTGAACCGAGCCATTCGGCATGGTGGGCGTTAAAATCGCCAAGGATCACGATCTCTGCGGATGGGACCTGTTGTAGCAAGGAATCTGTAGCCATTTGGACGTGGTCGATGAGTCGGTCTGTTTCGGCATTACCGCTATGGGACCTATAGAGGCACCCGTAGACGCGCGGATGGTCGTCGCTGTCTACGCGTAGCCAAAGGATGGACAGGTCCGAACCTTCAAGACTGCCGAGGCGTCGAGAACAGATGTCCTCTCTAACATACACGCAAACTCCAGCCCGAGGCACAAAGGAGTGCTCCAATTTGTACCCCGGGTAGGAGAGATACGAAATATCAGTCGGAGAGGAAACCTGCGTCTCGGTCAAAAAGAGCAAGGCCGGCTTCGCCGTCTCGAGATGGTAGTGGACGGCGTTTAGGTTAGAGTGAAGTCCCCTGATGTTGCAGAAATTCACGGATAGCGTGGCAGGGGTCGCCTTGGTATTGTTGCTCAGCTTGCCCCGAGCAGTTTTGTTTTTGAGCGGAATTTTGCCCCCCCCAGAATACGCGGGGCAGCCTGAGCACCCACGCTCAGGATTGGAATAACATGGTCGTGGATGCTCAGCGAGGGATTCTCCAGGGGTACTGGTACCCTCCTGGGGTAGTCTATTGTCTAATTCCGCTACCATGTTGATGGGGGGGGGGGGGGAATTGGGCCTCCGGCCACCTGCACTCACCAGACGAAACGCAGAAGCAGAGCCTCTACTTCACGCCGGTATTCTGTGAGGTCGTGGTACCAACCCGGCTCGAGCCGGCCCATACGTGCAACAGCAAAAAACTGCTGCAGGGCTCTACCACCGTTAAAAGTTAACATTTTTTCTACATCGTATTAATTAAGTTTATCTAAACTAGCAATAATATTTAGCTAAACATCTAGATTCGTTTATTTAAGTTACAATTTGACCTTACCGTAATACGTCCGGGTTATAATCCCTCTTCATACTAAATGATGCTACTTCTTTTCTGCCTAGGAATAGGTTTGGATAGATGTTTAAGCTACCGTGTTCCTGTCTGAAGGTTAAAGAGAGCCAGTATAATAACAGGCTGTTGGGAATTTCTTGGTCCTCAGAAGTAACATCTTGTCGTGTGTCGTTGTTTGAAAATTCTTGCAGATGTTTATGGACTGCATTAGGCACTTCCCAATAATTAGATCTGTTACTTTAGTTTAACAATGAAAAAATATGTTCATGTTCTTGTAAACTCGTTAGATATTCGCTAAGTCAGAAACACAATTCCGAAACTTTTTATGATTCGCAACGTTTCACGTAGGACGTATGTGTTTTGAATTTTATGAGATTTGATTTTGTCAGACGCTAAGTATATTGTCTCATGTTGCTATAAATCTTTTGAATTACAGAATTTTTATTTATTTATAGTATGAAATCTTATGTGGTACATCGAGTTAAAAACTATAACATTATCAAATTATTTATTTATTGAAATACAATAACAATACAAACAAAAATATCTCGACCTGGCTCACGAGATAACCGACATGTGGGATTGATGTGGTTTCTCGATAGAAATTATTCCTGTAGTTGTATCTGTAGTTGAGTTAATCCTGATCAGCCTCTCGAGTAACCTGAGGCGACTAAGACTAAGATCCAGAAGGTGGTACTCCTGGAAATCGTCCTCATTTTCGGCTGATATTTTTCTATTTCCCCTAAACCCTTGGCCATTTTATCTCCCCTGCCGAGGGCTCCTGTCTGGTTGGTTTTTAGCTATTTATATATATATTTATATTTTATTTTATTTATTCTATTGATCTAATGATGAATGTATTTTATACGTAATTATGCATCCTAGCCAGACGAGAAAACAATAAAAATATACCACATAATAATAATACTAATGGATATGAAAAATGGAATATTCAATGCAGCAAATTTCTCTTAACCGGATTCCGTTTTCGGCGACCTCGTTTCTAAGTAAGAACCAAAGACAGTCTTTGTATATTCGAGGTTCTTTTGTTAGAAAGACGAAGATAAGTTGACAAATTTGTGAATGTCAGCTTTGACTTTTATTGTAACATGAGAGTAAGTCAATTTTATGCACGTGAAAGAAATCTGACAGTAATTTTTATATAATGTTCGGATAAAAAGCGGGTTAGGTTTTTTTCTATATGCAAATTTATTAGCAGCCTTAAAAAAATCTTTTATTAGCAGCCTTAAAAAATGAGGGAGTTCTCAGTTCATGATTTTTAATTTTTTTAAGAAGTAGAGCCACGTTCAAGCTATATTATAGTTGTAATACTCATTTCCAGTAAAAGGGTCTCCGGTTGTATAGAATAGAATAAAATAATTTTTTATTCAATATAGATCACATGTGTAATTCTTATTGAAAGTAATTTTTTACTTTACCACTGGTTCGAAAAAAAACCTCTGTCCTGGGAAGAACCAGCAAGAAACCCAGCGGGACTTTTTATAAAACAAATTTTACATTAATGATTGCACAAATTATATAGTACAAAATTTATTTTAGAAACAGCTTGGAAGCGATCACCTCATTCCCATGGGTTATTATCAACCATGTATAAATTTATTCTATATTAACCCTTTTTATACAGTTTCAACTTAACAAAACAATTAAACTTGTTAATAGAAAGAGCCTGTACACTTTCCGGAACCTTGTTGTAATAACATAAACATTGCCCCAAGAATGAATTACTGACTCTGTGGAGTCGAGAAACTGGCATCACTAGCTTGTGTTTGTTCCTAGTGTTTACAGAATGTATATCACTTTTTTTACTAAAACTGCCTTTGTTTTTGTGAACCTACATTAAATTTTCGTAAATATACTGAGAGGCCAAAGTTAATATATTTATTTCTTTAAATTTATCTCTAAGAGACTCACTCGGTTTAAGGTTGTAAATAGCTCTAATGGCTCTCTTCTGTAAAACAAAAATAGTATCTGAATCAGCCGCATTTCCCCATAGCAAAATCCCATAAGACATTATGCTATGGAAATAAATGAAATAAACTAATCTAGCTGTCTCGACATTAGTGAGACCTCTAACCTTTTTACAGCATACAGCTGCCGAACTTAGTCTGCTTCCTAATTTGGATATATGCCCCACTGAAGCTTTGCGTCTAGAGTGATGCCAAGAAAAACAGTGGCTTCAACAGGGCTCAATTCTTCCTCATTTAAAAACACATTGGTATTTAGATTTTTAACATTCGTTGTTGTAAATTTAACACATTTCGTTTTATTTCCATTTAAATGTAGTTTATTAACGTTAAACCAATGCACGTATTTTGATATAGCATTATTCACTTCGTCGCATTTAAATGATTGACGTTTTAGTTTAAAAATCAAGGAAGTATTATCATCAGCAAATAATACTTTATCATGATTATCCTCTACAAGAGATGGTAAGACATTAATATACACTAGAAATAGGATAGGGCCGAGAATCGAGCCCTGAGAGACACACATTAGTACAGGTGACCCGGAAAAACTTTTACCATTGATAATAACTTTCTGCATTCTATTACTTAAATATGAAATAATAGGTTTAATCGCTGTGTTCTTGACACCATAGTACTGTAGCTTCCTGATTAATGTCTCATGGTGAACGCAGTCGAAGGCCTTGGAAAGGTCACAAAATATACCCAAAGCATCCTCTGAATTCTCCCATGCACAAAAATTATGTTTAATAAGCTCAACTCCAGCGTCAGTTGTCGAGCCACCCCTTATAAAACCGAATTGATTTCTATATAGCAATTTATTAATATTAAAGAAACTTAACATCTGATCTAAAATTATTTTTTCAAAAATTTTACTAAATGTTGGTAGTACAAAAATTGGTCTAAAATTGGCGGGGTCTAATGTACTACCAGATTTAAATAAAGGTATGACTTTACTTTGTTTCATTAAATCAGGAAACACACCAGATTCGACGCTTGTATTAAATATAGTGGCTAGATAAGGTGCTATTATATCTATTATAGATAAAATAACTTTAACGGAGGTCCCCCATAAATCTGCCGTTTTCTTTACATATATCGTTTTAAAATATTTAACGATATACACTTAACATACGAAACAGAGCACCGTTAAGCTGGTCTTTCACGCAGCTATTCTGTGAGAGCGTGGTCCTTTCCCTGGTCGCACCGATCCATTCGTACTACAACTATATTATAGCTCTAGCGAAATTTAAATGTTGTTTTTTTAATGAAACGAAACGAATAATATTACAAAACTCACAAAAAAATAAAAAAATTTATATAAATTATTATAATAAAAATTCGTAAAAATTTTTAAAGTAGTATTATCGAAGACAACAATTATTTTATTACAATATTAATGCAATTGAAAACAAAAAGTAATCGTCTCAAAGATGCTCTTTCAGTTCCTAATCATTTTGAAGGAATCGAAAAAAATGTGAATAAATGAATGATATAATTTATCACACAAAACAACACATAATATTACAAAATTAAAATTATAAGGCAAGAAAATAATATACATTACATACACATAACTACATAAAAATTTACTTGATATAGCGGCAAACTGAAATTAAAACAAAGATCTCTTTTAAGTAAGAAATCTTGATTCATATTTAATTACATTTTCATATTTTTATTTTGGTTTCCAGTATTATAAATACGGCAATATTGCATGTCTTAAGCGCAAAGCGCGTAGGCATGCAATGTTACCGTATTTCACGTAGATCACAAAGCTTCCTGACCGCTAAATGTTCTTGGAGGATTTTGTGCACTTGACTCATACCGATGCCTAAGCTTGTCCGAATCTGTTGATAAGTCACTCTTTGTTATATGTTTGTTATATGTATTTTTATGTTATATTCAGTCGTCACCGTAGAAGACCGTCCCTCACGCAGATTATCGGTGAGATTAGTGTGACCACTAATCTCGTCGATGATCGAGACTAGTGGCCATCGGTGACTGGGGACCATCTCTTCGTAACTTTGATCAGTGGGGGGGGGGTGGTATATTGCCATAGTCGCCATGCTTGGCGAGCGGGTTGGCAACCGCAGTAGTTTTATTGTTGTTTTGCTGTTATCAGAAAGATGCTAATGCCCATTTTCTGCCTCAGCTTCTCTCTGTCGCCTCTTACGATACCCACGGGAAGATATGTATTCTTACCCGCCTTTACACGGGTCATATACGATATTAAAATTAGATTCGATCAACGAATTTATTATAGATATGAAAATAGGTATTTATCTTCTTTGCAAGAATAACAAAAACAAACAGTTGTCTAGTAAAATTATACCTTGTATTAGTATATTTGTATATATATATTTATTAGTAACACACAACTATACTATATTAGTATATAGTATAGTTGTATTTTATTCATGTTGTCAAGCTTTAGATAGTAGGGAATGTTTGGTCTTGTGTACAACTAACTTGTAAATAAGCAAGAATTTCTTTCAGACGCAATACAAAAGACTCGTAACTATTTATGAGCTGGTCAAAGAAATCCTAAGAAATAAGGTCAACAGCACCTAAGCGAAGTAGCCTGTAAAAAATTAGAAACCATTTACACGCTGAGAAGTCGCAAAGCAGCAATTTTTCACATAATTCTGAAAACTTTCTACTGAGTCACTAAGAACACTGTAATGGATAAACTAAGAACTTACAACAATAAAAAGGTAATTATATAAAGTCATACGATAATTTTATTTATGTTGCATATGTAATATATATTTAAAAAAAACTATTGGTAAATCCAATTGCTCATCCATTCTATTATAGCCCATAAAAGTCATCTCATAAATTTCTTAAATTGCGCCGTTGGGGAATTTTGCCATAGCTGCCACGCTTTGCAAGCTGGTTAGCAATAGCAGGTTTTTTATTACTTTGAGTTGTTAACAAGAAGAAACCGCTGCCCATCTCCTGTTTCATTTTCCCTCTATCGCCTCTAACGACACACTCGGGACGATATATCAGTTCTCAACGCTGGTCCAATGTGTCCACATATATTACCACATACCACCTGGTACTGTCTACATAGTACACTAGGTGGTAGGACTCCGTTTCTGATTAGAAGTCTGTCTGGGTAGGTACCACCATCTTACTCATTTCTGTCGCCAAATAACAGTGCCAGCTCTGCCGTGTTCCGCTCAGAACCACAGGCGTAACTATACAGCTAGGGGCCATTGACAAATTCATCGGATGAGGCCCTCTGCCACTCAGTATAAAGAAGCTCAACCAACGTTAAAGTTTATTTTATAATAAATCACTACCTAATGTGGTACATAAAATATCATTATAATTATTCGATTTCCTAGTAACTTTTAATTTAAAGAGAGTACTGGAACAAAATACATAATTTAATACTTATATTTTTAAAAAAACTGGCTAAGTATGTGTCGGGTCACGCACATTTTAGAGGTAGGGTTCCGTAGTTTCCTGTCACAATACGTGAACTTAGAAGGGGCCTTCTTGATAATGTGGCCATATTAATTGTCTTAAAAGTTCTGGAGTAGCAGCCTCGTACCATACGAACAGATGAAGATAAAGTGTAGTGTGTCCCCGCAGTAGATGGAGTAACGACCTGGTAAGACATGCAGGAAGTCGATGGATGCAGGTGGCTTAGTACTGTGCCCTGTGGCACTTCTAACGGGAAGCATATATTCAGCACTGGACTTGTGAAGAGCTGTAATGATGACTATGATGATGATCGTCGGTAGAAAATGTTGATAGGACAAGGAATTCAATTGATACGCTAGCCTCTTGTGCAAGCTTTCAGCGTACGGCTTATCCACTGGCCTGATTGACTAAGTGAAGTTATTTTTAAGTTAACGATCTCTCCGAGTCATCATCGGTGGCTACTCGTCCAGTCGCGCAACAAACGCCGGAGTTCCTCAGGGGTCCGTTCTCTCCACAACTCTCTTTCTGCTGCTTATTAATATTTATTAATGATCTGCTTATTCCCGGTATCTATGGGAATGCAGGCGACAGCACAGTTGTGGAGAGGTACAAGCCTAATGCTCGGTCCAGTCGGGATCAAATCCAGTCCGAAAGAGAAGCGAAAGTTAAGCGTCCGAATCTCTCAATGCAGGCAGTCTACGAATGGTTCTCTCGTGAGATTTAACGCCTCCAAAACACAAGCGTGTCTTTTCACCGCTAATATGATGCCCGATTACCGTGATTACTACTTTTCGGAATGTACCTTTCGAGTACACTGGCCGCCCTCAGTTGCTAGGTATTGAATTTTCTCTGAACCTCAATTATGGGTGGTTCATTGAGTCCAACGCCAAAGCAGACGTGCTAAGAGGCGCAATGGTAACCTTGATTTCATTGAAAGAGCACAAAGTAGCCACAATCTTTCGGTATTCTATAGAATGCATTTCGATGAGTGTGTGCAGGAGTTACAAGCTTCAATTTCTCCCTCTCCTTTCCACCATCAGACTAACAGGCAGTCAGGCAGCTACAACACTTTGTTCTTGATTTTTTTTATGAAATTGAATTACTGATATAATATATTATTAATAATTACATAACAAAATCATAATGATGCTACATTAGAATATCCTGCTCAGGAGAAACCGGGGCGAGCCGATATTCAATAATAAAGTGATGATGCCTTTATACCCTCTCATTCTGATCTCAAACCATATTTAATCTCTGATTTTGATCTTAAAGCTTTTATAAACATTGAATTTAAGCTACATTGTTTATACACAGATTTCTGGTATCACGATTAATCCTTTTTGCGGCTACACGGCAAAATTTCTAAACAGCAAAGCCTTTGGAGTTGTTAAAGTTATTAACCGAATTTTCAGCTAAGTCGAATAATCGAGTCTTTGTTTTAATTGATTTTGTTTTGGTCCAAAAGCGTAAACAAGCACGGCGTGAAATGACGCAGAATTTCCAAGGTTTATTTTTCATTTAACTTTGAACATGTTTACTCTGTGAAATTACGTAAGGAAGAATGATACTTCACAGAAGTTACACATAACTACAGGGAATTGTGTAGCCTATACTCGTAGACATCTTAATCATGCCTCGATTAAGATGCGTTGTCACCCTTGAGGACTTAAATGGAATGCCTCACTTCCAGAAAAAACCATACAAGAAAGCGTGGACATTCCTCGGTCGATCCAACCTATTCGTGATAAATTTTCCAATTAGGCACGTAAAAACTGACCATCGTTAGCTCGTTGTAATTTTTTGGAGAGAGTTATTTTTGAAGGAATTAGGGGCTATTAAATTAAATGATCCATAATAAGCTAGACGTATGGTGACAGCGTAAAATTATCAATTACCCCATTTCGTCTCGTGAATATTGAATATTGAGTACGTGAATATTTGAAAATTAAAGTAACAGTTTATATTAAATAAATAAAATCATTCGTTCCTTTGCGAAAATCCATTATATTAAAGATGTTAAAAATTAATTAGCTTAAATCCGTGTAATTATATAAAATGACGTGTCTTACCTAGTTGGAAGAGCATCTACCGCCCTCCCTCAATTGCATGCACTATCCCCGTCTATAAAAAAACTATTGGTAAATCCAATTGTGCACGTCCTGAGCGCAATAAAAAAATTATGTATAACATGATTATACGAAATTTTTAAAGTAGTTTAAATACATACAAGTTTTCACTAATAACCTTATTATACTTCCAATTTTCCAATAATTTTATGTCAAACTTCAATTTAAAAAAGTTTTGAAAATCCAAAAGTGCACGACTCATAACGCATATGATCATCATATCATCATTCAGGTCACTCCATAAAGTCTAAGACGTATTTAAGTATAAATATATACATCCAACTTACTTTAGTACGTACTACTATTATTTATTCTGTGCTTTTAAAATATTGTAAAACAATCTCTCATTATTGTAATAATGAAGTATAAATGAAAAAGCAATGGCAGAAAAATAGTTGACAAAAATTATAGCGTCTAGAAATAAGTTATATATAAAATGAGTTTTATTATTTTTCTATGATTTTTCAAATAAAAAGGTATTTTAATTGAAGCCACAGAAAAAAAACAAACATTTTTGGGAATATCAAATTACTTAAATCATTTTACTCTATTCAAATGTTGCCATTTGGTATATTTATACTATTTTCGTATAACACTTTGTAAGACTACCAACACAACACAGAATATTTTTATATTAAGTTATTATTAGTAATAACTGTACTACTGTACATTAGATTTGATAGACCACAAATCCTCGCAAAAGAACACCGATTCCTCCCAAGGATGATTCGCGAGGCTATTGAAATTAAAAAACATCCTAATTTCAATAGAGAAGATGGATGGGTGCTGCCATCTGCTTGGGATCCCATAATTAATAAAATCAAATCCAAACCCAAGTATACCACTGTTAGACTTCAAGATACTGTTAGCTCATTCTGCGTAAATCGGACCAAAAATTAATATTAAAAACCTGAAGGTAGCCGGGCTAACTATGACAGCAGGACGTCAAACACCTCAGTCCCCCGTGACCACGGGTGCTGTAAAGCACCCGAAACGTCGGGAATATAAAAGTAGATTAATATATGCGATATATGGGAATATAAAAATAACTGTACTATCAGTAATAATAAGAATAAAAGTGATATGGCTGAGAAAAAGCTTACAAAGAATTTCCTACAATAATACATTATCTCAATCATAGTGCAATGTAACAATTCCATTTAATGTTAATGCCAACACTAGTTAAAATAAAATGTCACTGTTTTTTTTACTGGTTTTACGGCTCTGGGTTCTAGCCCTTCTGAGAATGTCACTATGATACAAAAGACCTGGAGCCATGCCAGAAATATACATTTATAGTATGCAAATATATAATAGAGATACAATAATCTAAAAACTCTCAATTATGTATTATGTATTAAGCTAACATCAAACAACCACAGGAAGCATGACTTTTTCCAAGTGACATAGGACATAACCTAAAAAGTTCAAATGTAAATATCTTTTTTTTGACGCCTTTTCAGTACAAAATTCTTTGATAGAGTTATTAAGGGACTGAGGCTTAACATTTTAAGATATTTTTGGTATATAGACGCTACCATTTCTTCTCAACTAATTTTATGTATGAAAGTCTGCCATTGTTCTTTGGTTTTTCGAATATTTTGTATTTGTACAGCAATCTTTTTGTGCTGCTTCAAAGCGATACAGTATCTACTCACGAAGGCGGTTCACATCGGAGTGAGTAAGGCAGTCTATTTAGTAAAATAAATTAATAAAAAGCTGCTAAAACACCGAAAATTTCGACATTTCGCAGCCTAAAAAAATTAATTATAAGTAAACAAAACAAAATTAAACCGTCATTTACATTCCATGGCTTTTTACATTAAAGATGAAGAGATTAAAAATAGATTGAGTTAAACAACTGATATTTTCAAAAGTTATCGTGTTTACCGCTCAATGCGGACTTGATAAATCTACACCATAAGCCAATAAAACCACTTCATTATGTAAGAATAGCAATTAATAAATTACCAAAAATATTAAAAAGTTCAACAATCGTTTATTTATCTTTCCGACAATGTGCTTTTTATATCATTTCTATGCTCAATATGATTGTGATGGAAGTTTTATTATACGTAATCAAATACAAAATAAATGAAAAATAAATTAGCAAGGTGCGTGTCTCACGTTTCTCTCCAGTCTCTAGATCTTATCATTAAGTAGGTCAACATGTCATAACTTGTTATTTTCATTTTAGCCGACTTCAAAAACGGGGAAAGTTCTCGATTCGTGTGTGTTTTTTTAGACTCATACATGTTATCGATTTTTCTTCTTTACTTTTTATTTGACTTATAATTATTTTCGTCAGTGTGATTTTTTTTTCAGTCCAATTTTGAACTAGTCTCAATAAAAATGCTGTCGTAAGACTTGTTCACTGGACCTTAGAATTTTCCACAAAATTAATCAAGCTTCAAATAATTTTTGAACCGATGAATATTGCATACATTAAATCGACTGGCATTGAGGACCATTATCTTCTTTGGAATATCCATCGCTCTGGTTGCATATGTATAATATTCTGTCATATATCAAGGTATGTCATTAAGTGTTAATATAACGGATATCCAAAGCAATAAAATAACGAATACAGAATAAGAATAATTTATATTTTCACGCAGTGTTGGATATTGGCAAAGAATACATACACTACGCGAAAAGAAACGACACTTAAGCATGTGTGCACGTAAAATCACTTGCGGCTATGAGTGGGTGTCTGGATGTGTGCGGGCGCCTTGAGAGGCGCGCGGGGCGTGGAGCGGGCCGTCGCCGACTGCCCTGGCTGAGGGCTGCGCTTTATACAAAAATAATGCCTATTCATTTGTATATAATTATTCCATCTTTATTTAGTTACAATATTTATTTATATGTATGAAACATTTATGTTATATATAATAGTTCTAAAGTATATATTTGTAATTTTATATATTATTTATATAAATATACAAATATATATATACATATATATATATATATATATATATATATATATATATGTATAACTTATATATATATATATATATATATATATATATATATATATATATATATGTATAACTTATATATATATATATATATATATATATATATATATATATAAGTTAACGCCATTGCAAAATGTAGAGCGTGTGTTCATCCCTACGGACTGAAGTGAAATGCCTCGTTTCCGGTAAAAATATCTCCGGTTCTCTGCACACAACATACGAAACACAGCAGCATCAAACTGCTATTTTACGCTGGTATTTTGTATTAGCGTGGTTCTTCCCCCGACAAGCCAACCCCTTCGTTACCATAGTAAAGTTGTATCGTGGCTCTACCATGTACGTAATTAGAATTTTAAAATAAATTAAACAACATACACTGATCATATGCAACAACATTGAGCTGTGATGATCCTAGTGAGAATACTAGGTCATGAAGTTTTTGTGCTGTCGATAGTTCCTAATACATCTGCAAAATTTAAGATATTTCTGACGACCCGAAACGAATGAAAATTGATATAACAATACAATTACATACATACATACGTCCACGTAAACCTTCATAAGATTTTGTAACACTATTTATGTAAAAATTTAAATTAATTTAAATTGTTTTGACAAACATTATACACGTAAGGCCTAAAAACTTTAGGCAGAAGTAAAATTCAAAGCCGAAGTATTTATATTAATGTTTTGTTTGGTTAATTAATACCTTTTGTTCTTCTTATTTGTGTGTACTAAGTTAATAATAATTACTAAATGTTTTGAGGTAGTTTTTAAAGTCAATATTATAACAATATATATAATCCAACGCCAAAAATAAACTTGTTTTTATTAATTGCGATCTGCCCTGGTTTCGCACTGATGATGCCTTGTTTTCGACAACGGCGCTACCTACCGTGTCCACTTGTGAATATTAACGATCCAGGGAACCACTGAAACACACACAAAATTCATCAAAATCAGTCCAGAACTACATGCGGCAATTGATTTTTATTTATATAGATTTGTAAAAATACTTACAGTAAATTTTCATTTACTATGACGTAAAAGAACTATATAGTTGCCCAATACGTACGTAGTACAAGAGTCAAGTTATTGTTTTCAAAATTACTTCATGTTAATGCTTCTTCGGTTAAAGGCGATAAGGTACAGCAAACATATATAATCATGACGCTAGACCAATGAGAAAAACTGTTCCCTAAGGGACCTCTCCGCTTAATAATGGTCTCTAATTTATTACAGCAACTTGGCTTAGACGCTATTGGGCTCATTCTATAGGCTTACTGACATATGGTCATAAATATCTAAAAGTTCGGAATTTTCGTCATTAAAGAAAGTAATGGTAAAAGTAGATTACTTTCATACAATCGAAATTTCCCAATTTGTTAGAGATATGTCTTTCATTGTTTTTAAAAAACAATTGCTAACAGCGTATTTAATTATAAAAATAAATTTCGATCTACCAATAACTAAACAGAGTTTCTTTTTATGGAATAAGGATGGGAAACGAGCACACAGTCTACCTAATGATAAGAGAACGCTGTGGCCTTCTACATCTATCCTCGATTATGTATCATAATTTAGAAACAGGATGGAACGCCTCGCTTTCAACATATGAAGCATACTTGACAAATCTTGTGTGGCATTACGGTCATCGTGCTATAATAGCGCAAACCGATCGAATGATAACTATATTATAGATATTATGTAAACCAAGGTCTGTACTACCTTGCGGAGAATTCGTCGGCAACAGAGGGCCTAACATACTTACAGCGACCGAGTAAAATGTCGAGCATTTACTGTCTAATGATAATGATAGAAAGAGTGCTTTGAACTGACATCTGTGGAGGGAAAGGTCTATAGAAAATACATGTTAATTCACTGGGTAATCCGTAGACATAGCAGTAAATGCTAATTATATTTATTTAAGAAAACGTTACACTTTAACTAGATTTTTCTTTTGTGTCGTGTAGGCGTTTACTTAGTTAAATTACATTATGACAATCAACACTTCGTCCCCATTTGTTACATGCAGTATTCAAACCCGTGGCTCACAGAGCCACTTCTCAATACGTATCTACTGCGTCAGAGAACCGTCGTCTATTAATTTATTCATATTCATTAGCTAGTAGATGTCAATGCTATGTCCAGCGTAAGACATATTTCATTTCAGGTAGCACTAAAAAAACTTAGTCAACTAAGTCAACTAAGGCGAATAGACTTGCGGATCTTCTGCTCCCACCGCGCTTTGTCAGCTCTTTAGTGACTCCTCTAGATTTACATTCTCACACGGCAGGTTATGAATTATTGTATTTCACTACGTCGAGCATAGTTTACTATTTTGTAACGCGATAACTTGCGATTATATTGGTTATTTAAGCAAAAAATTGCAATTTTACGCCGAAGGAAGTGTGGACTAAATCCACTCGTACAATGATTACTTGTATATTTTCGACCAGTAAGTATTGTCTTGCGTAGAAATCAAGATATGATGTAGGTTTGACTGCTAATTACGTTAATTTATGAAGGGAGGGAAATGTGCGGTCCCCTGTTATTATAACAGCACATATTCATCTAGGAACTACAAAGTCATTTTTATTTACGAGAAATAGGCGTTATACTGTAGAAGTTAGTATAAAAAAGAATACTACCATTGTGTTGCGCCACCACACGATAAAGGTAAACGTAGCAACAGCATACAGAAAAATAATTTGCTTTTTTTTCTAATCGTTCATACATTAAAATGGTTTTTAATTATTTAATCCATATAGGACCGTGTAGTGGGTGTGTAAGGTTATCCAATACCCCATATCGACCCGTGGTTGTCGTAAGAGGCCGCAGTGATAAATTTTAGAGGATGGCCAGCAGCGACTTCCATAATCTATATTTTTTATAAAACATATGCACAGTACATCTGATGGTAAGTGGGTTCTCACATGACGATGTCATCCCTGAGGACTAAGTTGGAATAACTTGTTCCCAGAAAAGGATCTCACTATTCAAAATACAGGATACAGCGTAAAATAGAGTCATACTTTGACTGCGAGAGCGTAGTCTTTCCCCGGTCGAGTCGACCTATGTGGCTTTACTCCATCAGGCTATTGAAAAGGTAAATTCTGTGGTAAAATTGCTAATCATAGTCAAGTCAAGTCAAAATCTTTTTTTGCAGAATAAAATGTGTAGGTAATACAGGTATTTAATAAAAGAGTAAGTCTCAATAATATTCTACCGCGAGTTGTACCGGTGTGCAAATATATCTAAAAATAATAAAATTTAATTGTACATAATGTCAAAATAGATAAATTATATAATACATTTAATAACATTGTAATCAATTAAAATATTCCTTAACACTATAATAACACTTGTCAAGAAGCCATTTATAAATCTCTTAAATTTATTCAAAGGCATTTCTTTTAAGTTATTGGGAAATTTATTATATATTTTAATAGACATCATAGGAGCACTGTTAGCATAAAATCTAGAATTGCATTTGGGATGAAATAATCTATTTTTATGCCTTGTTTGCCTTTCGAGAGATTCAGTGTGGGTTTTGAAATAATTCGGGACATATTGCGCGGACAAGTGAAGTTTGTTGCTTTGTGCGTGAAAACAGCGAAAACACGAAATGACACTTAGCTATATCGATTTTTTACTCCTGTAAACTCCTGTATTATAAATATCATACAATTAGTCAGAGTCCTTTTCGAGAACACAGGAAACTGCGTGTTATAAATTGTTTTTTTTTTCGATATTATTCATCGCAGTTTAAAATAAGAAAAAATATAAGGTATGAGAAATTTTTTTATGCGGCCAAACAAACTGAGAAGTGCTTGGAAATAACTAGAATAACATTGCTTCCGGTGCTCATCCAGTAATTTTCATACTTCAGGAAACTCATTTGCAGCTTGTTGCCATTTCGCTAATACAAATAAAAAGCGGCGCTGCTTTTGCGGGTTATGCGGGATATGATGTAATTAAATTCACAAATGAAGTTTTCACGTGCAATTCTAAATAACTCACAGTGTTTTTATTATATCTTTCAAGAATATTAGAAATTTAAAAGAGGCTCACTTTATGTTTAACATAACGTCAGCATCATTTCAGGTAGCTCAGCTTCTCACCTATTTTTTGCAGATTTTTTTTTACTTGGAAGTTTTTTGCAGGTGTGTATAGGCTGCCATAACAACATTTCATCAGGTAGATGTCTAGTTCGTATAGCTATAATATATAAAAGTATATCCATAAATGTTAGCTATGAATAAGAAACTTCTATGAAACAATGCAACAGGTCATATCTCAACTCAACACTCTCTTATCATCCGATAACCCCGAACTTTGTTTGGACTGAACTCGGCCCCTATATCAGATAATTTTACTTATTTTTAAATAAAAGTAAAATCTACGCTTTGCCTTTGCTTGTCGCACTCGTGGCCGTTGGAGTTGGAGGTCGCAGAGTAAGACACGCCTTGTGTTCTGGAGCGAGAGCTTGACAACTTAAAAAACGAATTTGTAAAATGTTTTCTCAACATGACAAAAGACCTTTTTATTTGATATAATTTTTATCCATCCCTCCATTACAATCTATAAAAGTCCACTGCTGAACAAAGACCTTCTTCATAGATATAAGTTTTATATCATTTTATTATGAAATCATCGTTAATTATGATTTTTTTATCAAGACGATTATTATGATTAGTGTATGTCTGCACCCAAACTTTGTGCACAATAATTACTTTTCGGTTAAGTTACAGAGTGGGAAAAAATACTGTGCAACGGCACCTTGTGGCAAATATTTAGTTACAATGTACTATGTGTACGGACTGGTTGGAAATATTTTGATATGAAAGTCATAAGCCTATAGACTTTACTCGGCTTAAATTTTAAATACGCAAGTTGCTCGGTAGTGACGGGAAATATCGCAAAGAAAACTGCACTTCTTAAAAATGAAATTTTACTAATATGTAAAAACTTAATTCCACGATTTAGTTAGTTCGTATAATAAAATAACTACTTGCTAGTTTCTTAAATACGAGTAGGTTCTTACATATAGTATATAAAGGTCATTATGTTTTACATTTATTTTTATTTTATTTCAGTTTGTTCTTTAAAAGGCAAATATCATTTATGTGTCATTGCATAATATATTAATTATTATTAATAATTTTTATAGAATAAGGGTGACAAACGAGCACACAGTCCACCTAATGATTAACGAGGCTTTCTATCATAACTATGAAACGAGGCTTTCTATCATAACTATGATAGAAAGCCTCGTTTCCAGTAAAAATTGTCTCCAGTTCTCTAAAGTCACCATACGAAACGCAGCATTGAGCTGGTATTTTGGCTGGTATTCTTTAAGAGCGTGGCCCTTCCCCGTTCCAGCCGACCCAGTCGTGATTAAACAAGCTACAGTATGGTTCCACCATGTAACAAAATGTTTAGGTAAATTGCTTCCATATATCTAAGCAACAAATAAAAGAACTAAAAACGAAGGGAAATAGAACACTAACTAACATAAAAAGGTGACAAGACCCCTCTTCTGCCTAGAAATGTGTTTAGTTAGTGTTAGCTTTGAACATTGCAACGCAGGGACACTGTGACCACGTTACCAGAACTCACGTACACCAATAGTTTGCTGAACAACCTTAGAAATGACGGAAATTAGTAACTGTATTGACCTCAATGCAATTATACAAATTGTGATGATTTGTTAATAGCTTCCTCTTTCAACGCTGGACGACATCTTCGTTACTACCGTCGAGACTCCTGGTAAGACCTTCCTTCCTCTTACTGCGGCCAAGACAACTTTAGCCGGCAGAACCTCTGATCAGTCTTGTGAGCCTGCCTGACTGGCAGTGAGAGAACCCCATCACCTTACCCTGACATCTTGTTTCTCTCCGTC